>WAAD01034987.1:617-23453 GCA_013389945.1 Fregata magnificens
GCTGCGTGCATTGGCGTAGACGCACTTGAGCCGGGCTATCGATTTCGCCTCCAACCCTGGCCTGCCACCCCTCGGCTTCTCTCTAGTGAGCCTGGTTGTATCCCCTTCCCCCTTCGAGTCTAGTTTAAAGCCCTCTCGATGAGGCCCGCCAACTCATGGGCAAGAATCCTTTTCCCCCTTTGCGACAGCTGTACTCCATCTGTTGCCAGCAGGCCTGGTGCCGTGTAAACTTCCCCATGATCAAAAAACCCAAAGTTCCACCGGCGGCACCAGTCTCGGAGCCACATGTTCATCAGATGAGTTTTCCTTGTCCTTTCAGTATCCTTCCCTGCCACTGACGGGATTGAGGAAAATACTACCTGTGCTCCCGATCCTTCAACCAACCTCCCCAGTGCCCTGAAGTCCCTTTTGATTGCTTTCGGACTTCTCTCTGCAACCTCTTCACTGCCAACCTGTATCACCAACAGGGGGTAATAATCAGAGGGCCGTACCAGACTAGGGAGTTGCCTAGTGACGTCTCCCGGCTATTACACAGAGATGGCTACAGCTGAACCCTGCTTCTGAAATGTTTTAGCATTAAACACTTCTCAGGGTTTGACTGTTAAATTAACACAACAGGATACCTGAAATATTCATGAACTAATAATCTCTATGATATTTTTACTTTGGCTTACTGTCCAAAGTAGAGCTATTTATAGTAGGGTAATAATGTCTTTTAATTAAGGATGTACTTGGTGTGCTATTACACTAACATACCGTAAGTGCCTTAAAAGGTTAGTAGGTGTATTTTTTTCTTCAGTGCAGAGAAAAGACTTTGAGTCCCTTAAACCAGCGTGCTGCTGGTTGAAAAGGTTAAAGTTTCGGCTTGCAGTCCACGTTGCACCTTAGTGTCAATGTGCTTCTGGCCCATAAATTGTGACCTGGAGCCACTGATAGTCCAGAGAGACAGAATTTGAAAGTGATTTCTGAGTATGTAGTGTGTGTTCAGTGCAGAGATATATACCAAAAAGTCACTTGCTGTTGCCTGCAGCAGTTTTCCACCAAGTGCCACTCCTGGGCCTTTTTCTCCCTGCATTTTTCTGTTAACATCTTCTGCATTCAGAGTAAATAGCAGTTATGCAGCCTGGAGGGATAAAAATAGGTCCAGAGCAAGTTGCGAGTACAGACCATCTTGCAAAGATTGGTTACTGGCTGTAAGCTGAGGGTCAGTTCCTGGCTCCATGACCTGCTGATTGGATGCTTCTGTTTTTACATAATAACTGCCATAAGGATATTTTGTCTTCTTAAAAGAGAAAATGCTTTTGAGATCTGTAGCTTCCAATTTGCAAGTATATCAGTTGATGTACATACTTCTAATCTAAGGCTCAACAGTGACCAGTCTTGTCTTTCTTAGGCCCTCCAGCTCCACCTCAAGATATTACCATACAGGCTGGGTCCAGCCCAGCAACCATACAGGTGTCCTGGAAACCACCAACTCTGACAGCAACAGGGACCTCCCATGGCGCCAATGTCACAGGCTATGGTGTTTATGCGAAAGGTCAACGGGTGAGTTCTCCTTCCAGTGTTACAGTGACCATCTACATTAGGTGAATTCCAGCTGACAGGTAAAGGCAACAATAAACGTGACAGCACTTGAATGTATGCAGGGTTTTCTCAGCTTTCAGTAGAACCTACTCTTTTGTTTGTGCATAACTTGGTCATTAGCTTCCTTTCTATAAGCACTTAAGCTTTTGGACAAATGAGTTGGAAGGATTAAAGACAACTGGTGCTAATTGCTGTGGGCTCTTGCAGTCCACTCTGTGTTGGCAATAATTCACTCCATGTTAAGACTTTGAAGGTTGTACTTTAGTGGGGTTGAGGGGAGGGAAACAGATGTCTTCAGGCTAATAAGTTGCTTGTTTGTGTACTCAGGTGGCAGAGGTGATCTTTCCAACAGCAGAGAACACATTGGTGGAGCTAATGAGACTAAGGAGTTTGGAAGCAAAGGAAGTTACAGTTCGAACACTCTCTGCACAAGGGGAATCAGTGGACTCTTCTGTTGCTGCCATTCCATCTGACCTACTGGTGCCTCCAACCCCTCACCCCAGAACTGCTCCCAAATCTAAGCCATTAGCAAGTGCCGGAGCCCCAGAAACCAAAGAAGAACATTTAGGTCCACATTTAAAAATGGATGAGTCATGGGAGCAGACTCATTCGGCATCCCCCGTTCATGGACACACACTTGAGCCACCTGCCCCTAATTTTCACAGCCCACTTCAGGGGAGGAGGTCTCCATCGCCTAACCGAATACTCCCTCAACCTCAAGGCACACCTGTCCCAAATACTGTCGCAAAAGCCATGGCAAGAGAAGCTGCACAACGAGTTGCAGAGAGCAACAGGGTAAAGGCAAACTTTTTTCTTAAGGCTTTTTTGGGCTGGCTTTATTCATTGTGGCACTTTCCATCAAAGAATTTTTTCATCATATGCTTTAAGGAGCAGCTAATCGTTCCTAAACCCTGAAGATCTGTAGTTTGAGAAGCAGTGTGCTAAAATTCTGTGCCATCTTCCACGAATATGCTTGTAACTGTAAAGAGCATTGATCAGCCTTTGATCAGCATAGAAGCCCGATAACATCACTAGAGATGTTGTCTCCAAAAATGCAGAGCCTTACTTCTGGGGGAAAAAAAAAAAAGTAATCTTCAAAGTTTGTGCTTGGATCCTGCAGGAGTCAAAAGGGAGGCTTGTGCCTATGTCAGAAAAGTCAACCAAGTACTGAAGTACTTTGAAAGAGACCAAAACAATAAAGGGCAGTTTAAAAATGGGTCCGGAAATAGGCAGACAGACAAAAGTCCTGAGCTGACTTACTGTGAGAGCTAATCTTTTTGACAGTTTACAAAATGAGGACAGAGTCTCATTTCTTTAAGGGAATCTACCCAGCGGTCAGATAAGAGACATGTTTGTATTCTAAAACCATCTGCTTTTTCAAAATAGCAAATAGCAGTTTAGATGCAAGTAAAGCGCTATTTTGTATGCGGTCATGGATCCATAGGCAATTTTACATATCTGCCCTTCACGAGTGCCCCTTTCTCCATGCTACGTCTTCACAGATGTTTACAAATGCTTCAACATAGCTGCCATATGAAAGCTTTTCATTACAGCTCCTTTTGTAGCTGCTAGAATCATCACTGCCCAAAGGATACTCCTTGGTTTTGAGACCATTATGACCCATGGCTGCTGTAGTGATTCAGATGTTTACTAGTTGATTTAAATCCCATATTTGAGGCTCTTGGGTCGGCATAGCTGATGCGTATGCATCCTGACAACATGCCCTGGTTTTCCTATCCAAGCACACAATATTTAAATACTCCCTCTGCCCTGGGCAGTTACTTTCTCATCACAAGCTGTTCAGAACTGTCTGTTACTTGTTTCAAGCTCTGGTGTCACTTTTTTCATACATTCTCTTGGTCCTTCATCTGGCAGTCATCAGGTATGTCCGGTCTTCCATCTCCCATTGTATCTCCAGAATAACTCCATTAATTTTGACAGTTCACACATGTCTTAACAGCCCCAACTTATTGACTGTCCCTGTTTTGGGACAGAATTGAGCCAGTGGGTGATGATACAGCTTTTGGGAAGCTGAATAATTCTGGATTGATAAGCTCTGGTTAAATACATATATATGCATGTGTATATTTCGTCCTTTTCTTTATAAATAAAGCAAACTGGAGTAAATGTAGTAGAGGGAGAAAAGGCAATTAGTTTCTTTGGCACTCTGAGGTGAAAGTTGTTTTAGCAACCATATAGGGAAAAAGAACTGAAATACTTTTTCTGGTTTTGAAAATTGCTGACATAACATTTGCTCTGAACCACGTTTAATTAAATTAATTTTAGTGATGCTTGAAATGTTTAATTCAGGGATCTGGACAGAAGTTTACAGATGGATTCACTCTAAATTAAATCAAAATCTGCCAATATGATATTTGTCATGTTTAGTGCCCAGTAGTAGAAATCCTTCCCTTGTTGTAGGCTGCTGCAGAAGAAGCTGTGTCTTCTCCTTGCCCTTCATCCAGCCTGTTAGATGGCTGATGGTTACTGTCATGAGAGTAAGCAGCAGGATTCAGTAGCTGAGGATAAGAGTCACCTCAGAGCACAGGAAGAGCATGAAGTTTCATTCTACTGCTTTTTTTGTACTGAGGTCAAAAATGCTGTAGTGGCTAGGTCTGCTGCTAACCCTCTGCCAAGGGGAAATTAGCGTCTTCATTAGCAGCCTCTGACTGTAGAATACTGAGAATTTTGACCTAAGTGGTACTGGGAAGAAAGCTAGCAGCTGAGTTGATAGTCACAAAAAAGCATATAATTCTTTATAAGCAAGAGTAATATGACAAGCAAAAATTTCTTGAAAACTTCTAAAAGGTTACAGTCAGGGGAAACTAACATTGCTTTAAACCATGAATATATTTAAAAGTTGTGTTCTTGAGTCTTTTTGTCTTATATCTGCCATGTCTTCCATTGGTTACAGGAACAAGTCTGCTTCACGATTTTCCATTTTTTGTTGCTTTGCTAGATGGAGAGGAGGAGTGTTTTTAGCGAAAGGAGTAATGCAGCCCAGTACGCTAACTCAGATGATGAGGAAGATGGCTATGATTCTCCTAATGTCAAAAGAAGGGGGGCTTCAGTTGATGATTTCCTGAAAGGGTCAGAACTTGGAAAGCAAGTAAGTAGCCTGGTCTTGTTACTGTGTCAGGTGTCCGATGTAAATGAGTATTTTATGAAGCTCAGCAGGCTATCCAGGTCACCATCTGATTATTGTAGCCATATTGGTAAACGTTACAGACAAGCAGCTAAATTGTGGGGAGGTAGATGAATGCCCTGTTACTGGAGCATAACACTGTCTAATGGGAACTGAATGCTTGGCACCATGCATCTATAGATTGTTATCCCAAGCAGCAGTATTAAGCACTGGAATCTGAAAAAACTGAAGCTGAAAAATTGAAATAGAAGATGTAACTGGAATGTCATGTTTGGGCTCTGGGCTTTTTCTGTATGATGTGTTACTACTGCATATGAAAACATGCTGTGAAGAAAGGGAAAGGATTTTTGTGTTCCGTAAAAGCCATAACCTGTAATCCTAATTAGCGGAAAACCAACACTGTATATACTTGGCATGCTGTAATGAATAGAAAGATGTTGCCAGAAGAATTTTGCACATCTGCACGGCTTTTAGTCTGATCCCACCGAAAACAAATATAAAGTAATTTATTACATTACTTTCAAGACAGGTGTAAATTCTAGCAAAGAGATGATTTCTTATGTCGGTCGAATAATCTTGTTAGCTAAACATCTGACCTCCCATGTTGAAGGGTCCAAGCAACGGCATTCCTTCTCGTACCAGTTCTGAGACTTTCTGGAATTTTGCTTCCATTTATTATAGAAGTTGAAGCATTTATAAATGTATAAACATTGCTCCAAATTTCCAGTGTTCTAAGTATGTGGCTTCAGGATTTGATTTGGTTCCATCTTCACATACAGCATTCCCATTTTTAGAATACATGCAGTCATGCTGCGCTTACAAAATGTGCTTGTGGGTGAGATGCATCTGTACCTCTGTATACAATTAAAATTGTTCTGGACACAAAAGAGGCCAAGATTTTCTAACAGGACCAGTGATCTTATTAAGAAGGCCCGATGTAAAAAGTTTAGAGTCTTTGTAAGGGACCAAGATCAACTTCATTTTTCTGATAATCATACCTCATATTTAACCTTGGTAAATAAAGTTGGTTGTATCTGCCATGTGAGTACAAAGTTGCTGCTCCATGTAGACTTACTACCTCAGATCATTAAAGGGTGGTTTGGAGTGTGTCTGCTTTACCAAGCTCTACAAAATAGAAGGTTTGGATAGGAACATTGGAAGGCTGGGAACCCTTAAAGCTATAGTCCTTGAAGCCTAAAAAGATTAAGCTCTGTTATCTACTAGAAATTTCCTCAAAGCTAGATTTGAAATCTCACTGGCTACAAGTATTCTTAGATCTGGTTAGGTTTCAAATTTAGTTTTCAGGTAAGGCTGAAAGAATTCTTCATTGCTTTAAAACACTTTGTAAAAAATGCACTTTGAGAAATAGCAGTTAAATTATCTCTGGCAAAACAGCTGCAGTGTATTAAGTGTAAATTGATTATTGAATGTTTATTTTATGGCTTCAGAGATATACCTATTTGTAGTATAATTGCTCATTTGCATTGTTTATGAAAGATGATCACTTTTACCACTTGGTTTGTTAGTGAAGAAATAATTGGAGAAAATCAGAGAAACCTAATCTGTGGTGGTTTCCTCCATAAGAATTATTAGTTTGCTAATTTCATGATAATGCTCATGTGCTGCTGGTATCTTCCAGAAGCAAGTGCTATTCTGTGTGCTGGTTCCCTATCAAAGATCTTTGGCTTTCTATCAGTTGACTTGCCTTACTCCATAGATAAGAGTAAAAAAGCTGCAAGCAAATGCAAGTAACATTGATGTTTTTTCATCAAGCTTTTTATTAGCATTAGATATGGCTACTAACGGAAATCCTTCATGTCTGTCACATTGTATTTTGTAGGAAGATTTTAAACTCCCCAGTTTAAAATTTCCCACAGGTAAGGGTGGCATGGATCACAGTTCTGAAATAGTGGTGCAATATCAGTCTCTCACAGACTTTCTTGGTGAACTTAGGCTTAGAAAGTTAGTCTTTCTTGCCCAGATCCTCACAAGTATTTATGCATCTAAATACCTCAATACCTCTGAGGATCTGGGTCAGTGGGCCTGTCAACCAAGACTAAAATGGGAATAATTCTTTTGTCACAAAAACGTATGAAGATACTGTTTTCTGCAAGCTGTTGATTTGCTCTCTAAATAGATAATAAGGACAAGGGAAGTGAGTATCAGAGATAGACCTGAAATTCAGAGACAACTTGGGACATTTGCAGGAAAGGCAGTGTTAGAAAACATGTGAAATAATAACCACAAGTTTATGGAATATATGGCCATAGAGGTTTCACTGGAAATCTCACGTGGAAATGCACCCAGTTATTGAACAGAGTATGCATGCGCTATTACATACAGAGTTAACTGATTGCAAGCAGAATTGCATAATTATTGCTTATATAATATCTCCTAGTTAAGTTTTATACCTCAATTGATGTAGTACTTGAATTAGAAGATTTATTTAAATAATTGAGTGGCTGTTTAGCAAGGCATTTCTGTTATTAGAACCACAGTGGATAAGCCTTGGAGACAGTTTGCTAGGTCTCTGTAGTCTGATTGTCCAAGCAATCAGGGCTTTATTCCAGCCATATTGGCCTTTGACAATCTACAAAGCATTGTGCACTTAGTTGAGCAAGTTTTGTAGTACTGTGCCAGTGCAATCCCCAAGCCTGAATACAGCTGAGAACAGGAGCACAGGAGTGATTTTGTATGAAAAACAGGACCAAGATTCTGCTGGAATGGAACTGATGAAATAATAAAATTTAGCATAACAGCCACAAAGTTTAGATGTGAAAAACGAAGCATTAGAACATAGTCTGATCTTTTAACTTCAAAAAGAAACTAAAAACAGTGTGAAACTGCAGTGGCTTTTTTTCTAAGATGATCCTAATAAAATCCATCTGGAGGATCTGAAAACATTTATGGGCTTGGCACCAAGAACTACTACTAAAGGCTTCACCCTACAATCTTTTTAGCTCCAGAACAAAGAATTAAAAGAGGAGAAATTATCTTTTGTATTTGGAGGGCAAATCCATCTTCACTTTGGAGAAGTTGCTTCTTGTAGACATTTTCTTCTCATTGCTGGGATTGATTGATATCAGTGTGTTACATCGCTATGGGAATTGATCTGGTACCACAGAAATTATTTCTTCATTAGAATTGCTGGGGGAAGGAATGTAGTAATTTCTAACATTCTAGTACTTCTAAAATATTTGATTCTTCAAATATTCTACTGCAATCTGACAGTCAGATGACTCCATTTGAAAATTTCTCCTTGGAAATACAGTGAGTTTGGTTTATGATCTCATTTCTTGGATGTGATGTTTTACAGAGACCACTCCTATTTAACATTAACAATTCACTGGAACATACTTTTTTCCTCCTCATCTTCCAACTAATTGGAAACTTATAGGAACTTGAAATATTTGGACTGATTTTAAAAGACAATTAAGGTTTTAGCCAGTCTATTCCTGCAATGTTTAAGAGCCTGAAAGCTTCAAATTCCATCAGCGAGCTGTATCATACGATGATGGTAACATCCTGCAAGAATTAAATGCTGATCACTTTTAAATTACAATGTGATGTAACAAACAGCTGTGAAGAACAGATGATATGTGAATTATCCTAGGGCTTTTACAATTTGGTCAGCAAGCCCATTGATGCATGAAGGACCTCTTTAAATCAAGGGAATTTAATCAAGACTAAAACTAGATTTGGTGCTGTAAATGCAGACATCCTTTTCTGTATCACCTATGGGATTAGGATTGGATTTCTTGAATTGGGAGCATAAGTGGGCAAAAAAGATTTAGACATGATCTCTCCACTAGAACAGAGCAGCAAGCCGCATGATGTAATTTATATGTGGTTATTAGTGTGATATTTAAACCTAGGAAATGCTCTAGTACTCATTGGTGTTATACAAGGATTTTCAGCTTTGCATTCAATACAGATTTTTCTCTCTCACTCTGTCAATTAGCCTCACTATTGCCATGGTGAAGAGTATCATACAGAGAGCAGCAGAGGTTCTGACTTGTCTGATATTATGGAAGAAGATGAGGAAGAGCTATACTCTGAAATGCAGCTGGAGGATGGAGGAAGGCGACGAGTCAGTGTGACTTCACACAATGCACTTAAGGTAAGTGTGACTGCAGAGAAACCTTAGGAGTACCTCCATATTTTGATTCTTCTTTCAAAGCATTTCTTTTAGTCAATTACGGATTTTGCAGACCATTAAAACTCACACTGTTGTATAGACCTAGAACTGGGGTGAACATTGTTTATGATGACAAGGCCACTTTAATACATTTATTACTTCTTTTTTCCAATTATTTGATAGCTAATCTTTTAACTAATTGACTATTTTCCTATGTGTAATTGTTGAAGTTGCAATTTCTGTTCTATATCTGGGGACCTTTCCCATGTCTATATGACAATATACTACATGTGTTACCCAGACAATGAGTTGTTTCTGAGCAAGGAGATTTGCATAAACACACATACAGATAGAAAAAAAAAACAACTTAGGTTTTTAATGTCTGAGTAATTTGTCCCTGTTTCCAGTGCTAGTCCCTCTTCCACAGGCTTTAAGGCATGCTTGTAAGAAAGGGAGTTGGGTCAGCTTTGTTTGACAAATGCATTATCAGAAATCCTCATGCTCTGATTGCTAAGGAATCACCAGAGACAGTAGGAAGTACCTATCAGAAGTATTGCTTTAACACTACACAGGAATATTCATCATGAAAGACAACTTTAGTATAACAATTAAAGTGTACGTAGAATGTTGAACCTAGCCAGTACAGAATATAGATTTCCCGTAGTATATTTGTACGTGTAAATGGTATTTGCTTTTTATGTGTCTAGCAATTACACTAAATTATGCTTTCTTAGAACACTGGATAACTTGAATGATAAGGAAACCCACAGGTTGGTTTTTCTTCTAATATGCTGTTATTTAACTAAAAACCAACACTATTTTCTCAAGCATACAAGAATTTTGACCATTCTTGTAACCGCTTTCATGTACTATAAATTCAGTCCTTTTATTCTGATACTATCTGGAATGAGACAGGTACTTCTTCAAACTGAAAAATAATCAGTGTTTCTATTATTCTGCTAACATAAAGGTTGAAGCTGAAATCCTTCTGCATGCTGCTTCTGTCCCTTTCGTCTGGGAAAAATGAATTATGCCTAGACTGCTCTTGTTCTTCATGCATCAGAAAGTGTATCTGCTTCTTGGTTTTAAATTAGTATTGCCAGTATTGATATTTAAAAAGAAAGGTCCAGGCCCTTAATTGGTGTAGTAAATCATTTTAGACCTGTTAAACTGTGCAGGCATACTTCTCTTGATGTAGTAGTGTATGTGAAGGGTATGGTTGGTTGACTCATCCTGCAGAAGTGGAATTCAGTATGTGAATACTTCCTGGGGAAGGACTCATGGATGTCTGAGTCTCACTTGGAGAAAATGGCCCACCATGCTGATAAGTTTTCTGATATAAAATGCAGGTCCAATTCTGATCCCAAAGTGCTTGATAATTTCCCCCTCTTTCACTAGATCCAATTTCACTTTGCAACATCAGTAATTAACAAAAAAATGAAAAGCATGTTTACTGAATTTTCCATAACATAATCAGATTCCTGTTCCTCTTGCATCTGAAAGTATGTCAACAATGCTCTTGCAGCTGGAATTGAGTATTTTCCTCCGAGTTAATAGATGCCCCCAAGTAACAAGGAAACATTTTGCATGCAGATGTATATTTCCTTTAGTGGGAGATTATTATTGCCTCCAATGGTTCCCTAAAACAAAGGCCGACACGAGTGATCAAGGGGAGATTCAACTCACTTACGTGATCTGAGCATTCTGAAATGTGGGATATTTGAGCTCCAATCAAAACTATCCTTGTTCATAGTTATTGATTTTTTTCCACTTTTATGGCAGTTCGTCTCAAAAGTTTCACAAGTGTGATACACATTTTAAGAATGAATGAAAATAGGTGAAACAAATATAGTCATAAAGTAGCTTAGAAAGTTCCTAATGCCTGAAAGGGGAAGACATCCAAAACCCAGTTAAGTTTAACATGCTCAGAGGGAGAGATATTGCTGAAGTCTCCAAGATGATGCTGTCATTATTTATGCGTGCTGTTGCGTCCAGAGACCTACCTGATCTGGGCACTGAGTAAAGTACAAGGAGAGGTGATGTCCATGATGTAGAATCTATAAACCGTGTCAATCAAAACCAACACCTCCTGCATCATTATTCTCTTGTCTCTTCTCAGAGTCCAACAAAGATACTGCATAGGATTCTTCTGTCACACCAACCTGTGTTTTGTGTAAATGTAACAGAAAAAATACAAAATGTATCTATCATGTTCAGAATGCTTATTTTATCCAGGCTGGGATAGTTTTTACCTACTTCTGGTATAAACAGAGACTTTTACTTACTTCTGCTAATAGGCTGATTTTCAAATATTGGTTTTATCAAGCAGGTATGAGATTATGATGAGATTTGATGACAGTGCAGACCAAGTGACATCAGAGAGCAGCCTGCTTCTCAGGGTTCTTTCTGTGGAAGCCAAGCTTTAAAAATGGTGCAGGTTTTTTACAATTTTACAAAGGAAACTAGAGCTCCTTTAATGATGTCTGCAGAATAGCTCTCCTCTGGCAGGAGATTTAGGAGTATTTGCTACTCATGTAGGATGCTTTAACAGATGCAAAGCAAGAAAGCTTGCTAGAACAGAATTTTCATTCTCAGCTATAGGTTCTGGTTACAAAGAAAAATTAAATAGCAGTTTGGCATGGGGCAAGGAACATGCTAAGCATTAGTGCTGTGTTTTAATGCCATTCTCATTCACCATGCTGGAACCTGTATGCAGCTTTTATTGCTTTGTTTTAAATGCACGAGTTTATTCTTGTTAAGAGCATCACTCAGTTGTTTGTACTGACCTCTCATGTTGTATCTGACACCCAGCAACTTCTTAATCATGTCGTTATTTTTCACAAATTCTCATTCAAAGCATGACATCCTTTTCACTAAATAAGCTGCATGTCTTATGTTTGCCATTGCTCTAAAACTAATTCTGTCTTTATTTTTCTTTTCTTTTCCCTTTTCCCTCCCATTTTATTTTTGTCACACACTATTTGTTCCCTGTCTGGTTTTTAACATTACATAATCTTAAGGAGTGCGATAAGAATAAGACCACTGAAGCCACTTTTTTGGAACAGCCTGACTTTTCACAGCAGATACATCACAGTAAAAAGCTTTTCAGTATTCCAGAAGTAGCTGAAGAGGATGGTGAATACTCTGAACTGCTGTACAAGCAGGGTTTAGGTATGCCCTATAAAAAGAATCCCACAATAGCTAGAGACTCTAGACCACCTAGGCCCTGCAATCAAGACCAGCAGCACAACTTCTGGTACCCAGCCAAGCACAGAATTTCAGGCATGGAGGATTTTGCTGCAGACGACAAAGGATGTAAATATAGCCGATCCTTATCGAGAAGCCCAGACAGTGGACTAGACTGTGGAAGTGAAGAAGAAGAATCTCGTTTTAATTTCAGATATACTTCTGATTCAGTTTCTGCCAACGTTGCATCTAGCTGTTGCGCAGAGACTGCTAACTGTTCCTGTAGGAAAAGCATGAGGCCGTTGCTTGCTCGCAGGAAAACTTTAACCAGACAAACCAGCATCGAAGAAGATTTTGGTGACCTGGGTCCTTCCTTTGTAGAGCCCAGGAGTGAACAGGTCAAGCCCAGTTACGAGAAAAAATATGAGACTCAGAAATATAATAGAACAGATAATTTGTCTAATGAAGATGTTCAGGGAGGCTGGAAGACCGACTTAAAAATGGCTGACTCTAGGGCAGCTGGTCTACTTGCAAAGCCATCCCACAGAGATGCAGAAGACTCTCTGGTGTGTGAAATAAATCTTCCTTCTAACATCTGCTTGCCAAATCAGTCTATTTTCTTTCTTTTGTTCTTTTTTTTTTTCTTCTTTTTTTTTTTTTCTGACTTCATTTTTAGAGTCCATCCTTTGGACTTATCTGCTACATTTTTCCCTTTTTTCCCCCTCCCCATTCTTTTGTGTTTATTATTCTGCATTTTCCTTTACAGTCCTCTTTTGTGTCATGCTGAAATCAGTTTAATTTCCTTTACAATGATTTTCCTACAGAACAAATTACAATAATGGCTGCTTTTATTAAAGGACAACTGAATCTAAATTTTAATTAAGGGTTAGCTGAACTATAATTTTTCCAAAAGATTGTTTTTCTTTCTTTTGCCCATCTAAATGTTGCTTTAAAAAAAAGCTGCATTTTAACTGGAAAAATATTTCATCAGTAATTTTTTTTTTTTTTTTAAATGTCGAGGGATTCATTTCATCATGTTGTTTTTATTCACCTCATTCCCAGAATTTTCAGGATATGGTCTTTATCATGAAACATCTCCGGACAAGAATCAAGATGCTACCCCAGTGTGACAGTGACCCAGATTTATGGAGTCACAGGCTTCATCATACTTCCATTTTCTACCTTATCTCTGCACTGTCACTACTTTGCCTTCCTTTTTAAACCATCTCTTCTTGCCTTTGAAGTTGCAGACTGCATCTCTGCATGAGAATGCAGGCAAACAGCTTCTTCCAAAGGGAGAGGCCAGGGCCATTCCATATCTTTCAAGGATGCCTCTGCGTGATCTTGCCTATTTGCATTTCTGTCCATTAATCTGTAGCAGAGTCTCCACGCTTTGATAGATGCATCCGTAGGCTTCCCTGCTCCCTAAAGACCAAAGCAAGTTCTTTACCCTCTCAGTCTGCAACAGTCCGGAGTGGAAAGCTCAGATCTAATGTGTTTCATGTAAGAGTAGAAATCAGCTGCCTGCTCTTCTAGCCTAGCAGTTCATGCTGAAAAGATCCTTAAAAATTTCTCCCATTAAAATTGGTGCCCAAGCTGTATTAATCTCAATGACTGCATGATAAACTCTGGAGAGCATTAAAATAGAACCATTTAGTTATTAAAATAGCAACATTTTCTGCAAGGGTAGTGAACAGAAAGAGACAGCTGTGATGTGAGACGAAGTGTGTCTACATTCCCTTCTACTTGTTTCAATGACCTTTAAAAGGCTTTAGTAACCGAAGGCTATTATAGAAAAGCAGCGTGCTCAAGGACAGAAGGATGTACGCTTGTTCACATGCTGCAAACTCGACAAAGCTATATAGCCGAATGCAAAAAAGGCTTGCCTTCTCAGTGCAGTCCAATCTCCACAGCTCTCATGACTGGTTGTACTACTCTGCAGGAGATTATAACGTCATCTTAGCAGCAACAACAAAGGCAAAAGAAGAATATGTCAAAAATTATTCTTTTCTTTTCTTTTTGTTCTGATGTGTGACTGCTGGTTACAAAACTTTGCCATAAATCAGGGAACCATTTTTTCTTTTGCAGGTTTGCCAGGCAACAGTATTCACTTTTCAGCTAACCTTTCAGTTAAAAACTAAGTTTAGTTGCCTTTAGAGCTTATGCTTCCAAATGTGATTGACCTGATTAATGTCCAACCATATAACCATAATGTTACCATGCATGTTACTTACAAACCTGTTTTTTCTGTTGTTTTTTAGCTTTTAGGTAATCCATCATCTGCAGGACGGCCTGAAAGGGCGGAGCACGCAGGGCGAAGGTCCTCTCATGGCAGTGCAGTGCCACAAAGGTCTCGACCAATGTTGGTCCCTTCCATTGGTTAGTTGGACAGATTGGTGCATTTCTGTTCTTTGCAGCCTCAGAGTTGGGAAGGTGGTCCTTAAAAAGAAACAACAGACCCTTGTCTTGAACCATGGTTACTCTTAGTTTAAATGGGAGGAAATGGAACTAAAAACATCTCCATCTAAATATGAGTGAGTGTGCTGGGATCTCACAGGGGGCTGAATCAGTAGTCATTGACATCACTGGGAGTCTTTCCATTGAATTTAGTGGGTGTTGGAGCTTTTCTAAGCTTGGTTAAGCTTAGATACTGTCAGACCTTACCTAAGAAGAAATTATAATGCAGGCAGGCTACTACGTGATCAGTAAAATAAATGTACCCATTCAGCCATCCATTCAGCCATCCATCTTTCCATCCATCAACCATCATTTTGCATTCACTTTCCATTTTCTTGACTACTTTTTGGAATTTAGCAGGGAAAATGGAAGCTGTTAAATGTAACAAGTTAGTAGAACTTGCATATATTTACTGGATTTGGTATTTCTTACAGAATCATCCCTGTTCTGGTTTACTTATGACTTAAAGTATATGCTGGTGTATACCAGAAAACCCAAAAAGTAGTGCAGAAAAGATAATGGAATCAAGACACTATGGACAAATACATATCTGTTAAAACTTGCACTCTATACTGACAAATAAGAAACGTTCACACTGAAAATCAGGAAATACATGCAAAACAAATGCAGAAAGAGTTCTGTGAGCTATTAGCAGTACTTTACTCCGTGAAGATGTAAAGTGGGTCCAGTTCCTGTCCCTAACCTGGACTTTAATTTGTGAATACTGTAGGCATCATCAGGAGGAGAAGGAAGCAGTGTCAGGCAATTCTCACCTGACACTTATGTCAATAAGAGACATCAGAAATGGGGATTATCAGAAAGAGAGAGACAGATCATGAAGGAATGCTTTTATTTTTAAATATTAAATATTTTTCCCATTTCATAGAATCACACTAAAATGCCTGTACTGTAAATTAAAAGCAAAATCCCCCTAGAAGGCACAATTATTTTGATATCTAGTAGATAGTAATTATTATTATTGAAACCATAGATCAGAAAACACACATGGCTGTAACGTGTGAAACACTCTTAGTATCCTCAAAATAGCATGGCTGTTCAGAGGCCTGATTCTCGTCCCACATCCTGGTCTAAACCAGGATAATCTTCACAGGTGTCAATGGAATTACACTGGTATGAAAATGGTATGGGGGAGAATCAGCTCCAGGGAGGCTCTTGTGCTTCTGTTGACTGGTTATTGTTAGCTGAACCAAATAGCTTTCGGATGATGGTGGGAAGACTGTTAGATTTTCATGTCCTTTTTTCTTTTTCTCCAAAAGCAGCCTTTTTTTCTCAGGAGTAAAGATTTCTGGTTTATGTTTGGACTACTTAAAGCAAGCTTTGTATCTAAGAAGTTCTTTCTTTTATATTATCAGCTGAAACTTTTTTTTATGAATAGTGAGAGAGTAGACAGGTTGGTTTGAATTAATCCTTTGAGTTTCCTTTTAATTTTCATTTTAATTAAAAATAAGGGAAGTGATTAAATTTATCAGAGCTCACTTTCTGTCAACAAAGTTAGGATACGGAAACCACCAAGTATTGACTTTGCTGTTTAGTAGTTCAATAACAACAGCTTAGGAGTCAGATAAAGAAATTACATTCTGACAGTCAATCTGTGCTCAAACAGATAAATAAATAGAAAATAAAATCTCATATTTTATTTCTTTCAGGGTAACTTAAAGAATGAATTAGTATATTTTGTGTTACGTGCAATCCACAAATGTTCTTTGGGGGTGTTCCATTAGGAATAAATTACAATATTGTCTAATGCTGGTAACAAGCAAACTACTGAACATTATGTACAGTATCTAACAAAAAAAATGATTTGCTGTGGAGCTGTTGAAAGGCCTGATGTGGTTTAGAGTTCAAGAGTCCTAATTTCTGACCAAAAGACTAGTGATTTAAATTGCTGAAAGATACGTATGCAATATTTCTCGCTTTCAGCATCATACTGTAATATATCGCTTTGAGGATAAGTGAAGCAAGTATAAACACTTGATAAAACTGCACAAAAGTTCCTTCCTGTAAGCCTGCTGGGAAAAAAAACTAGAAGATATGAAATGTATCAAGAGTTCAGCTAAACAAAATGTGGTAAAAGTAGGGCATCCAAAAGAATATAGTAGAGCACTGTATAAACTTGAACGCAATGCTCAGAACTCCCACTGACAGAGGAAGTTTCCCATGAATAAGGGCTGCAAGTATGGTTTTTGAAGAACGAAGTTACTATAGTTGTGTCATTATAATATGTAGTTCCACAAAGTGAAAAGCAGAGTAAAATAAAAGAAAAGAAAGTAAATACGATTGAGCCAAAGGTTAGACTGCTTCAATACATGAAACTGTTGTTGGCCTCAGCATATAGCTCAAAAATGTAGATTCCAAATGTCTTGGCAGCAGCTTATTCCTTTAAAGGTATGCCTGGAGTTTTTACTGAGTTATTCAGCTAAAGGGTCACTTTAGTGATGGAAAGTTCTTAAGGCAGCTCTGGGAGGTTAAATTAGTGAGAAAGACCTTCAAAATTGTGATGTTCTTAGGATTCCAATGATAAATCCTTTCTCTAAAATGTTCCAGAATTTAAATTCTTTGAGATAGTTTCTCCATTAATCTATAAATACTTTGGATTAGTATCTTCTTGCAGGTAGGATTTAAGTAAATTAATTAATTTTTGTTTTTAGGTTGATACTTTAGAAGGTGAAACACAGTTTACAGTGCTCTTGACCTTGCAGATCTGGCAGGTAGGATTGTTTAAACCTCATAATAAAAGATGATTCCTATCCAAAGATCTAACAATATTTACACTGTATGAATTTTAAAAAGCATAAAATTCAGATGCTTTACAAAAAGGAGATACACATTTCTGTGATTCCCCTGCTGAAGAAGAAGGATTTCTAGAGGCTGAGACATCTGGCAAAGCTTATGCAGTGTTTAGCCTTCCTACTATATGCAAGTCAGAAAAAAAGGTAGGCAAAGCCTGCCCGCAGGAGCCTCCGCCAAGGCAACTATACAATATGTTTTAATAGATCATTCCCTTTTTCTCCATAGAAATTACAATGGACAGTAACAGTGAAGGCGGTCGGTCTCGGTCAGGTAGTGAGGGAAATATTTCACCTGTAAAAGAAGAAGCTTATTATCGCAGCATTGGTGGACACAAGAAATGGCCTCAGCAGCGTACCATGGCCTCTGAATATAGATACGGTATGCCGAACATTATTCATCCTTTATGACAGACACATTTTAGAGCTGCCTGTTAACAAGTGCGGTTTCTGTATGACAACATTGCATGCAATGCAGAATGCCAGGGGAACTAGCTCTTAAGTCCTGTCTGCTCTCAGGTAAGTTTCTCCAGCTCAGCTGTAAGGGACAAACAGCCCTTAGTCCTCTGTCCTGACACTGCTGTGCAGCCACCTTTCCATACTCGACTGAGTCCAAGCACACTGCATTGCATGAACCTCTGTGAAGCTATGCTGCTGCTAATGCCAGTCAGTATTTACTGTATACACCTGAACAACCATTCATCCAAATGACCGCGTTTCCACTTGATTCATATAGACTGGACAGGGACAAACAGTAGCTGGTATATCACAACCCAACGTCCTATGATAGGAAGCAGTTACCAAACATTATTCTGATTTACGGCTTGGGCTAAACAAAGATTCGGGGTCTTTTCAATGACCACACAGGACTTTGGCTGTGTCATTTGGCGAAGACAAAAATTATTCTTATTTTTAGGAATAATTACATCATAATGACAAACTTGCATTACATGAGTAAGGCAATTATACCCACTACTGATAGTATTTGTTGCTTCATCAACATAGAAATCATTACATGATCAACAACTCAGTTTTCATAGTTCATAACACAGTAAATTGAAGTGTCTAACACTTAACCCATAAAAGCAGCCCAGGCCATATATAGAGCTAAGAAACACATTAGGATTTTGCTGATATCTGAAATGAAACACAAGGGGCCCTGAAAGTTTAGGTAAATCGTAATTTAATGTTGAGTTTCAAAGCAAACATATCTGACTGACAACCAGATCATCACCTTGTGTATATCTGGCGAATTCAATGCAACTGTGGTTGCAACTGTGCATCAGTTGGGAATCTGGCTGGCTGCATCCAAAGACAAAGATTTTACATACACACTTATGTGTGTGTGTTTATGTGTGATGCACGTATATACCTCTTCAAAGAATAAGTGGCTAATGAGCTAATCAAGAGATTATTTGCTTCCTGGTTCACTGAAGCAAACATGACTATTCTGAGTCAGATTGTTACAGGGCAGTGCTTTTAACAGAGATACATTTGGCTATAATTCATGTTTGCACCTAACTCCCATTAACTGCAGCTGGAGTTGGATGCAAAAATTGATATTTTTTAATTTAAAAAACAAAACCAAACACCCCTTAACCCACCTGTTTTACATTGTCTGGTGGACCTGAGTATGAACCACAGAATGACTGCAACCCGACTGTGGGAGGAGAACAGAACAGAGAAGAATCCCATCCTTTGTGTCCCATTGCTTTCTGTCCCACCTGTGCCCTTCTCCCACACTTCCCTTCTGTGCTTTGTGCCTGCCTAAAGCTTCTTGGCTGGAATTTTTCCCTGCCCTTTTGCTGTTCTGCATTTTTCCCTATTCACATTCTTTCTTGCGCTCTGGACCCAAGAGGTAGTAGCTGTTCCCTTGAAGCTGTGACCCTCTGAAAATTTTTTCTGGTAGTTTAAAAATATCAAATGTTGAATAAAATGCATCTGATGTAGAGGCAAAAAGAGGAATTTTATCTAAAAAGTTCCATATTGAACATTCAAACTATTACCAAAAATGGGAGTCTTTAATTTGTAAGAGGTGATTACAGTAAAAATTGTATTAATATGAAAATTGGAAAAATTTTGATATAGTTGAACTACATTTTCATCGTAATTCATAACATCACTTTCTCAATTAATTCATTGTGAAGGATCTTGTAAACTGAATGATAAGTGTTGATGCAGCAAAGAACAAAAGTACGTGACTCCCACTGCAGTTAGCAGGACTTGCACAATAAGCCAGGTTTTTCAGAAGTGGTTTGTGATTCTGAGGGCTTTATTTTTTGGGACTTCATATGTCTTGAAAGAGCCTATTTTTGGGGAAAGCGCTGCCACATGCTCTTTCAAAACAGAATTAAAAGTCTTTGAAACCCGTCAATTAAAACATTGCTAGCCATTTTGGCCTAATTTTCTAATTCAATTTTACTGAAGTCCATCCTTAAGTACATTGTTGAATCATGAACTAAATGCATTCTCTGGGTCATTTGAAAAGTCTGAAAGATGTATGAGACAAAATGTCAGTTCTCACTTTTTATGTCCTAATGGATTTGGTACCCTGCAGTGGACAGAGTTCAGTGCAGTGTCAAGTGTTGTGATATTCATGGATGATCTTTCCTAATGAGCTTATAGTTAAATGCAGTCATAGCTAACCGTTCCTCCTGGATTTTAACACATCTTGTTAGTGTTTGGGGTGGTTTGGGGCACTGCTGGCTATGTTAACTATTGAATGTGTTTAAACAAAATCATAGGCAGTGTAGTTCCAACCCTGGCATAACTAATACCACTGAAATAGATTTCTTCTTGCCTGTCTGGAGAGAAGAGGTTATAACCATGTTTTAAACTTGGTACCTAAAACATGGTATGGCAACACAGCTGGGATGTGCTTTCTTGTGTCCATGAAGAGCAGAAGCAGCTGTGCTGGAAAACAGGTGGATCCAAAGCATGGTTATTTTTGCAGTAATGATAAAGCCTATCGAACTCATCATTATGTCACTCTTAACATGCTTTCTTAATTTATGGCAAACTCTGGTAAACCTAACAAAAATTGCTTTCTTACCTGAGCTGTATTTACATGTGTAAATGTCAGCCTGNGACCATCTTTCTCCAGATATTTATGAAGAATCAGAAACAGATCCTGGCACAGAGGATATTTCTACTCGAATATTTGTTGCACTTTTTGACTACGATCCGCTGACAATGTCCCCAAATCCTGATGCTGCAGAAGAAGAGCTGCCATTTAAAGAAGGACAGATCATTAAGGTGGGATCTAAAAACAAAGGAAATGAAGGACACAGTTTTTACAAACAGGGCATCCTTTGTTCCCCTACAAGAAAGCAACTTATGTGACTAGAATTCAAGGGGTTTTTTTCCTCCAGAGGTTCAGGCTGTAAATGTCACTGGATCTGGAATCTCATATCTAGTGCTAATGCCTTAAAAATAATTAGGTAATGGGCAAAAAAATCTCAAAGTTGCTATAGATAGTTAGGGCCAGACTCAATTAGAGATTGAGGTACTAAGACCAAAATTGTGACTCTGAAGCCCCCTATGTCCATTGCCACAAACCCTGCAGGAAAAACAGCTTCAGAGAGGATGTCTTTCCTGCAGAGGTACCACAAAAGTGTTTAGTGGTGTGCCTTCATACATACCAGAGCTGCTGTATTTTTTTAAAATGCTGAACATTCCTAGCTAGTATACACTTAAGATTAATCAAGGTCCAGAAATTAGATATTTCTCTTCCCCAGCCATCGTCTTCTGAAACTGGGAAAACCGCTCCCTTTTCTGACTGTTTGGTGTAAAATACACAAGCTGCCTTTAAACAGGGCGCAGAAGACAAATCAGCCCTGTTTCATGTGATGGGGACAGTGTTAGGCTCTGTCAATGTTTTTAGCCAGCCCTCTATCCCGTCTTGCCTCATCTTATGATAGTGCAGCTGCAAGGCAAATTTGTTCAGTTTGCTGGTCTGCTTTTAAAAAGCTAGCAGATTTTTCTGTTGAGTCAGCAAATGTAAGCATCCCCTTCTGCAGCCTTGCATTTTATCAATCATCTGGTGCAAAATGGGCAGAAGTGAGAGAGGCAGAAGGAACAGCTGCTGGTAGTCCAAGGGTAACTGACATTTAAGTATGATCTGAAACAGAACCTGAAAAAACATAGACTCATTTGTTACACTGCCCATTTCAAAGATAAAATTGTAACTTAAGCTATTAAAATACTGCCTGCCTTCCACTGTGTTGGATTGGATCCTAACACAAATGTCCGTGTCCTCAATCACAATTTTTTTAGTGTTAAATACTTTGTTAGATATTTTGCTTACCTCCTTATATGATAGAAGATTTATGCCAAAAATATGGAACTTGTTTAAGAGCTTATTTTTCCTTGCAAGAATGTTCATTTCACTCAGGTATTTTAATTATTTCTTCACGAATATGTACCTGTTTGGCACTGAAAAGTCTAGAGAGATCCCACATCAGATATTTATTCTCGGTGATGTTTATTTTATATTTGGAACCATGGTGACTACTATGTGACCTGCTGCTTTGAATTTCTCATCAAATTGTTGTGAAGATGGATTAGTTTGCATTTTCAAAATACTTTTCATACATTACCTGCGTGGTGTGACGGTGGAGGGTCAGTTCCACCATGAGCTGTATGAAGTCTGTCCTGTACATGTGTTATGGTCACATATGCTGTACTGTGTGAAGTAGTGGTGCCAGGTAAGTCAATGATATATAGTGATTAAAACTGAAAAACGTGCCGGCTCTAGAAAGCTGAGGCTATTCTACGGTCATTTTTAATGAACTCTGATTTGAACTGAAGGGATTGGGTTGGGGGTTTTTGTTTGTTTTTAAAGAAAAGAAAAAACAACTGATTGAGCCTAAACAAGGAACAATCTAAATTCAGTCATCAGTTTGGCCTTAAGAACATCATTTTTGTTTAGTACAGTCCTCGATCTAGGCCTTTGTATCATTAGTAGCCTTTATGAATTGACTGCATTTTTAGAATGTAAAAGAAATTTTGGATTTCCCTGTTCTCATTGATGAAAATGCATGCTATTTTTATACCTTAATTCATGTTTTCTGAAAAGGCAAAGCAGAGCTTAAGTAAGTACATATATTAAGCATTAGATAGGCATTTTTGATCATATACAAGTCATTCTATTTGAAGTGACAACACTTGGTCCAGTTTTGCAAATGCTTCATTTTGGATATAGTTCATATGGCACCAAAAATAGCACCCTGTGAATAATTCCATAAACATGAGTGCAAACTGTTAAGTACACTTTTGACTCAGCACAGGGAGAAACTGATGACTTTTAATGGTGTGTCTCACTTTTTGTGCGTTTCACTGCTAACAAAAAAAGTCCAAATTCTGCTTATGTAGCTGAAGTCATGCTTCAAATTAACATAACAATTCCAGTTTTGTAACATAAGTCAGAGTAGTCAAAAACTAATTTAATTCCACATCCAAACTGTAGTCATCTGTCTATGCTTTAGTAACCATTTAGCCTGTATTAAAATTCCTAAATG
>WAAD01034987.1:32354-57885 GCA_013389945.1 Fregata magnificens
AGATCCTTTTATAAAGGAAAAAAAAAAAGGAAAAAAAAAAAAAAAAAAGAAAAAAAAAAGAAAATCGCTGTTTAAAATATTTAGGAATGCTGTCATTGAACTATCATACAAGTATTCACCTTCATTCAGCAACCTCATAGCTGCAGCATACACATCAAGCAGTCAGGGTCTTTAAGCTTTCTTTGATTGCGATTAAGGTTCATTTTAGCTTTTTCTTTTTTCCTTTTTTTTTTTTTTTTTAAGCCAGTGTGCCATCTTCTCAAATATGTACAAAAAGCTTGCTAGCCAATTTTGAAGAAAAGGCATTTAAAGGACATTAAAAAACAAGTGATCATGTAGCATTTTAAGTAATTTCTTCTGAAAACAGTTTGGCTTCTATAGATTGCTAATCTGTAGTAATTACCACATTAATTTTTCTTAAATCCATAGCTAAAAGTATCCCTGTTCATTTTCGTACTATCAGGGTACCGAAATGCAAAACCAAAACCAGTTTTGTGGCCAGAATATGGCAAAAGAAGTGTATCCAACTCTTTCTTTAAAAAAGTACAACCAAAACAGGGCTCTGTTGGAGTGTTTTCTACTGTCCATACTTTTTCTCAAAATGTGTATCTTTTCCATAAGCCCATATGGTATTTTAAGCCACAAAGAGGAAAGGAACCAGCCCTTTTGTTTAAGTGGGTAATGGGACAAGTGATGTTACCAACTTTCTTGATGATAACAGCTTTTAAGCTTTCAAACTTTCAATAAATTATAACAATGTACCTAATAGGTTCCTCCTGAGAATACAGGTACATCACGGAGAGCACCATCCCCCACAGTTCATCTCCATTCTGGGTCACCTACGTCACCTATGGGTTCTGGTAGTCCCGGGAGAGGCAGGGATATGTCCTCGAAAAAGAAAAAGGGGCTGCTTTCCAAAGGCAAGAAACTGCTGAAAAAGCTTGGTGCAGTGAAATGATTCATGTACTCCTGGACAACTTGTAAAGCTTCCAGTCTGTGTATTTTTTTTTAAACGTCAAAACTAGGGCTTTCATGACTATGCAGTTCAACTTTACCAAACCTTTGCATTTTTAACTCTGACATCAATAGAATCATGTGAATTGCTTAATCAAAACAGCAAGAAAAAAGGAAGTGGATGTGTTGTTGCAAATATTTTTTTCCTTAAAAAAATAAAAAAAATTGGTGGGATTAAGACCAGAAGAACATGGTTTTATTTGACGTCAACTCAACAGCTGCAACTCCACTGGACAAATCTCAGCCTTTAGTCTCCTTTAACCATGAGTGGGGGGAAGCAAACTCTATTCATTCATTCCTGGTTCAGAGAGATCACCCCACGGTATCTAATCTTTATCATAAACACAAATGGTCTTGAAACTCCTAGTTTAATCAGCCTTGATGTTTTGCCTTATTAATGCACAATGATTTGTACTGTCTAATAAATATACAGCGTATACTTTGTATGTACTGTGTATTCAACTGTCTTCATCTTCCCTAAAACATGGTAATTTAAGATCAAGTACTATGTTACTAACTCCATTCAATGTCTGATGTAACTCCTGGGAGTTTGGAAGTGCTGTGCAAAATGCTTTCTTTCTGGTTTTTGCTTCTTTTTTCTTTTTTTTTTTCCCAAACCAAAACCCTTGTATTGATTTCTTTTGTCAACATTTTCACTAAACTGAAATCAGATACAGTGTCAGCTATTCAGAGACTCACCCAGTTTCAAGCATACAACCTCCAGGTTTGGAGCTCCTGGTTCACTGTTCTAAACTACCAGGGTGGGGCGGGGGGGTGTGTGTGGAAAAAAAAACAAACCAAAAACTCCACAACAAAACACCTTTACTCCCCAGCTTTTTTTCCTGTAGAGGTACAGTCCTAAGTTAAAAGACATTTTCATATTGCTGATGTCAGATTCAAGATGAAGTGCATGTCTAAAGTAAAAAGTGAAAAACTGTGTTCCATACACAAGCCGTAGCCAGTAAAAAGGCTGCAACAGGTGATAATCAAATATTAACTGCAATATTGGCATCTCAAGAAAAACAATCTTACACATTGATGGCAGTCATTGGCTGTTACTATTTTGTAATTCTTGTCCATTTGTAAATTGTTTTTACTGTTTATACATACTTTTCAGACTGCCTTTCTTTTTGTAATTTATGGAAGGTTTATAAATGAATGATCAAAGCTTCCCCATTGTGTCTTCAGATAATAATGTAAATTACTGTAAGATACCGTGTGCTAGATTGTAACATTTAATTAAAGAAAATAACTGGCCTAAATTTGTGGTAAAGTACTGTGTGGGTGTGTGCATGTGTACAACTGTTGTGTATTATATTTTATATAAATAAATAATTTGATATTTTGTAGAGTGCAGTATGTTTCATGAATCTACTGTATCAGCTGCTCGATTACGGTGTTAGTCCTCCCTCCCCTTCTAAAGGATTAGGCACGAACGGTAAGCGATTATTAAGCATGCAGTAATGGTGCAAGCTGCATGTTCGAACGCTGCACCCACGTGGAGAAGCAGCAGTCCGCAGTGACCGTTTCCGACTGTTCCGCAGCTGACCAGGGAAGCAGCTGCACTAGCTCCTCTTCTGTTGACCGCACATGACAGAAACCAAATCAGAACGAATACCCGTGACAGGCATAAATGAGTGATATCTAACTAGGAAGAAATACAAAACACTAAGTAGTGAACAGGGAAAGCTACCACTGTATGACATCAGAAAGACCAAAGGATTTGCCAAAACCCCCTATGCCTCTCTGCATTACAACTGTCATGTGGAAGAAGTTGGTACAGTTCTCTCAGCCTACTAAAGAAAAAGACCTGAACTGAATACAAGTTACAGAGCTCCCTCATTTTTCAGAACTGTTGACAGCTGCTGAAATATATTGTCAAATAAAGGCTCATCTACATGCAAGAGTCCAGCAGCTTTCCAGAACGGTTAGACAGTTACTCTAGCCTATGTCACGTAGTATGCCCAAAGCCCAGTCTTGAAGTGCGTATGCAAATACAGCTAACACGATCAAACAAGCAAGGATGACAGCAACAACTTTATTTAAATCTCGCAAAGAAAAGGAACAAGGTTCACAACAAGTTAGTTTAAAAAAAAAACCAGCACCAATCCAAATACTTCCATATGCACTAGTCTGTGCCTGGTAATGCAAAAAATCTGAAATCGACTGCCATCAACACAACTGCTGTCTGCCTTACAAATTAAGCTACTCCCACCAAATAGTTACCAGTTGAAGTCTCAGAAGTATGATGCAAACCAAGGCCTAAGCACACCCCGTTACTTGGAACTGCACAACCAAAAAAACCCCCATGAATAGTAAAACTATCTACTTTTTTGCACATGGGTGAAAAATATTCTTTGATATTCTTTGAAGGAAATTATTTTTCTCATTTAACAAGCATGCAGTTAAACAATGTCAACCAAGAAATTTAGTTCATTCCACTTATGAATTTGCAGTTGTCTAAAACAACGATTCACTCACACTATGCAGTAAATATGAAGTTACAAGACCAAGAAAAAGCGTGTCAATAGCATAGTCCATTGTAAGTCACACAGCCCCCATAACAGCATTCAAGCTTAGACAAAGCCATCACTTTTTGTGGAGTGAATACTGTAGCCTTCGATAATAAAGGTGTTCCTACAGCTGTGCTAAGGTACAGAAATGTCTGCCTCTGACACTCATTCCTGAAGCTTTGGTACACACAGAGCTTCCTCCTCAGCTATGCCAGTTTGAGAAAGTCCCACTTCACCTCCCTCTACTCCTAGGGAGGCACAAGTGAGCACAGGACAGTTTCCAGCTGGCCTGCACGTCACTTACAAGGGCAAGTGTTAACCCTTCCACAGGTTTTGCAGCACTATGCAATCTTAAAGCCTTGGCAACCAAGAACAGCTGATAGCCTCTTTTCAAGGTATGAAATAGCTTAGGAGACAAAATTTTGCCCTCATTTTAACAGCCACGAAAAACCAGAAAGCAACAATTGCATTTTGAAAATTAAAAGTGTAATGTGCTAACTTTAGAAGTTTGGGTTTTGGTCTGCATAACTATGTATCTTGTACCCTAAAAATAATTCTGTGTAAGACTTCCCCAAAACATAAATAAGAACAACTGACAATCATTTGTGAAGAATCCCAGAAACACTTTAGTAAGTATTAAAAAATATTATATAGTTTCTATAGCAAGCAGAGACCTATACAAAATGCAGATCTGCTATCTCAAGCTTTTTCCTGCTACAATGAAAATGAAGTTCCACAACTGCACACGCTCATTATCCCATGCACATCTCTTAACAAATAAAACAAAATCCCAAACCAAACCAACCCCAACAAAAAACCACACAAACCCCCAGACGATTCTACGTTCCCTAGAAAGGATCTGCACTATTTTTTTCAGCTGGTAACTCCATTTCAAAGATAGTAAAGTCTGTCTGAAAGCAACAGGTTTGGTTCTCTGTGAATACTCTGACCGACAAGGAAAGCCAGTTTATGAGCATATTGGCAAGGAGCAGGTACTCTGATAACACCCTGCAGAAGAAAGAAAGAAAGAAAAAAAAGAATTATTTTCAAGTCATTTAAATATGCATGCATTCACTGTAACAGAAAGTCCTCGAATTCAAAAGTTGGGATACATGTAAAATTTACATTCCCTGTAGTTTACGCAGGTTTGTGAAAACAACATTACATACACTGAACACATTAAAAAAAAACACGCTTTAGAGAAGAACAGATGCAAAAAAACTTGCCAATTCCATTCCTCTCCTCATTCCAAAAAAGCCTCTTACGCAGGTTTACATTTGACACTGCATCTCACAG
Source organism: Fregata magnificens (assembly GCA_013389945.1). Lineage (NCBI taxonomy): Eukaryota > Metazoa > Chordata > Aves > Suliformes > Fregatidae > Fregata > Fregata magnificens. The sequence goes on from WAAD01034987.1 coordinate 37,178, forward strand.
CGTTAAGGTGGGACATGGGTAAGTCACATGAAGTATTTATGATTACTAAACTGACAAATCTAAAGCACACCTCAGGCGTGAGCTGACTGTGTGCTCATCTTGGTATGCAACAGAAGAAGCCTCAAGGGAAATGGGGGAATACGGTTCCATCTTCACACAAAGTAGTAAGTATTTCTGCAGGTAAGAAATAATCATTTCAGTTTTGCTTTTGACATAGAATTTGGGAATGATACTCAAAACAACCAGCGTTTTCTAGTAAGAATAAAGATTAAAGTAATCTTCAGACTTCAGAGAGATCACATAATTATAAAATGTCTGGTTCTCAAAACCACCACTCTCAGTCAAGAGGCATTCTTGCAGGCTTTTTGGATCTGCATGGGTGTTTTAAGGATACCTTTTCCTACCTTTTTGTGGGTTGTTACTGCATAGAGATGTACAATCTCAGAGGAAAAATATTATCATTTCCCAGGGGAAATACTTACCGACCAGTTATAGTACATGTGGCAAAGTTTGTAGGTTAAACGTTGTACATGATCTGGTTTCAGTTTGCTAGTGTCATAAATTACATTATAGTGAGTTGGTGCAACACAACCGTTTCTCACTGCCTGACTCACAATAAAGAAATCATACCTGTAATAGAAAAAACAAAACCCCAGAAGTCTGGTACAGAAAGGGCTGCTTTTCTTAGAAAAATGCAAATCCCCACGAATTTGTCTTACTTATTTTCTTCAAGTTGCTTTATGCATATTGAGTAAACCCCAAAAGTATGCCTATGCTTTGGTCACAAAATAATCAGTTTCCTCTATTTCTGAAAGGCCAGGAGATCTGGAAGAATGTAAATAATCTTATTATATGGAACAGGTCTTAAGACCATGAAGACCTTAACCATTCATCATATAGTTTTCCTCCCGACAGCCACCCTGCACATGTACTTAGCTTACGCTCCTCATTTACTCTAGCATCCTGAGCCACATGTGGATGTTTGTCACCTATCACAACACCTGGAACACCTGCAGCAAGATGGTAAAATACAAAAAAAGGCGGGCAAAACTACCTCTGGGAACCGTGCGCTGCCACAGAAGACTGCATTGTTCCCTACGCACTCCAGCATCCCTTGACCAAACTCAAACGGTTCATCATGTACTGAACAAGCTTTGCATTTCCCACGTACCTGACCTGAGTTTCATGGAGCGTGACTTGCAAAAACATTCAATACGAATGGCAAGCGAGGGAAGTCAGTGAGATCTGCGTACGTGTTTTACCTACGCACGTAACTGTACAATTCTGAGTCTTCACCTAGTGACTTCCCAACCACCAAAGAATGCTTCCAACACTTCCTCATACAATGCACCCTTACAGAGTAACAGAGTAACAACATTTATGCACAACATACGCCAGACAGAATTTAATTTCAGTTAAGGACAGTTGGGCAATCCTAGCAGTAGGCACTCATTCAGTACTAAACCTTTACAAATCAAAAAAAAGAAACACAAAAAGTGAAACACACAGACACTTACTTAAAGCATATAAAATAGTCTGACGTATACAAATGCTACGTATTGGAAACCATGAAATAATTGCAGAATGAATTAATAAAATTTAAGCTTCTCCATTTCTTTCATCTACACATTCACTATGATTTCTTTTCAAAAGAACAGAAGTGTTGAAAGTATTCTTCTACTTGATCCCACAGTCAATTCAATATCGGATATATTTCCTTTATTATCAGGTTGCGAGCAAAGAGAAGTGTTACCTCTGTACTAACTTACCATTCTGGTCTGGTAACCTCCACATCAACAACAGTACCAGGGGGAGGGTTTTTAAGTGCTCCACCACACTGTGCAAAGAATCTGGTATTCACTCGTTTCTTCACAACTATCACAGTAAGTCTTGGACTAAAATAAGTGAAAATAAAAGAAAAAAACCAAAACTATCCTGAAAAACTGTACTGAGAGTATTTCAGGAACAGATTCTCTACAGCTTGAGGTTAAAAGCAATTTTAGAGTTCTCCAGGGCGTTAATTTCACATGTAAGTCTTCGCCGATTCATTGATTTAGATTAAATAGCATGTTGTTCATAACTTTAGATTTTCAGTTTCAGGTGCAACCTTGATACTATTTCTCACCAATCCAGCTCATATTTAACTTCACAGAGACACACAAAACAGACCAAAAAGGGATCTTCTAAATACAGATCTGATTTCTATGATCTCTCTACCTCATCTTTTCATATAGAAAACACTGTGTTTTAACAGTATTTTTGGTAAAAAGCAAGCCATTAACAGAAGCTGAACAGAAGAAGTAGGCACTTCAGTTCCTACGATCTGTAACTTGTTTTGTGCTCTGCTTGCCTGCAGTGTCAGGAAATATTTTCATTTTTCAGAGCAGATGAAGAAACCAAGTCACTGCAGTTGGTAAGTTTTAAAGCAGGATGTTGAAAATTCTGCAGAATATAAGTGACTGGACAATAGCTAGTCCTTTCAGAAGTCGAAACAAAAAAAATGGACCTACCGGACACATGTGATAGTAATCAGGCTATGATCAACCAGCTGAAAAAAAGCATTAATTACCATATGCATCAAGAATGCCTAAGGAGTATACATGCACGTGTGTACTGAATACTCATGTGGTGCATGTACTAAAGACTTTTCCTAGTATACCACAAGTTAGGTATCTCAAATCACATAAACAATCATCAGAAAAGCAGTTTTATGAGCTCAAGTAAAAATAAATAAGGATGAAAAGACGACACAATCTTCATCTGTGACCACTTTTTGTATCCCACTGTGTATTCCTCTCACAGTATAGAAAAGGGGGTTGGTGGAAACAGACTTACTTGTAGTCTTTACCAACACTCTTCAAGCAATCCAGAAATTGAGGCACTTCATAATTAACTAAAGTATTTAGTTGTCCATCTCCTACACCATCACGATACACAATAATACGAGAGGGCAAATACTTATTCCACTTGAACCAGTCTCTTAGAGCAGCTTAAAAAAAAAAATAAGAGTAAAAGCTGTTAGCTATAATGACAATTGATTCCAAAACAAAAATGGATTTTTATTACTGGAAAAACAGCAGAAAGTTATGAAACCTAAGGTCCTCAATCCTTCAGTAACCTGAAACAGGTATGCATCACGATACCCAAACGTTACCTGCAAGAAGAATTCTGGTTTACCTGTGTACTGACACAAAAAGAAAGAACCAAAGGAGATTATCTGCTCTGCTGGCCTCTCTCACAGCAAGGAGCTGTCATCCTTTAAATCCGTTTCCTTTAAAGCATTCTTTGAAGTGCATTGATAAGTAGTATTTAATTATTGTTAAGAAATATGGGAATCAATGAAAGAATGTACACAAAATGCTATGAATTTTCAGCAATATTTACAACTGTATTTTTAATCTGTCTTTATCTAAGCACAAGCGGGTAACACCTCCCCTCAAGGCAGCTGAGGTGGTGTGTTTTGAGGAAGCTAAATTGTCATTCTTTACAGCTGCCTCAACAAGAGCAGAAAGCCTTCCCTTACTTTGCAAGCAGGCTTTGAGCCCATCCACAAGTTCTTGCCCACGACCTTGAACAGCACAGCGGGAGAACCACCTGTGAAGAACAAAATAAAAGATGACCTTCAAAGCATTTCCCAGGCCTACTTCAATGAAGCCATCTTTTGAATGGCTATGAACACTTAGTCTTTATGGCTATCGTGGGTCAAGGCAGTCAAGAAAGAGTCAGTGTACTATGAACATGTTTCCCTTGCAAAGCCCCTATGCTAGACAAACACCTTACCACCATGTGCAACTCCTCTCAATCAAAACACTTTCACACAAGTCAACTCAGAAGGGAGAACACCCTGTCACCCTGATGCCTTCTATTCATCCCAGCCCTTGCCCCACCATTTGCCCTCTCTCCCAAGCCCTGTGGAAGAAGGACAAGGCTATTCCTTAAGGGATGCAGTGGAAAAAATAATTTACAATATATAGTTCTTATTAACACTGTACAGTGAATCGATGTGGACACTTTCACGATGGCCCAGCACTTTTCAGTTACGGGAAAGATAAAGATTCTTTTTTCTTTGGCATTCAAATCTTACCGTGTCATTGTTTGATTCAGGCTAGCGACAAATCCTGCAATTGACTGCTTTCCAGATAACGTGTCATGGTAACAATCAATTCCCACAACCATTACCTGTTTCAGCTTAAAAGAAATCAATACAGAACACGTATTAGTATGTGAACACATGCCAAAGTACCTATCATCTCCATCCTATGGTGTAACAAGATCATAACATAAACTGTATGGTTTCAGGACACTTAAGTAAACCATGGGCACTGAATTCTTGAATTATATGTCTCCTTATGGCATATTTAACTTCACGCCTCTTCTCACAGACACAAAACAAACTACACAAAGAATACTCAATTTTCTTTTTTGGGGAAAAAGGCTTGCTTTTTAAAAAAGGCTCAATAAGGAAAACGGTTACCATTAAAAAAAAAAATTTTTACTTACTGGGATCTCAACACTCCAAAGCTCTCCACCCATTTTACAGTTCATTTGTAAGGCAATTTTTGTTGCTATGGCCATAGCAGTCTGAGGCTTGCTTAAAGTGCGAGCAATCACACATTGACTTGGAATGGGACAATCTGTACATAAGTATTTCTTGATAGCATCATACTTATCCTTTCGGGAACTAGACAAAACACAAACTGCCTTTAAAGAAAAAAAAAATGTTTTTAAGCAGCTGCATTCTCAGATTTGTGTAACAGTTGTAGTTCTTTAGGAAAAGTTTCTTACGCTCAAGAGAAATATTCAAGCGTTCATGGTGAAAGAAATACCTGGAAAGTTTCAGTGTCTGTACTTCAGAGCCAAGTACAAAGGCTCTTTTCCAGAAGGATACTCATAGTTAGTCTGAGGTTTGAACAGGAGTATGAGTGGGCACGTAGTAGATACTCAGGAGCCAAGAGTTTTATTTCTGAGAATGAATCCCACTAGTCTTAAAACTCCAATTACAGAGATTAACATGATTTGAAATTATGGATTCAAATACATACTATGTTTGTGTCAGGGGTAATACTTTGCTGTAAAACCCTTAAATAAGCTTCTGTTCTATCATCTACTTCAATCCTGAAAAGGAAGAGAAAAAAATGCTTACAGAAAAAAACCAACTAACAGCTACTGAAACTTCAGCAAAAACATAAATGCCCATTATGCATCAGTACTGTATGAAGTGTCACATTTATAGCTATTAATAACCATACAATATTCACACATTTTGAAGATTAAGAGGAATCATCCCCAACTTAGGCTTCCAAGAGCAATGAAATTCAAAGTTAAAAGCAAGCACAGGTACTCAAAGGAAGATATTTGCAACGAGAACAAATCAGAATACATCCAAAGTCAGGAAGAAAACATATATTCCTTCTTGTATTACATATAGCTCCATTTAAGAAGGTTTTGCTCAATGACTATATGTCTAATACTGTTTGGTTTTGGCATGCTTTAACCCCCAGCAAAAGCTCTCACAAATAAAAGTACAAGTAAGAAAATCAGTCACTAGAGAAAATGGAACAATTTGCATGCTGAAAGCAACTTTGTTTTACTAAAAATCTCACTGAAGTCAGCAGTGTGACATACTATACTATCTCCTCATTTAAGAGCCTAAGCATGCTAACAGATACACCTTTGTTGTGGTTTAACCCAGCAGGCAGCTAAACACCACACAGCCGTTCACTTACACCCCCCCGCCCCAGTGGGATGGGGGAGAGAATCAAAAAAAAAAAAAAAAAAAAAGTAAAATTCGTAGGTTGAGATAAAGACAGTTTAATAGGGCAGAAAAGGAAGGGCAAGTTATAATAATAAAATTATACAAAGTAAGTGATGCCCAATGCAACTGCTCACCACCCGCCGACCAATACCCAGCCAGCTCCCGAGCAGCGGTCACTCCCCCCTGGCCAGCTCCCCCCAGTTTATATACGGAGCATGATGTCATATGGTATGGAATACCCCTTTGGACGGTTTGGGTCTGCCATCCTGGCTGTGCCCCCTCCCAGCTTCTTCTGCACCCGGCAGAGCATGGGAAGCTGAAAAAGTCCTTGACTAGTGTAAGCACTACTTAGCAACAACTAAAACATCAGTGTGTTATCAACATTATTCTCATACTAAATCCAAAACACAGCACTATACCGGCTACAAGGAAGAAAATTAACTCTATCCCAGCCGAAACCAGGACAACCTTAATAAGGATAAAATGATTTTTCCATCAGCTTTCTAAAGACACTTACATGGTTGCCTTGTTCATTCTGATTCCCATAGGTGGTGTGACTTTAAACAGATTTTGAAGTAATGTATTAGCGATATCGTAGTTGCGCCGTGTGTATATTAATAACCAGTTGTCCAGAGGCTTTGCACAGATTAATGGAGCTCCCCTAGTTTCCTTTGACCAATCAGCAAACTGAGGATTGTAATCAAACTGTAAATAAGAGATGGGAGAGAAAGAAAATCAACACCCTACCAAACAAGCTATACCACAACTACTTCCTGATACACTTCAAGAACAGGCTGTAACACTTCTGCCTACAAATGACTTGATTTTTATCTGTTCTTTTACTGCTATTTTCACTAATTTAACATAAGCTTTATCTAGCCCTTTCAAGAAATCCTACACTCTTCAAATGTTTCATTCGTAATTATGCAAAGATACTTATGATTTTTAGCCCAGGTAAGTTATTACTATTTGCTGCAGTTTTTGTGCTACAAAGACATAGCTGTTTATGTATTGACTTATTTTTCTCCCATTTTTCTTTTTAATAAGGTAACTGCTTGAGAAAAAGAAAAGTATTATAATAAGGAGAACATCAGATCTTTTCAGTAAGAGGAATAAAAAAAAAAAGCTTTACCAAATACACAGATATACAGACCAAAATACTGTAGCATGCCCTTTTCCGTCTAGCACCCATTCAAGACAAAGAAAAGACCTCTACTACAGAGCAAATATATGTTTTATGGTAATCTATGACTTATTTGAAATCTAAGTTATTCATACTGAAGAGTCACCCCACCTTTGAGTGAACTGATACTGCATGTGTTCTATCTACTGAACTGAAATAATTAGTGGCTTTTCATTTGAAAGCCTTGGTATTTTAATAAATGGAAACTAGTTAGAAATACCTCTAGTCTCCTAGTTTGTGTACATGAAATGACTATTTTGCAAGGAAGACACTATTGTAATGCAAGCCAGAAAAATCTTCAGCTGTTTCTAAACAGCGCTTGCAAACAATTTAGGAAGCTTGCGAGTCTCCTATTTGGAAAAAGACTTGTGTATAACGTTTTCACCCATAATCCTTCATTTATAAACCAACAAGTAGTATTTCCTTCCTTAAGAACTTGCTTCATCAGTGAGAGATCCAGAAGGTTTTAAAAGTTGTTTTATTTACCACATTTCCTGATTGAAGGATCTTTTCTCCTTGAACAACTCTTCCCGTAAAGGATAATAAATTAGAATCAAAGCTTAAACCCCAGTCTTGGAGTTCCTTCTGAACATTGTCATCTCTGTTTAAAAACAAGATTTAAATTAAAACATAAAGAAATTTGTTCTTGCTGAGACTTTTCTTTTTTAAAACCAGTAAGATTTCCAAAGTTTGTTGCCAAAAAAAAAAAAAGTTTATCATACAAATTTTTCATGACAAAGTACAGAAGATATTAAGGTAGCATACTTTCGGATGTAGTCAATAAGTCTTCTAATTTCACGTTGCCTTTGCTCAGGTGGCAGTCGTGTATGAATAGCCAAGTCTTTCATCATATTAAAATCATTACGCATCTTCTCAGTTAATCCTGGTAACAGCAAAATCTTTTTCTGAGTAGAAGTTAGACTAAGGACTAAGAAAAGTAAACTTGCAAGTCATGCAGATTAACTATCCATGTACTGCAGACACGTAAAGTGGTGTCAGTAGTAATCAAGGTTTTCAGTTGTTCCCTGTACATACGTTCCCATCTGCATAGAAAAAAAAATTTCTGGATTTTTGCACTTGAGAGGAAACCACACAAGACACGCAGCTCTTTATTTACATTTCCAAAGCACAACAAAACAGTGCTGAGATGGACAGGTACTGCTAGTGCAAAGCGAGTATCTCAGAGGAAAATACATATTTAGGTATCTTACAAAACTACCCATTTATAGTAAATTTCTCTTTTTCAACAGAAGTTGTACCACCAAAAAACTCTACAAGTTATGAGTGGGCCAGTGCTGAACACCATATGTAAAGACTATGCAACATCAAAACCCCTCAAACTTTTCAGCCTCATTTAAATATCTAAACTTTTAGCTACAAAACTTGTTTCTAAACTCACATTTATACAAACAAAACATTTCTGCTTAACTTGGCAAGAGGCTGCTGTCAAAATACCAGTAGGCATTATGGTTTGACAGATGCTTTGATATGAAAAAATGCTACAGTACCTGTTAGGAAGCACAGCTCTGGAATTAGAACCACAGGTCCTGGCATCATGCTTCCTCTCTTCCTCCTAGACTGACTGATCAAGACAGGCTGGTTCAAATCAGTAATTTCTTGATTATATTGCTGTATTAGAAATATATTTTGTATGTTAGTTTATTCATAGCAAACACTCAGTTTTCTTAATAATACTACTCACTTTAGAAAATCAGTATCTTTCCTAAAACAAACAAAAACAAAACAAAAGCAACGAGCAATGTTTTTCAATTAGCACATCTAACTTAAGAGAAACTGGTTTTGCCAGAAAAGGTCAAAGATGGAAGCCCTACTCTCTCTATTGGTGCCATCAAATTATTGACTTGTAAGAGACAACAGAAACAATGCTTCTGCCTTGCTCGAGGCAGTATCATCCAGAGTATCTAACTGAAGATTAGGATGCTCATTCCAGTTCAGTAATGGACAAGGTTCCTGCCCTATAGGGCTATTATTCAGGACATCACAAGAATCAAACAAGATTCCAAGTGAAGTTTCTGAAATTCAACCCTCCCACAACCTTTCCTTGCATCTGGCAAGAGTTGGTCTGTCTAGCAGTCACTAATTTAGTTTGGGGGGGGGGGGGAAACACCACAAAAAGGCAACACAAGCTGACAGTCAACAAACATACTTCATAGTTTAACTTTTTCTTAAAGAGAACCACACCTCAGAAACCATCCAAAGGATAGCATTTAAAAACAAGTGAGATCACAGCAAAGGCAAGAAGGCAGAGAAAATTTATCATTTATAAACTCCATCCTGAACTAGAATGGATAATAAAAATTTTGCTTCTAGTTTGTTGAGTCCCATCCTGTTTTACAGTTGAAACCGATGTGCAGAAAGATTTCACAATTCCAGTGTTAGGCCTCAATGGTAGAGAAGGTTAAGCTATGAAAGACATACAAAAACTTTGTTTCAAAGAACCAAAAGTATCAAACAGTAATTTCTCTTAAGATGGCTGTCCACATATTCTACCTCCAGTAAATTACCAGCAAAACTTGCTGAGGGTACACTCTGCCCCATCATCCAGATCATTAATAAAGACATTGAACAGGACTGGACCCAGTACCCTGGGGGTACACCGCTAGTTACTGGACTCCAACGACACATCGTGCCACCAATCACCACCCTCTGGGCCTGCCCATTCAGCCAGCTTTCGATCCACTTCATAGTCTGTTCATTCAGCCCACACTTCATCAGCTTCTCTATGAGGATCTTATGGGAGACAGTGTCAAAAGCCTTACTGAAGTCTGGGTAGACAATATCCACTGCTCTCCCCTCATCTACCAGAGCAGTCATTTCACCACAGAAGTTTATCAAGTTGGTCAAGCATGACTTTCCCTTGGTGAAGCCACGCTGACTACTCCTGATGACTTTCTTGTTGTTCAGGTGCCTGGAAATGGTTCCCAGGATTAGCTGCTCCATTGCCTTCCCAGGGATCAACGTGAGGCCTGTAGTTCCCTGCGTCAACCTCCCTGAACTTCTGCAGGATAGGAGTGACATTCGATTTCCTTCAGTCCTCAGGAACTTTTCCTTATCACCACAATCATTCAACGATTATTGCCAGTGGCCTCACAATGACATGAGCCAGCTGCCTCAGTTACTTGTAGGTGCAACCCATCAGGGCCCATGGACTTAGGTATGCCTAATTTGCTTAGGTATTCCCTGACCTGATTCTCTTCCACCAACAGTATGTCTTCCTTGCTCCAGACTTTTCCCTAGTCTCTGGGGCCTGGGAATCCTGAATGGTGGTCTTGCTAGGAAAGACTGAGGTGAAGACGGCATTCAGTACCTCATCTTTTTCCACATCCTGTGTCACCAGGGGCCCTGCCTCATTCACAGCAGTGGGGTCAAATCTTCCCTAGTTTTCCTTTTGCTGCTCATGCACTAATAGAAGCCCTTCCTGTTGCCTTTAACATTCCTGGCCAGATTCAATTCCAGTTGGTCTTTGGCTTTCCTAACCTCATTCCTGCATGCTGGGACAATGTCTTCATATTCCTCCCAGATTACCTGTCCCTGCTTCCACTTTCTGTATGCTTCCTTTTTGAACTTTCCCAGGAGCTCCTTGTTCATCCATGCAGGCCTCATGGCATTTTTGCCTGACCGACTACTCATTGGGATGGACTACTCACGCTGAATCATGCTGCGTAGGTTACTTACTGCTCTCAGATCACATAGTATCCATTAAAAATAAAATTCTATTAAAGAAAATTATGAATTACAAATCCATACATCAGAAGTAAACCTCTAACAACGCTCTAACATTTCAAGTTAAAGCATAACGCACACACGGACAGCTAGATTTCCATACCCTTTTGTAGTAGTCCACATAGCTGATCTCAGAACCATCTGCTTTTCTAAAGGTACACTGTGGATTGGCATTCCAGTCAATGTCATCGACTCTGTATGTTCTGTTATTGTACCTAAATAAACAAACAATTTCATCAGGTTTTTTTTTTTAAGTCCTAAATAGAAAAGAAATAGAACTGTGGGATGAAAAAGTTAATAGCAATACTCATGTAAGTTGACAGTTTCGCTCCCATCAGCAGCACTAACTTCAAGTTTTCAATTGTAACAGGCCATCAATTCTACTAAAAGCTAAACTGTAATAAAACCAAATGAAAACAGAACTAATCCAGTATGTACTTCCTGCTTTTGTAAATGCTGTCATCTCGATTAGTTTGCTAGCTTGACAATGATATAATTTTCATGCTTCCTGGTGCTTCGTTGTATACTTCAGGACATGGAACATCCAAAAACATAAACAGATCTCTAAGACAACAACAGTCCAAAGAGACTTACTTTGTAAGGACAACTAAACCTATCAGCTCTTTAGCACAGGCATCTCTAAATCTTTGCTCTTCAACCTGGTAATACAGACTGTACATAAAATCCAACACTGTTTCACTGCGAAGAACCTTATGGCTCACATCTGTACATAACATAATGCTGTCCTCATACTGGAGGATAGAACTTGTGAAGCCCGGCCAAACCATCAACCTGCCAAAAGAGAACATACAGAATCATAACGTGCTTTAAAGCATCTCTGTTCTCACCCCTTGAATTATTTCTGTCCACTTTCCCAGACACTAGAAAGCAGTCAAGACACAAAGAAACCACTATCCAAATATAAACGAGCTCCTGAATGTTAACAAAACAAAAAATATTTTAAATGCAGGTATCTTTAGTCAACTTAAGATAAAAAAAGATTAATTTAATGATGTAGCAATATAACTGAAGTGAAAGAAAGGATGCCTCAAGAGCTAAGAAATCCATTTCATGCTATTAGTCTTAAATATCTTAAATACAAAGTGTATGGGTATTCAAGACACTTTAAAGAGGAAAAGACCAACAGTTTATCTAGTAGAACACTGTCCAATTTCTTCCATCAGCCAGGTTACGTCAGCTAGGTTAACAGCAAGGAGTGCACCACAGCCATATGATGGGGCCCCAGTCAAACTCAAGCTTACTAACTTGTACAACAGGCCTAGGGCTAGCCAGAAGCATCAGTCACGTTGTCCCCGTTCTCTGCCAGGATCCCCTAGAAGACATGACAGCTAGCCATAGGTGAGTTCTGGAACTACCCATCTAGAGGGGTATGGCCAGACATGAATTTACATGGCAGATTAAATGGCCTTCAGAATGAAGCTTTAGAATTCCTAGCTTTAGAATTAAAGTATTCAGAGATCTCAGCCTTACAGATATTTAAACAAGGTTTCTGACACTGGAGTAAAATGTAATAGCAGAACACACACTGGTAAAGAGTACTGAGATCTTACACATAACAGAAACTAAGCTAGGAAAACAAGGTCTCATATTTCCCGGGAATACCAGTTTTTAAGTCCATGGTTTTATCACAAGATAAACCACCAGAGAAGTATCAAAATATCAACCTTTCTCCCTGCACCCCTCCTAAACCTGAGTATCCTTTTTGCCAAACCTGTGATTAGGGATGCTGATTGGGTCACTGGGGTTGTAATAATTACGTCCAATCTGCTGCAAATTCAACATCTTCAAAAGCCTGGAAGTTGAAATATGGATGTCATTTACCATTATTATTCAGTTTATCAAACTATGCATGGTCCCATCCCTCTGCACAACCTCATTTTTTGTTCCTCTGATTACATGAAACAGGCACGAATGTAAATTTTTCATTAAACTGAATTTAGAAAGGCCATGGACACTTATGAATGACAATCAGTTGAGAATAAGTTAGCATACGACCCAACCCTTCACCAACCAGCTGAAGGTAGCAGTTTAAACAAGCTACATTTCAAATGAACCAGGTAGTACAGCTACCAAGGCTAAGTGGAAAGACTACAGCAAAACCAGTAATTTGCCAGTTCAAGGTCCTGCACTACTATTTGCTCTAAGAGGCAAATCCACAGACAAGAGGAGGGCAGAGACAGGACTAACTGCCTACAACGGTTAGCACTCCAGTGTGAATCTGCTTGCTCAAGGAAAAGGCATAAACTCATTTCATCCTAACATGTGCCAGAAACATGCATATAACTGCACATTAAAATGTTGCCAGATGTGGTTGGCCACATAGTAACGGTAGCTACGAAGGCTTAAAAATTTCTATTTGTAATATTGACTTGTAGTCCATTCTTCAGAAAGGAAAAACTTAAGTCAGATATTCTTAGAATGACTTCTTATAAAGACATAACTTGGACAGCAAACCTTCTAAAAATGATGTTGTAAAATTGCAGACATGTAGGTGAAGTAGGTGGCAACTCATTAGTCAACGTGATTGTTATCTTCACATCCTCTCCATTTCGAGTCCTACTAAACACTTCAGTTACCTGAGAAAGTGAAGTTAGGTTAATAAAACCAAAGGCAAACAGGGCTATATCTGGACTTTGCTCCCCTAATATCAAATTGGACTTGTACATTGAGATTCTAAGTAATAATTCAAGACTTAGCTGAAACAGGGATTTGATTTCCTACTATGACTGTAACCTACAACCTAAAACGCTTCGTTCATTTGCGTGAAGATGACTAATGGAGTAGACCAAAGCAGCTGAATTCAAGATGAAGACAGGGAGATCACTTACCAATTACCATTGCAGGAAAAAGACTCAACTTGAGGAAATAAACTTAATATATTGCCAACTGATATCTATTTCATTACTAATTCAGGTACTGGGAGGCAAAAAGACAAACATTAAAACACATAGTGAAAACATCTTCCCCCTCTCCCTCTTCCAGGCTCGACTTCACTCCAGACTCCTCTGCCCCCCTCTGTTAACACCACTGGTTACACTCAGTCCCTCCAGTGAGGCAATGAGTGGCACAAGGGCTGGAGTAGGAGGGGAGGCAGGAGGTACCATCAGTACATGGCATTTTCCCTCTGCCGCTCCTTTCTTCTCAGATTTTTCTTCTGCTCTGGCATTTCCCCCCCCCCCTTTTTAAATACACAGAGGTGCCATCAACTTTGCTCATAGGCTCACCTTTGGTCTGTAGTGGGTCCCTTGTGAAGCCAGCTGGAAAAGGCTGTGTACAGCACAGGGCAGCCCCTAACCTCTTTCCATAGGGGCCACCCCAGACCCCCCCAGCTACCAATACCTTGCCACATATACCCAACGCATCCACCCCTTCAATTATGTTGGATGTTAAAATACAGAAGTTATTAAAAGATCTAAGCAGAAAGAAAACTAAAGGAAAAATCCTGTCTGTACTACCCACTTCTGTGCAGAGGATTATTCTAGCCTGCAGAACCTAAGCATTAGAACCAGAAGTTTATTACCAAATTTTTCTACACAAGCAAATTAGCTTATACTAATATATTCAATCCAACTAAATGTTGCTCTTGGGACATGAATTCTCTAACTTCACCCAGACCAGTAAGAAACAAGAAGCATCACAAAACGCAAGTCAAAATAAAAAAATAAAATAGCGTTCTCATATCACACCTTGTTCCCTAGCTTTCTTGGCAAGAATAATATTGATCCATCAAACGCATGTGTCTTTCCAATTAGCTCTTCATGCTGAAAGAGCAAAGCTGATCGAAGACGGCGCGCTTCCATCTCAGGACTATAGCCAACATGGTACTGATATAAAGCCCACTGGGGTCGAGACGTCAAACGAAAGTAATTTGTAGTTAATTTTATCATAATACCTGAAGAACCTAAAATGAGAGGCAAACATCTTAGTAGTTACAAAAGTTTACCAGTTTAGAGTAATTCAACAGCTTTGAGAAATTTTAAAAAACTAAGGCATTCAGACAAAAACTAGAGGTCAGTTGTGTTCTGCAACTGTTCTAGCTCAGTAAGCTATAGGAAATACTCACATAGGCATACTGTTAACATAGACACTCACCCGCTCTTTAGAGCTTTTTATAATTCCTTCGGTTGTCAGGAAAACTCTCACGTCAAATGAGGTGAGCATTTAGATCAGTAACCTGCCTCCCAAAGGATTAGTACCAGGTACTAGAGAGATGAATTTCCACCAAACCATAAACTGCCCTTGTGGACAAATTAATCTTTCTTTACATGACTCATAAACATAGAAACTAACAGAGTATCAACCACTAGAGAGATCCACACTCCCATTCTTACATGACAAGATGACATTTCTTTGGGTATTTCAAGAGTTTTCAAATGAACAAACAAGCAAACAAACAAAAAACCCACAACAGTAAGAACTAGCTCCAGATCACTTATTTAAAGTATTTCTTCTTATTTTTTCATGTCTCATTTCAATTTCTTTTAGACTTAAAGACACAAGTCTAATACAAAAAATACATTGCAGACAATTACAGATCATTCAATTTGGTTTTCATTACCCATTTTTTCCTATCTGAAATACAGTACCCCAGATGAAATCCAAAAAATCCTACCACATACAAAGCGTGCATGTTATACTTGAAAACTGTACAAAGCTATAAAGAAAAAACAAAAGGCCAGCAATACAGCTGCCTACTAAGTACAGCGATGATCTAGCATCAGCATAGCTCTAGGTAGAAAATCTAGGTGAGAAAGAAAACAACTACACTGCTTCTGGCCCAAAGTGACTTGAGCAGAACTAAGCCCTACCATTCCTGGGCCCGTGGCACGCTCCAGTTATCATTCATTTAAGCAAAAGTGGACTACAGTTGCTGTTATATTGTTGTGATGTCTCACAGAGTCACTTGCAATACAAAACTATTATCAGCACAGAACCTGCACTCTGTTGGACATTAAAAATGACTGACTGCATTCTAGCAAGAAGGCAGGACCATCATGACAGCCTCCTTTTTTTCACATGCATGACTGCATCTCAAGGAAAGAAGCATATCACCTTTTATTTAAAGTAAAAAGTTTCTTCAGAAGAGGTCTCAAATTCTACATTTATTAGGAGATCTTCACGAATTTGGTTAGGTCAATGTGTTACAAACCAGAACTTCTAGAAGCAAACCTACAGTCCTGAAGAGTCCTGCTTGAAGAAGCGGGCATCAAGAACATAAAAGGATCATCACTTAGGTCTAAATAGTTGCAATTTAAAATGGTACACAACTTCTGTCTGAAGCACTCTGCCATCAGACATGTCATCTTACCATCCCTCTTCAGGTATCAGGAGCAACTTGTAACTTTTTCTAGTCCACGATGAAGATTTTTTTTATTTGGGTCTCTAGGGGATACTAACAGTAAAAACAAAGCAAAACTGTTTTTCACTTCTACTTGCTTATATGTCTACAGTCTAATCTGAACATACCAGTTTTTGATTCTTGAACGTGTTCTATGCCTTGCCGAGTATTTACCCCGAGGTCATGGAAATCTCTACGACGTCCACCCCTATCTGCTAAAGACAATTCCTGAAATCCTGCTGAAATCTGTAATCCTGTTATTTTGAAATTTGAGGAAGAGGAAGAATTACAATCAAGTTTTATATACAAATAAGAATTAAATACAATTCAATTTTGAAAGTCAGATACATATAAAATTAAGAGAAATCATGAAATGTTAAGTTTTGCCTTTGCTATGTAGTAAATTCATCTTAAAGTAGCATTCAGGTAACACATGTTAGCTTCCTACGATTTACAGACAGTTAACTAGCAAACAGAACAGCTCACTAGCCGGGTGAAAAAAGATGTAAACCCTTCAAATCAATAATCTCTTCTGCAAATACAGGGAGGACAGATCTTTCATTTCAGCTCCAGCTAGCACCGAAATGTTTAAATACGCTATGATGCAAAATAGGTAAGACAGTTTAGTTTCCTTATTAAGATTCAAGAAAAAACAATGAAATATCAAAATGAAATTTACTATTGGTATTCATGCAGTTAATTGTGCCAACTGCTTTTTAATTTTTTTTTTAAACTATTTTGATAGAGGAGATGGTACAGGTGGACTAGGGCACACTTAGGTAGTTTTCAAAATTCCTGGTTCAGTTATACTGCACTTTAGAATGACAATACTATCATCACAAGGTATGTACAGTGAACTTTTCCAGATCTTACTAATAAATCTCATTTTGAAAACAAAAATTAGAAATACAGTCTAAAGAATGTCTTAATTGCATTCTCTTCAAAACACTTGCTTTTGTGGGCAATCAACTTTTTCACCCTTTCTGACCTTCTGGCCTTCTCCCGTTCTGGCCTTGCGGAATGCTCTGAGGGCCCCTCTGTCGTCCACGGCCACCAGGTTCTTCTGATACTGATGGTGGAACACATGGCTGCTGAGGTTGCCGACGGCCGGGTGGCTGACGTGGCAAAGTCTGTCGAACCTGCAACAGTTGGGAACAGCTTTTCCTACTGCAACTGAAGAAACAGCATAATTCCAAGAGTACAGCAAAACAAAGTCACTAACCAAGTACAGAATACTCAAATACCCAAGTGTCACAGTCACATAAGGTTAAATCTTTTTTCCTATATTAAGTAGCAGAGTTACTACTCTGTACTTCAAACTCCAAAATAATGGGGTTCAGGAATTTTTTTCTTCTAGGTTAATATTCATTTAACTAGTAGTAAATGCAAATCTTCTCTTTCCAAGCTCTAAAATTTCTGGACTTCTCATTTTTAACAACCCCTCTGATACTTCAAGTAGCCAACTACTTATTTTGTAAAAACAGCTTTTGTAATTTTAGCGCCCAGTGAATAAATAATATTAAAAAGCGTCATGCCTGGAAGAACTGCAACACACAACCTTCAGCCACGAGCAATCCCACAATTCAGAGTTTCATGTTACCGGATTGCAGGCTGCCCCACAAGTTAGCCCCTCCAGGAGTAATCAAGTTCTCTACTTTAAGTGTAAGCAAGCAAGAGGCCAATATCAAGGATGATGATGAAACCTAAGCTAGAGCGCCAGCCTGGCTTTGACTTGTCCTACAACATAGCAGTAGGAACCCCCTGAATCAGTGTCACACAACCTGCCAGCAGTCCATTCCTGGAGTTCCTCTACTCCTTCGCTCTCAGAGCTCTTGGCACATGTCTTATGATTCCCAGATGCATGTTCCAGCACTGAACACAAGATCGGTAACTAGAGCAGGCCTCTCTGTTCTTATACTCTCCACCTTATTTTTACACATTACAAGATCTGTCAAAAGTATACCCTCCAAGAAGTCTGTAAATACCCATAAGCACTACTGCAAAGATCGAACGTACACAACCCTAAAGAGTATATGTGAAAACTAATCACAGTCCAGTACTATCACAGTAACAGCATATTATCACAAGTTTTGTGCTCCCTGTAGTAGTCATAAAAGTAGTTCAGGAAAGATCAGTTCTGCTTTGCCTCTCCCACCTATATTCCACCCTTGCCCCCGAAGGAAGCAGCAATGTCACCTACGTGGATATTCTAGTCAAACAGCTAGGCTGAGCCCCGCTATCCCATCCATTAAAGGATCAGAGCAGAGCTCCATGTCAAGGCATAAAGTGAAGCAAGAGATCATGCTGGGATAGGATTCTGTACTGTATGTATTCACCACTGTATGGGTGTGGGGAAGGGGATTTTCAACAATCCTGTCCTTCATAGAACCACAAGATAATTCAGGCTGGAAGAAACCTCAGGAGGTCCCTAGTCCAACCTCCTGCTCAAAGCAAGGTCAATCGTGAGGTCTGATCAAGTTGCTCAGAGATTTATCTCATCTCCAAGGATGCAGACTGCATAGCGTCAGTGGGCAGCCTGTTCCAGTGCTTGGCTGTCCTCATCATGACAACACCTTGCTTCAATTTGTGCCCATTGTCTCTCGCCCCTCCACTATGCACCATTACAAAGAGCTAAGCTCCATCTTCTCGGCATCCTCCTTGGAGGCTGCGGTCTCCACATTGGGAAGGATTTCCCAGGGACTGACCAACCTATCCTCTTTCCTACCTCTGCAGCAAGAAAGATCACAGGGTTGTCAGGACATTAGTAAGGAAAGGCAGGCCCCTGACCTCCTTAAATCTCACTAATGCTTTGTGATAAAAGCCTCAGTAATAAGAACTTGGTGTATTATGATACCTCTGTATCAGTTCGGTGTAAAAGTCAAATGGTATGGTTCACTTCTACAATACATGGCTAGTTGTTCCCATCTTCCCCTGCAATTCCCCCCACAGATGACGTTCTCGCTTAAGCTGAGACAGAGCGCATGCCTAAGCCCTCATTTTCCAAACATCTAATATAAACCCTCTTATTCATTCTACAACCTCTTTTCAACATGCCTTTGGAAACAGTTCTGGAACTAACCCTCTTGGAGGGAGATACACGCACTCTACATGGTAGAACAGTGGCACCCTATATAGAAAAAAAAGCCAAAACAGACTTTTCTCCACTCAGACTGCATCAATATTCATAGCCCATGTAAAGTACCTAAGCCTAACCGTTTCCTTTACTTCCCTCTTGAGGTGCGTCAATGCTACTGCCAACGCAAGACGCATTTCACGATTTGAGAAACAGAACTGTAAACTACCTTCCATCACAATTTAAACTCATCTGACACTGGCAAGAAATGGACTAGGGACACTCCTCCAGTCTAATCACATTCTCAAATGAAAGATGATTATTAATAACTGACAGATTTGAGGAACTGCTTTAAAAAATCTCCAGGTATGTGGCAATGGCTGCAAATAAAGAAGTATCAGCCATTTTCAAGCTACAGTTTGAACAGGGCATGTATGCACAAAACAAGCTCTAAGCACTAGTTCAAACGCAAAGACAGAAAGTCCTTGATATTAAAATTAAAAACAACAGGTCAGAACACCTACCAGACCCAGGTTCTGCCCAAATATGCATCAACAGCAGCAGCAGCCTAATATGTTCTGCTACTCTGCAGGGTATCACAGTGGACAAAGCAGAGGACGAAAACATCGGCCCATTTCCACTAGCTCTATTATGACAACTGTATTACAATAGAGTACTTGTTTGTAAACACACAAAAATTTTCTTAATAAAAAGGAGTTAGTACAACTATACACCTGACATAATATATACATACACACATATATCATCTAACATATATACCTGATATTAAAATAGGAAGTAGTTGAGCTATGACATTTCAAAGCCTAGCTGTGCTAATTAAAAAGAGAACCAACTTACAGATGCAGCTCCAACAGAAGGAATAGCAGTCTCCTGTCCCGGAGGTCTTCCTCTTGCTCTGGCTCTAGCTCTTCCTGTCATCTTCTCTTCTAGGACAAACCACCTTCAGCGCTAGTGTTCCGTCTTCTCCTTCCCTGTCCTTATTCCAATAAATATTATGAGCAACACTATTGCATTTACCCTTGTTTAATTTCAACTGGTTCAGTAAAACATATCCTCCCCTGCAAACTCCCTTGCTCTTGGATCTCCACACTAACACAGCTGGAACAGGTCCTGTAGGGAAGTTCCTGCTTCTTATAGTCAAGTTTGAACCGACTGGCATGGCCCACCACAAATTCTGAAGCTGTGAAGAAAGTCAACTAGATTGGAGAACACGGCAGGATCCACAACCTCAGCCAAATATAACTCGGGGCCTTCCAATGTCACTTTCAAGTTATACTTGAGACTCAATTCAGACTAATTTGTTACATTATTCTAGGCACAGGGCACACTTCACCCAACGCACAGCCATCCCTTCCCGCCCGGTCAGCTCCCCGATGATGCACACTTGCCCCTGGGACCTGTCCCTCCTCTCCCCCCACAGCGACCCTTCCCTTCCGCGTGGGCTCGGCCCCAACTTCTGCGCCAGCCTCGAGCAGTCTGCGCGGCCCAAATCCGAGCCCAAAGGCGGCCCCCCTCCGCCGCCAGCCCCGCCGCGCCCTCGGCGTTACCTCAGCCCGCCCCCGGGCCGCGAAGG
>WAAD01034987.1:67612-78094 GCA_013389945.1 Fregata magnificens
ATTTCAAAGTTTGCACCCAGTGGGTGGGACAAAAATAAATCAGGGCCTCCTATGGTGAAAATGTATTTGGGATTCAAGTATCTAGAATCTGACCCTGTCTTCTGCTCCCTGGGATTGTCAGCTGCTTCAGGGGTCGTCTGATATATATACCTCTTTTTCTCACTTCTGAGAATTTTTAGCTTGGAGTGTGTTTGAAAACACTTCAGAAAAAGGGTGGAAAACACAGAGTGCCTTCTTTGAAATACACTCCTTTGTTAAATTCCTTTCCCAAGGGTAAAGAGACTCTCAAACACCTGAGGGCAACAAATGACTCTATTCAACGCTCTCACAAATGACCTAATAAACTCCCAAAGGGTTACAATAGCTTATTTGTCATCATTTCTTGTCAGCTGTTTATAGCACCAATGTAAATCGAAGCAAAACAATAAATACTTGAGTTATTTTCTTTATTTTGAAGATTCGCAAAAGCCCAAATGGTGCTTAACAATTTAAAAACCCCAATAATTAATTTTGCAGTTGAATTTAAATCATTCTCACACATTTTATGTTACGTTAAGCAAAGTTTCTATCTACCTACATGCAAAACATCTGTCACCGTTTCACTCACTTCCCTTGGAATATTTGCAGACAATGACTTTATAAAATTCTGTTTTGGTTAACTTTTAAATGTCAAATCGTAGCCTGATGGACCATGTTACAAATGATCCCACTGAATGGATTTCCACATGGACTTTGGTGAGAAAGCATGGTGATCAATATGGTAGTAAGTTCCTGATCTCGGTAACAGTAATTTGAAGATGTAATAACTCCATTGTATTTAAAATCTGTTCTGGACTGAATTCTGATCCATGGTGCTACCCCTTGCATTGCTCTCACATGTATCCAACATAGATGTACTATCAAATATATTTGATATTATATTTATCCTGTCAAGCAGACGATGTACTTACGTACATGGCTTCACTGACTTGAATTGAATTGTGCAGATACGTGTTAAATGAGTCTAGTACAAATGGCTTTACCACTATCACTGATGCTTTGTAAGCAATACTTCTGAAGTATCACCATGCCTCTAGACACAACAGAATAAAATGACTGAGGCCTCATTAGGTTTTCTTCTGGTGTCTCTTTTGTTGCAATTTATTTGCCCAAATCAATTCAAGTCAGTGGAGCTGTGCCAATTTACACTGCCCTACTGAAGTGGCCCTAAGAAATCTAGCCACATAGTATATTCCCTGAGTTCTCTCTAGAGTTTTTTATGTGGACTGCATCATTTGTAATGCAGCACAGTATGTAAAATATGTCTTTCCATCTCTTGCAACATCTTTTGCAATATCCTTTGACTTATCAGCCTCATTGTCATCCCCACCTCCTTCATGTATTTCTTTTGATGTCTGTGATGAAAACACCCATCTTCTGGCTGCAGGAGTCAAACATCTTGGTTACTAGTTTCACTGGTCCATATACATATGCATATATGTATATATATCTATGTATGCATTTAAATTTTTGTAGTTATTACATGGATTCCTCCTGGAAAAAAGAACAAGGAGACAGATTTCACGAGGCACATGAACGACGTTCAGATACTGCTGTGGTCATGGCTGCAGCAGACACAAAATTGAGAAAAGTAAGGAAGGATTAAGGGCTGTCAAAAGAAACATTAATGTGCCCCAAACAACTTTTAGAGAGATTTAGGCACCTAAACCCTCAACTTCAGTCTGCATAATTTCTTTAGCATATGTCTAACCCTGAATAGGCCTAAAATTGTTCTTTGAGCACTTAGTTTCCAGATCCTCACAGTTCTGTCTTCTGGACATAGGTGGTTGAGCAGCTGGGTACAACTGCCTGAGCCCTCCTGGAATACAGGACATAGAGGGAGTATCAAAGTACTAATTCCCAGAGGAGCATGCCAGATACGTATCAATAGCCCTGAGCTTGGCACAATGTGCAGTGGTCGTGGCCATTCGTATTTTAAAATAACACATCTGACTTTTACATGCAGTGGTTTCATGGTGAGAGAGCTCAGTCACGAGGTATAGGTTCAAAACCAAAAAATAAGGTAACAAAGAGAGAAAATGTATCATTAGTTTATATTCACTAGGAAGGGGGAACTGTGGGTGCCCACGTGGGTGTAAGGAAGTTCTTGTTTTCAAAGTCTGCATAGTGCTGTGCTGTATCTTTTACTCCTACTAACCTCCTTGCAAGCAGATTAAAGATGTCCCGAAGGAGAAATATGGTTGACTAAAAGTACCAAAGAAGAGAAATCTTTTTTTCAGGGTTTTCAGGGATGAAGGTAGGAAACAAAAGAGAAAATTCAGCTCTTGGTAGCTGTTAATTTTAATAATGATTAATGATTGTGAGCATTGCACCAAATCATCCTGTGTCTTAGCAAGTGTGAATCATCTCACCTAGTCTCTGCTCCGTAAAAGTTAGGAGTTTGATCTGAACTAGTTATGTGGACTTCATCAGTGGGGATAGCATATGCCATATCTAGAGGATATTCTTTCCCGTCATAAGTATTGATAGGATGGTCACATTCTGCAGGTGCTGGTTTCTTTCCATCAGCAATAGATGATTCTAAACTAATCGTCAAGGTTCATGCTTGTTTTAGATGGCTAAAGCTAAAAGAAAGTAATTCTGCCTTTTCATAGACGTTATAAGTTTGTGTGTAGTCACTATGTTCAAGGAAGGATGAATGCCTTTAGGCAGCTGAAGACAAAGGAGCAAAGGAAAATACATATGCTCACTAATGTCTGGAAAAACTCTCCATGTTGCAGTTGTATTCCTGTATCCATAATGGCTTATGGGACTGAGAGACCCCAGGTTTGCAGGGAACTCATCTTTTGTGAGATCAGATGACACAAAAGTGGGCTAGATTTCAGGCACGCAAAATTCTCTGCTATTTATTTTTGTTCTGCACAAGAAGGACTCCTTTTCGTTGGTTCTGAAGCCTTATCTCAGTAGGTATGATTAATAATAACAATCAAATATTACAAACGTACACAGGTAGCTAATGTCAAATAACAATTTTGTAAAAGCCTGTTCAGAGCTGGATTAGACTTGGTACTCAAAATGCTAACAGCAATGATGATAAATATTATTGAAATATTGTTAATACAGACACATCCTAACATGTGTCCTCTACATCTTTTCTAACTTAATATATGATAAACAAAACATCAATCAGACCTAAGGAAAAAGAAAAAAAAGAGATGCTATAATATGGCCATAATATAGTGATAAAATCAAGGGCCTCTCCAAGTCTCAGTTTATGTATTTAAATGATCTTTGCCTTAAACAATGGTTGCAACCAGACAGACATATGGTAAATACGTCCTGATCCATTATGTGCTATTGAGACCAAGAAAGCTGGTCGGGGAGGGGGAGTTTTGGTATCAAAAGTGATCTGGTGTTATGTACACTCAAGTAACCCCTTCATGGGGAAGAAGGGGGAAAAAAAAACCCAACAACTTTGTGAAAAGGGAAAAAAAATCTTAAAAAGCAAAGCTGAACACTTTGCTGCTGTGCAGTGAAAGTGAGAAACGGTCCCCCCTGCCGGGGAAGTTGATGAATAATCCGCAGATCTCAAGCTGAGCCTTGGGCTCAGAGCGGCTGGTATCCCATACTAACACTAATCAACCAGTATGAAACATCCATTTTAAACGCAAATGAGGGGGGCCTTTTCAAAGGAGACCCAAAGAGGGGAGGGAGGGGGAGTTCAAAGCTCAAAATGGTTCTTTCTTGCTTTCTCTCTCTCTCTTTTTTTCCTAAAGAAGACAGAAATATGGTTGGTTATTATCTAAGTTATTGCTACAAAGAATTTTGAAATTAAAAGATAAGCTTTCAGAGGAAGCTCAGTAATTTTCATAAAGAAGGACTTAAAACAGATGTGCCCTCTTTAATCAGGGTGTGCTTGAAAAAATATAAATGCATTTTTAACATAGCAGGGGGAAAAATCATATGGTTACACATTTGTCTCCTGGGCAAAAATAATTAAAAAAAAGTCTCACTGCATTAAGTATCTCACAAATAGCCACCACTAGAACTTTCTTATCTAGCAAAAAGTGAGGTGAATGATTAACCAGTGTTTAGAAAGCAGAAAAGTATCTTATGTCGTTTGCTCAATTTTTCCTTTTTTTCACTCCAGCTTTTTCCTATTCAAATAACTGCTAAAGTGATATTAACATCTTCATGAGGGTCAGTATGTGACTGCTAGAAAAACCCTAATATTTACTGGTATTTTCTTGGTTGTCTTTCTTCTCTGTAAACTTTTTCTTATAATTTCTGTGTCCAGTAACAAGTGCAAATAAATTCTGTATCCAAAACCCTGGTCTCTGACCTTTCTTCTGGCAATATGGGACTGCCCTTACAGATTCTGCCCAGAAAAAAAGGTGCCACTGATACCAGAGAAGGTTTCCTTGAATAAAGGCTAGGGACTGAGATGTTAAGGATTCAATGTTTTCTAAATGTTCTTCCTGAACACTACTAGCTTCGAATGAGCTATTTTTGCCTTGTTTTCCTAAATCCATGCTGAAGAAGGATGCATTTTCGGTAGGAACTTATTGCTAGAATATGGAATAGCAAGGAGCTAATTTGATTTTCTGGAATAAAGTAACACAACAATTCTCATAACAATCCTCTCCCCAAGAAAACCACATGTCCTGACTGGTTGCTCAACTACAGCTTATAACAAGTCTGACAGCTGCCACGGGAAAGTTTTTGTACAGAACATTACTGACATGTTTTGTTAAGTACACAAAGAGCTAATAATCCTGCAGCATTAAACTTGTGTACCTTTTTGCTGGAGCAGCAAGAAGTTGTAACTTCTTCCTTTTCAAGAATGCCTCTTGAAGAGGGCTATTTCTGAGAACCCACCCTTACCACATCTCAGCCAGGGCTTTCACAGCGCATAGCAAATCTCCCACCGGTGTCAAAAGGAACAGCAGGTCCTACACCTATGCTTTCTTCTTGCTGCTATCCAGATTGGCTCAGGTGACATGACAGATGTCTAGAATGATCATCGCTGTGTGCCACCCCATGCCTGCTTGCGTGGGGGGGACACAGACCTATGTCCTTGCAGTACACCTTATGAAAAGTCACCTTGAGCCGGGCAGCTCCTGGTGCAGCCCACACAACAGCAGCGCTTTCATTCCATGAGGTCCCTTCACCCAGGAAATAACTTTGGCACAGCAAGCTTTTCTAGCGGGCACTGAACTTTTTTTGCTCTTCAAAGTATCACAGGAGTCCATAGAGAGTCTGAAAAAGGATGGTAGGATGGTAAAACACCTTTCAAACAGCAGCAAGACAGCCAAGGCATAAATGCCTGTTGTATTTTTCCTTGGGCAAATATGAATCGAAGCCCTCTATCCCTTGTCCTCTACATGTGCATATGCTCCCAACAACCTTTGCAGTTGCCTTTTTTTCTTTTTTACTTGCTTTTTAGCAAGTTGCTAAATTATGTTAGTGGTTTACTGCTCTAAATGTCTACTGTGGTGGCTGGGGACCATGGCGGTCTTCTTTCTCCTTGTTTTGTGCTCTCCAGGACTTGTGTGAGAGGGAAGGGAACTGGGGGCAGTGCGGCAGTGTTACACTGTGGGGCAATTCCAAGGAAGGGAGAGTTCCCAGCTGGGCAGTGAAGCTGTTTGGTTCTTCTGAAACAACGCAGGGCACACTCATAGCTGGATGGAAGGTCTGATCCTCCTTATTATGTATGGATATAAATTTTTGATGTTAAATACATGCATTTAACAGTGCAGTCACATAGGCTCAAATATTATTTTGCTGTGAACAGCTGTAGTCTGGAACCTGATACTGCAAATCTGATGGCTGCAAATATGCTACGAATTTTGAAGGGAGTTGTCTAGCTATAAGGAATGTGGTCCTTCCATTACCAGTTATGTCAGCTGGCAGCTGTACTCACAACTGAGCCACAGAACAATAAAACAGCACCTAATTATTAGAGGGAGTCAGGCACAGCAGGAGACCTGCTTTGACATTTGCCCATTTATGACTTAAATATTATGGCCACCCAGCAGTAGGAGAAAAGCAATACAACCTTTTGACATAAAAAAGCACCTATTATCTAGTTTTCATTTTGTATAAGCAAAATAATGTTCTCGACACAGACTACAGCTCTTTTAATGAAAAAGTCAGAGGGAAGAAATTTGCTGAAGAAAAATGAGATGCCAAATGCAAATGTTTCTGCCCTCAGCATACAGAAATTATAGGCTTGAGGTATGGCAGTACCCCCAAGAACTATGCTCACTTTTCTGTAAACATGAATATTTCAGTTTGGAATTCTTACTTTAATTTAATAGTGGTATAGCTTTAGCATAACAGAAATATAATGTTCCTTCTGCTCCTGTATTCAGGAGCCCGCATTCAAGGCTGAATGATGACTTCTAATCTCTGGACTAACACTTCACATGTTTACACAAAAACAGCTGCTTCCCAGAAATTGTTTCTGGATAATAAAGTCAGTCTTCTTTATGTCCCACATCAGACCTCATTCATGACCAGTAGCCTAGGAATGGACCAAAATACATAAGTCCTGAACATAAATAGCAAGGAGTCGATCATGATCACCCTTTAGGTAAACCAGGCAAAGAGGGGGACAAAAACTAGAGTGTCCACAAAATGGACTGTTGTCACCTCTCAAACCACTGGTTCTCTGCCCTGGTCTGTAGGAAACTAAGTTCTATAATTCTTTAATAATAAAATTTTTAAATGCTTTGAAATGCTGATGATAAATGCAACCTCAATGTTTTTGGGGTTTGTTTATGATTCAGGAGTCTTCCAAGTGGTTCTTTGACCTTTATACAATATTTCACTTAACACCTTGACTACCTGATGAAATTTTGCTGCTGTATCAGTGCTATTGCAATGGTACATGCCCAATATATATACAGCATGTCAATCAAGCATGATTTACAACCAAACAGGCAATTAAAAGAGTTGGTGTTACTGATGTACCTCTATATTAAGGATTATAATGATGTAACATGCTCATTTTAGTTATGCAAATTTCTCTTATATAGACAGGAATTTACTAGAGCTTTGTACTTGTAGCCCATTGCAATATTTACTTTTTACAATTCTGGAAAAAAGGCCAAATCTTGTTTGCTGTACTCCCATGAGATGTCTCATTGAGCAAGAAAGTAGAACAGCATTTGGGCCAAAATCCAAGATATTTCAAAACAATCTGCTCTTCTGTGTACCTCTCAAATGTCTTTGGAATTCTTTTAATTCAAAATTCTTTTGGCTTCTTCAGCTTCAGCACAAGTTAATCCTATAATAGAACAACACTCATTAAAATTAAGAAAATGTTAGTTACACTGCAGCTGTAATTAAAACCAGTCCTTGATGTTCTAAGAACGGTAGACTATTTTCAAGGTATAATTGATACCCATGATGATTTATTCAATCTATGCATGCATTTTGCTAAATCTTTTAAACACTTTACATTTTCTTTTTAGGGAACAGAACATTAAAATGGAGTCATTTCTGCAGTTTAGATTATACACATTTTATGGTCAACTTCATTTCAAGTTCTATTATCTAGCATATTACATGTCTCTTCATTCTGTTTATGCATTGGTTTGAGTTGATATAAGCTGTATAGTTCTTAAGTGCCATTGATCGCCTATACAGAACAATAGTCTATTACTTGGGTGTCCTACATTTGTAAAATAAATCAGCGCATTTAAGCTATATTTGGTTTCTAGTCAGCACAGTATTTGTAGCATTAACATTTTTGATCTGTCATATCAGTTGTAAAAGAAAACAAGTATGAAGTCTCCTTCATGATTTGCTTTTAAAATGTAATTGAATTCTACAGCCAAGTGCATTAATCATGGTTGGTTATTTAATAGAAGTTTTCAAATTTGTGAAGTACTTTTTGAAGTTAATGTTACCACCCTGTTTTTCTTAAGAACAGTTATTTACAGCCAGTTTGGATGGGGCTACCAAAGCAGTGGGGTTATATCCTCAAGCTAGAGAGAAGTGGGTCATCTGGTCTCTTGATTTCTGTAGCATTTGTCTGACATGCAGTCCCTGGAGAATCCAAGTCAGATCAGAACTCACAATTCTTGCTGAAATGAATATATTAGTCAAAGTTTGCTTTCATATAGTATTTTGCAATAAATCTGCATGCAGGCACATCCTTTGGTGTTTTTCCCATACACAAATGGTGCTACTGTAAAATCTTCAAGTTTAGACAAAGAAAAAGTACTTTCTTATTTTTTGTATTTCAGCACTCAAGGAGGGCCTCCTGCTCCTGAATCCAGACTCATCTTTCCTCCTTGCTGAATCCACTTCATGCTAGAGTTGTCACTATTTTTGTGGTGTTAACTCCTTCCCCAGAGGGAAAACTCCCTCCTGGGTTAAGATTTAGCTGCAGAGAGGAAGTATGAACTGAGGAAAGGAATAGCAGCTTCATTTTGGTTGGAAAAAAGGCTGAGACATACCCATCTCTCACATCAAGCAGAGATTAAACAGAAAAGGCAACACAAAGTAGGGATGAAATAATTTTCTCACAAGAGTGCTCTCTCACCATAAAGGAATTTAAAGGAAATTATGTCTGTAGGATTGCGTGGAACAGTGGCAGAGCTGTGCAGCTGTGGTAGAAAAAAGCAGCAGTGGGTTCAGAGCAAATTTTGGTGGGTACATGGCCTGTTTGGAGACAGCCTCTTCTTGGTTTGAAGAATCTGGTGGGTTCATGTTCAGATTTCACAAACTCTTTCATGAGAAGATAAACCTTGTATTTAGAGAAAAAACTCATAGAAGCTCAGTGAGATGATACTTCCAGTGTTTTTCCTCTGATTTTTTTCCTCCCCACGAATTGCTGGTGATCTAAAGCAGTGATCTAGTCCTGAGGCAACTGAGAGAGGTGACTTTCCATGTAACCTACAAACATTCTCATTCTGGTCTCATCTGTGCTTTGTCTATGTTAGCACAACTGGTGGCTCTTCTTTTGTTTGCCTTGCACTGGAGCCAAAGGAAATACTCACTCTTATCTAAGGCAGTGGTACGGAGCAAAAGGAAAAAGAAGCATTTGAATAACCAGAATAATGGCCAAATATATGCAGGTTGATCAGTGCGGTGGAGATCTGTAAAACTGGGGAAGGGAAGGATAGGTCTGCAAAATCATCAGGTTCAGCTCTCTCTTTCTAATAATGGAACTATTTATTACTAGAAAATGCATTTTAATCTCTTGCATCAGTATTAATTTTATTCAGAGAAACAAAACTTGCTCAACAAGCTTATAAACGTGGGTAGGAATGATGATCGTTTCCAAAATTATGCCTGTATTGTCAATTTTCGAGACCTGAATCCCCTAGTGCCAAAAATGTGTATTGCTTGTGCCTGTGGCTGTAATTCTTTATGTATGAGAAGGTAATAGATTGTGCTTCTAATAGGGAAAAATGAAACAATATTAAATGACTCTCCAGCTTAATTAAAAGCATAATTATTAAAGGGACATGCATACAACTAGATTGAGAATCCAGATTGTCTGAGAAGAAGAGTTCATAGATGTTTTGCATGTCCTATCCTCCGTTCAGACATCAGATCCTCACTGAGCAGCAACGGTACTACACTGCAACCTGTGCCAGGTTACAGCAATAATTGCAAGCCCCCCAGGATCCAAGCTCAGAAATTTTTGTATGTTCTCAGGAGACAAAGATGAGTGATCATCAAAGGCAGAGGAACACAGCATGACTGTCATAAGCCTGAAGTTACAACTTAGACATGCAATAGAAAATATCACTGGTACCTCTCCAGTGCATAGCCTGTAGTAATTAAAAACTTGATCCCTGCTGTTTTATCATCTCATTAGCAATGGGGGCACAAGACTTTTATCCTTGTTTGTCAGGAATCAAACATACCAGAGGAACTCTGATTATAAATTGATGAAAGTAAAGTTAAACTTTTAAATAAGACCAGTTTCAGTTCACAATGTTTTTAAAGCTGATTAAAGAGATCTCATTTCAATAAAAAATAATACCTAAGTCCAGCACAGATAGTAGAGGTCATCACTGGGAATAGGATGTGAAACAGCATTTGAAAAAGTGCACATACTTTTAAAATGTACTGGTTGAGAAGTAAATACAAGCCCTTTCTGATAGTTTTAATACAACAGGTTTCAAACTTTTGATGAATTTCAACTCTTCAAACATTTAAAAAATCTCAAGTTTGTGATGGTTGCCATTGCATAAAGTTATCGGGTGGAGAGGTATTGTTACCATGTCAGTGAACACAGTGTGGTATTTTGTTTCTATTAATGATAAATTCTGTAAGTAACAGTAGTAGTGGCTTACCCCCAAATACCTTGTCAACAACCAGTTCAGCATTTGTTTCAACAACGCAGGATTATGGTATAATTGAAAGCCTCTTGAAATCAATGCAAAGGATCCTATTTACTTTTGCAGGTTTTGGATCAGTCCCTTTAAGAAGAATTCTTCAAGTAGTTCCAGGGTGGTT
>WAAD01034989.1:0-35539 GCA_013389945.1 Fregata magnificens
CCTTACTGTTAAGTGATTTCATAAGAGTAAATATTTGAAAAACAAAATGAGAAAAAATTGTGGAATCCTTCTTTTGGTACACAGTTGTTTCAGCAAGCTCACAGCAGCTGAACAAATTAAATCTCCAACCTTTTGCTGTCAAGTGGGAATCATGTACTAATAATCCTATAACTGTTTGACTGGGATATGTGCTCATCTCAACAATGTGACTAAATGTCTGGAAAAAGTGAATGGAGAACAAAACCCCAGAAAGATAAAACACATTAAATTTGACTTTAATAAACTGATGTTGAATTAACCTTTATGAGACACTTTGTTTTTACTCAGAGAATTTGCCTATTTAGTACTCTTTTTACACCAGGGTTTTCAGGTTTGCTGTCTTTTCTAAACTCCTTTACATACTGGGTATAGCATACCTCACATATCTTTTCATCTCTACTTAGGGATGAAGAGATACACAGAGTCAATCTTTATAATTAAATCATGACTGTTGACAACACCAGTTGCTGTGATTTCAGCTTATACAGCTATTATTTGTATTCTTAGGAATGCCTACTTCAAAAACACACGATGGGAAAAATCGTGGTCTTAAGAGCAAGGGAGAAAAAGCAGCTGAAGTTTTCCCCATAATGCAGAAGGAGTCGACGTATCAGTACCCCACGCCTGGGGACAATTACAGTCATGGTAAGTGACTGAAAAAGGCTGTAAGGCAAAGATCAGAATAATATCTACATCTTCTGNTTCACTAAGCAACAGGGTTTACTATAGCTTTAATAAGGTGCAAATGCTAATTCCCACACCACTAGCCCGCTGATAGATACCACTGACATGACAAAAAGGGATCTTGACTATTGTGCTTATATGACCTGTGACAGGGGCTACTGAAGATACACCCACGTGTACCGATCCTCCAGTTTGTGACTGTCTCCTGTACAGAAATCAGAGAACAGGAGTCTCATAATTGCCTCCAGCATCCCTTGAAAAGTGACAGCCACAAACAGACCAAAGGCGGTGCTAGAATTCTGTCTGAGTAGAAGAAACTTTTTCTACCAAGTAGTTTTTAGTTGAAATGCCAAAAAACACTAAACAGCTTTAGAGTCTTCTATTAACGGGCAGTATAAAAGAAGGTATTAGCCTGATACGCAAGAAGAATAAACATTAGGAGGAGATTTGGACAGTAAATAGTAATGACTATATGACAACAGCAGAACAAGTTAAATCAGGGTAGAAGTTTGATTTTCAGGTTATGAGATTTGTTTAGACCTACAGCCTTCAAAAACTAAGAATTCTTGTTTCAATTTTAAAAGTCTTATTTAAAATATTTTATGAGTTCAGTTTACATTAAAATCTCAAATAAAATAGCATGGATGCTTTGTGTGGCCATCTGTTACTCTCATCAAGTGTCTGTAGTGACGAAAATGAGGATTCTAGTAGTTTTACTGTGGAGATAATTGAAGCCTTTCTAAGAATAATTTCTATTCAGTTCTTTAAAGCCAAATTTTGCCCTTGGATCTGCACTCTATCTTGTAATATTGGAACGTGGTTCTTCTTTGAGCAGTTAATATCAACCTCTGAGCATAAAACATGAGCTACTGGTATTCTTTCATTCTTTTGCAAAGATGAAATAATCTGTATTACATATTTGGCAGATGCTTTTGGGGCACGCTGAGCATGCTTATATATTTAAACTATACAAATAATGCCAATATCAGAGGCTGATTATCAGTGATCTGAGTTTCTAATTTCAGTCCTACCACTAAGTTCCAGTATAATCGAGAGCAAAACACTAACTTGACCCACAGACTCACAACATTAGCCTGCTAGAAAAACTGTTCTGAGATTTAGCTTATGTAATATGTTTTCAAATCCTCACGGATCCCAAACCTGCAAAGTTTATTCATAAAAGTAATCCATTAATTTCAATGAGATTATATTGGGATCTCTTGAATAAATCACAATTTATGATTCAGGCCCATGCAGGCAAGTCCAGCCTGTGGGTTACGTGACACTGAGCTCTGGTGTACCTAAACTACAGTCCTGAAAACTTATCTATAAATACAATGTGTACTTAATGTTGAATTGAAGATGTAATCCCTGCACCACGTACTTTTAAAACCTAAGTACTTGAATCAGCCTCATTGCTATGGGATGCTGCCTCCCACTGCTTTTACTGCAGCTGCTGGAGCAACGCTCATATGAGCTGGGAATGTTCCAAAAAGCTGCTTTCCTTTCTTTGCTATGACTGCTTATCAGCTTTCTAACTGGGCCCATATCACACCACATCATACCATATCATAACACAGAAAACAGTTGCTGTTCAGCTTAGCTCTCAGTAAGTCTGAGGAAATCTGAGCTGACCTGGTCTTAGGGGGCATTTCCTCAAGGATGTTCACCTTCCCCCGACATAGATAAAATAGCCAAAAAAAAAAAAAAAACACGCAAGGCAGGAGGAACAAAAAAAGAAGGAAAATCTGAGAAAAAAAAGTGCATTCAGCTTTCCTATTGGAGAGTGAAAGACAGATGAGGGGTTAGCCCTAGTACCCACATCACCATAGGCCAGCTGGGAATTGCTGGTGCATAGTGAGCTCCCATCAAGTCTCAGACTCCAGGGTGCACACATACACATACATTAGGGACAAGGTGCAGAAGCTAGCTCTACCTGTATTAGCTAGTGAATTCTCCATACAACACTCAGGGTGGGTGTGGGGTGTGGATATACCTTTTTGGGTTTTTTTTCTCCTGAAAGAGAACAAAAGCAAAAAGAACTGTGCAAAGCAAACAGAACAGATGTAGGAATCTGTTTCAAAGCACAGACTGCATCCCCTTGACTTCTCTGAAATATGTTTAGCCCTTCACTTGAAACAGCTGGACACCAGTGAATATAGATATCACTTAATACACTACTGAAAATATGTTATATTTGGGAGCTGTGTACAGGAATAAATAATAAGATCCTAGCTACACAAACACATTAAACTGGCATAGACTAGCATTACAGCTGAAAGAAATCACCTTCCTCTCAACACTGGTACTGTATTCCCACCCCAGACCATCATCTGCCTTGGGAATAGGTAAGGTTAAAATTACTAAGTGATTTTTACTGGCTTAGTTTACAGGTTCCTTAATCCAGTTTACTACGTGGATGTATTAAATGCCCATATAAGCGAGGGTGGCACAGAACGAGTGAGAACACATCTCTAAGCACTACCAGCTTAACATATTCATGAAGGAAAGGCGACGATAAGGAGCAAGACTACACACTCAGCTGAAGCTGTCAGAACAATAAGGGTTGCCAGAATGAAACTGCCCACTTGGAATCTGGCCAAAAGTACCATTCCTTTAGAAATGCTTACTTAGAAGTATGAAAAGTGCTAAACATTAATAAACACAGCCAGTCAATATCTTAAATTCTCCCTCGGCTCCATCAGTAACCTAAGGCCATGCTGGGGCAGTGGTTCATTTTGGACTTTGGTGGAACTCAACCGTGTACTGGAACCACAGCCACAGAAGAAAATAGATTTCAATGTAATTGACAGCATATGTTTCTATATCTCTATTCAGTAGCTGATAGAAATAAATAATACATACTGGGCCAGTGATAACCACGGCAAATACAACATCAGCCAACTTCCTGAATTGCATTCTAATAGGATCTTAGAACAGATCTATGCCAGGTTCCTCAAGGCCTCCGTTCACTTGATTTCTTTCCCTTCTTAGTGGTTTGTAACAAATACAGCAAAACTCACTTATTAATTACTTCTGCCTTCCAGGTTCAGAAACACTTTGTTGTTCTGAAAGCTTTTTTCACACTATGCTAGTCTAACTTCTCTTGCTTGACTCCTTTGCTTTTCTTTCTTAAACTACACAGCAGTCTTTGAATTAAACTAAATTTTGACTAATGCCAAATCCTGGTTAAAAACAGCTAGATTTTACCTGCAATAACATTTTCATATGAGGCTGTTCAGATGTGTAACCAACTGGGATCTGTATGGCCTTATAAACTGTTTACATGTCCTTAAGCCGTCAGAGGTCCTGATAGCAAAGCCAGCTTTTTATCATATTTTGTGACTCCGTGACTTCCTGGAAGAACTGTGGAGCCTTAAACTAATACAAGTATTATTTTAATCCATCTATTCAAGTACACTTTTCATTTTGTGTTAGAATATAGTAAAGTTCATTTTAATATTCAACAATATTTTATAGTCAGTGCTATTCAACTATTTTATAATAGCAGGTCCAGTTATGATCTCTTATACCCCTTCACAATTTAGTAACTCCACTAACTTTAAACATGCTATTCTTGGTTCTGTCAGAATTATGTTAGAATCCATCTCTATGCAACTTAAGTACAACTTAACCAGAAATGATGAAAGCTCAACCTCAACTCCCCTGTGCAGAGCTTGTCCCACTTTCAGAGGCGAGCACGGCGTGTTCTGCTCTAGCTCATACCAGGTGACTATAGCCATTAGATGCCAAAAATCCAGCTGGGGATTGTCACAACATCTGGTTCCCTGCAATACTCAATTTCTCTTAAATGTGCATGCCTCCGAGTGAAGCATATCCAGAAATACACACAGATTTTTTTTCTTAAAGCGTGGAACTCCACAATCAAGAATATTTCAAAAGCTTAGTTTGCAAGAAAATATACAAATGAAAGTCCTAAATATAAGGATTGTTCTGGACCCCTTTCCCTTCTCTACTCAACCTTGTAGTGAAATCAGAAATTCTCTTTTCCTGTCTCAAATTTTATCTGACTAAAAGTAGCTTACCAGAGAATGTCAGCCTCATCAGATTTTTGTACCACCTTNACAAAAGCAAAGATCTTATTTTAATCACCCCAGACCAGACACTAAAGGTGCAAGCAGAAAAAGCCACAGCTCTTAGGACTGCTGCTTGAAAGACAGGTGTAATTCACCTCTATTATTTGGCTCTCTAACTACATACATAGAACCCCTCCCTCTATCAGAGTTACGTATCAGGCTGTTGGTAAGCTCCTCTTCTATACGTTTAGGAGCCCTCACACATAATAGGAGAATCCCTTTCTATGGATCACCAAGTACTCCAACTCCCAGGAGATACAAGTTCACTCAGCGGACAAGTAATATTCTTCACTATCCTCCTTTCAGTGCCTTTTACTCCCTTTCCCTCAAAACAAACGCATTCTGTGCAAGATGTATTCCTCATTACAAACGTTCATTGTCAGGGTAGCTGGCTGTGGTCAGAGTGCCTTTCCAAGAGCACTGGCTAAGTCTCTTGGCCGATTTCAGCTCCCTGGAATGGATCCCGTTCTCTCCATTCACCTCCCCCTCTTCTGTGAGCTCTGCTGTGACCTCCTATCTTCAGTCTGGGGGGAGGCGCATTGGTCCCAGAGATACTGCGTTCAAAGACAGCGTCTACATTTGTGTGCAGAGTACTACACACACTTGATCATATACACAGATTTGGCTCTGCTCCCTCCCATTTCGGGTTCTTATAAAGCTTGAGTTACCATACATTTGGGTGTTTTTGCAGATACGCCCTGCTTTTCTGCCCTCAGATTTCCACCTGGGCTTTGGATAATGAGGGGGCATATCTGGCCTTTTAACTCCAAGACCTTCAGACAGGGTAAAGGGAGAGCAATCTCATGGGAAGGGCTTGACTATCTTTGGCAGCAAAGGGTGGACATGAAGGTCAGTTGGGAGGGGAGGTAAACCGGGAGATCTCAGAAAAGATGCACACACCCGCCCCCCCCAATCAAGGGCATGCCTCCCCTTTTTGCCCTCCATGCCTTTGCTCCACGTGATTGCTGCCTAGTTTGAGCAGCCTGGCACGCTCCAGCCCTTCATGCACATGGACAGCAGGGAGTGAAGCTGAGAGGTAACAGGGAGAAAAGAGGACAATGGAAGCAAGTCAGCTGAGAGTTTATGGGTATGGATTAGAGGACAAAACAACATGGGTAATGTCACGGTAAGCATCTGCTGCAGACCACCTGGTCAAGAAAAGGAAGTAGATGAAGCTTGCTTTATAGAGTTGGAGGAAGCTTCACAATTGCAGCCCTGGTATTCATCGATAAGGCTATGGAGTAAATCCTTCCCAAAGCCACTTCGAAGCACATGAAAGACTAGAGGTGACTGGGAACAGCAAGCATGAATTAGCATGGGCAAGTAATGCCTGACCAACTCAGCCGCCTTTTACGAGATGATTGTTTAAGACAGGTACAGGGAGGGCAGTGATATCGTTTACCCTGACTTCACAAACATTTTCAATGTAGTCTCCCAATAGGACCTTCTAGCCAAACTGGTGAGATATAGACTGGATAAGTGCACAAGTAAGGTGAGTGGAAAACTGTCTGAACCATCAGACTCAAAAGGCTGTGACCAGTGGTACAAAGTCCAACCAGCAACTAATTTACTACTGGTGTCCTTCAGAGATGAGCATTGGAGCCAATACCAATTAATGTCATCTGTAATGACCCGGATGACAGGATGAAGTGCATCCTCAGCAAGTTCCTAAACAATATGAAACTGGGGGAGCACCAATAAAAGTATCCCCCATGTCCTTCCCTCCCTCCTACGTGTTTCGCACATGAATTGATTCTCCCACAATCCTGAGATACTGAACTGCCCTTTGCAGCTGGGCTGCTGCATAATCAGATGCTTCTGCCCCTTTACTGCTATCCCACACAGACGCAAAATTTAACCATGGCTCCCCATAATTTGTTTCTCAGCTAGAGAACAGTAGCATTCAGAACAAAAAGCCAGATATGCCTCCCTGCTCCACCTTGCTACTGCTTCCAAAGGCTGTGTGATTCACATGACTCTCCCTTACCCCATGAAGGGTAAGGGTCTGCTGTAAGTCCATAGTGAAGGGAGAGGTGAAAACCTCGTGACCCCATTTAGATTAAACCTTCTCACCTCCTAACCTTGGATTAGGGGCATACGCTTCCCTCATTACTAGCACTTTAAATTAAGAAGAGATAAGGCAAGAGATAAGACATGTTAGAATATGCCACTGTCATAGAAAGCAAATACAGTAACTATGAAATCAAGCAATAGTTAGTGATTCTGTGAATAGTGTATTTTCCATTCTTTCACAATACGTGATTAGTAGTGATAATTTCAGAGCTCCAATTCGCCACTAATTCAAAAGCTATGTTTTATGACAGTAAAAAGCAGAGGCCATATGAGTAAGCTTTGCAGATGGTCCAAAAAAGTTATTTAATTCTTCATCAGCTAGTAATAAACAGCTGCATTCTTGTGTGTTTTCTGCTTTTGTTTTATGTGTCACAATGTATAGGCTTATTTCTTGAAAAACTGAGAACATACAGAATATTCAAAATACATTGTACTGAAAATGTTACTTAATTGGAGATAATGCAAAAAAAGACTTACAAAATGTGAAAGACTAGAGACTGTAAGACAAAAAATTGAAAGAATTTGCACTCTTTTTTACAGCTCAATTTCTCATTACTTCCATGAAAAAATAAGAAAAGGCTTAAAAGAAAAAAAAAGCTTCTATATCCAGTCCAACCTGAATTCTAACATGGCTCTTTGATCACATTTTACAGCTGTTCTTTGAATTACTTTATAGACATCCCCAAGTCAGCGCTTCGCAAAAAACCAAACCAAGCCCTCCCCACCCTGAAAACCCTAGTATGAGAACGTAAGCGTGGCTATGCTTTAAGAATTAAAATAGTTATGTCATTAGATCTTTACTAGGGTCCTTTTTCTCCCCTGCCCCCACACCCTGTGTAATTGTAGCCTAACCTACATTGGCAAAAGAAAAAAAAAAAAAAGAGAAAGAAATTACATTACATTTGTTCCCTAAATGGAATAAACTATCAGACCTTTTTTCTGGTACTCTTCCATTTCCTTTCCAGTTTTGCTGCCATAGCGGTATTAGCAAGGGCTGTGATTTTATTTTTCCCCCCCCACACACTTTCAGCAAGTACACTTATTCCAGCAGGGGATACACCAGCAACTTTTTGGTTGCTTAAAGTGTGTCCAGCCAAATGTCTGATATCACTGTTACCTCCTGTTATTTCATTTCAAAGTAATAACTTTTTTCTTCAAACACAAAAGGATGATTTAGTAAAATGGTCACAAAATCAATAGCAATGGTCATAGAGCAATATCAAACACTAATTTAGAATATTATAAGCTATACATAGGTAAAATTTTATTATCTGAAAAAAGGGAAGGTTTAAAGTGAGTTTTAACAGTTTCTAGAACCATTCATTTCTACAGATCTTCAAAGCATGCATGTGAAACTACTGCTTGATGAAATATGAAAAGGTAGGAGAAAATGTGTGCAATATACTTAGCAGCATAACTTTTTAAAAAACATTCAGCAAGTTAAAATCTCAATTCGGTGCAGTTGCCACCATTACTAAAATGTGTAAGTATTTCTATTCACCTGCAAATCCGCATTTTTGGCTAGTTAACCAGCAGTTGAATTCACAGCTGGCAGTTAGGCAAACAATCACCTAATCTGCATGAGAACTGCTGAAGTTTAAACATTTGGATCTAGAGAGTACATTTCACTATTGCTGTAAAGAATTACATGGTCAGATTCTT
Organism: Fregata magnificens; assembly: GCA_013389945.1. NCBI lineage: Eukaryota > Metazoa > Chordata > Aves > Suliformes > Fregatidae > Fregata > Fregata magnificens. Next base: position 8,556 of record WAAD01034989.1, read on the forward strand.
TACTATTCACATTTTTAGCACAACCAGGCTTGTTTTTCTCCCCCTTTACTGAGAAGGCAGGTCTTTGATTCTGAACTATTTCAGTGAAATGGATTCTAACAAAACAGAAAATCTAATTTTATTGAATTATACCATATCCTATTTCTATTGTGATAGGACTGTGAAAAATATAGGATCTTATTCTACCTTTGATTCTTTGTTATTATTTTTTAAAGCAGGGATCGTCAGAAAATAGTTAACACAAAGTAATTAATCTGCAAAAGAATTGATACTTCAATCTTCCAAACACTTTTTATTCGGGTGGGAGAAAAACTGATTGATTATTCTCGTCTTGATATGCATAGATGCAAAGCATGTCCTTCTCCCTGGAGCATGCATTGGCATCTGAAGCAGAACATGTGGAGGCAACAGCTTTTCAGGCATCAGAAATGACAGAAGCAGGAGCACAGGTAGACTCTTTGGATACAGTTCTTTGACCCATATTCAATTAATCCATGCGGTTCCTGTGCTTTACCCAACATTAGAGGCTGCACAGAAGCCGTATTAGAGTTCACAATACAGTCTTATGCGGTTTCTTCCCTTTAGAAAAGCATTAGAAAAAGACCATTTTCACATTTACAGAAAATCGTAACAAGACATTGGCTTCCAAATAATCCACCAGGGCTTTGTCTTCGCAGCAAGCAGAGGTGCGAACGTGCGAGTGCAGGCAGACCAAAGCGAGCTGTGGTACGAATGATGGTGTAAAGCTGCGTATCACCAGTCCCAGAGCGTGCTGCAGAGGCGCAGCCAGGAGGCTATTTGCATATTTGGGCACTTAGCATGCATTGAAATCCACGTTGCTACAGCCTGACTGCTTCTGGTTGAAGCTAGACTAGGTATGCCTACGGATACTACAGTCGCACCTGTAACAGCAGAGTAGAAGTAGCCTGTGACAAGCAGCTAGGAAATATTTTTTTCTTTAGGCAACAATTTACTAGCAAAGTAAGTGTGCATGCCGGTGTATTCTCACACACATACACGTATACACGTACACGCTTTCCTACACATACACATACGTAACAGGTTTCTTTGCTTTTAATTAAGAAAGAAAATACCTACACTGGATTATTTAGTTTTGAAGAGGAGTCTTAGGGATCACTTTGAATGCTTGCTTACTGCATGTTGTTTGAAAAAAGACTCTGCACACAATATACATGAATTTGTTATAAACCCACTCAAACAGAGAAAGTAAAACTTGGAATAGTGACACCACCTGCCCATGGCCATTTCTATCACTCCCAGGCACTCAGATTATAGAATCTTTAGGTGTCAAAATGTATTTATATCAATCATTGCTTGATTGATTTATGCCAAGAATTCAAAGACTACAGTCAGCCGAAGTTTTTCCACTTATTTCTGTAGTCTCTGAATAAAGTCCACAATGGGATTTAGGGGACATCATCTCTATCAGCTGCATATAGAAAAAAAAAAAAAGCAGCAAACAATATGCACCCATAGGTGCCACAAACACACACAGCTTTGTGGCACCTATGTATGCCTATCCCTCCCCTCCCAAATCACAAGCACAGTTTTAGAAAATAATCATCATGGTCTCTGCAAATTCACCTCAAAATAATGCTGATGGCCTAATCTTTTGAATGCTACAGCTTGTGCAGCTGCAAACTTTAGGACACAACTAATCATAATGCTTTTTTTATGTTTACTTAGAAAAAGAAGAAAAAGTTCTCCTGAAGTTCTAGAGTTCCAGAAAGTAAAAGTTGTGAGTCATATGACATTGTACAGATTAGTTCTATATTAATGTTTCATAAGTAAAAAACAGAATTGGGTCCTTTCTAACACATTGGTAAGTACCAAGCAGTAGTTCCTTTCCATTCACTATAATAAATGTCAAAAATAATACTGGGTTATAAGCAGCAGTTACGATGCAACAAAAAAGAAATTAAATTTGCAGGTTTCTACCCTCCATTCTGGCTCCCTTCAGTGGATGCATTGCCTGTGGGCTTTATTCCATAGAAAGTTTAAATACAGAAATAAATATATAAATAATTATAAAGCTAGTGAGCGGTATCACTGAGGTCAATGAAACTATTTATGTTTAACATTACGTACATGTCTAAAGTGCTTTTCTGGACCACAGCCCATATTAACTTCCATTTTATACAAAAATACAGCGAACAGTTTAGTAAAATAGAAGACACCATCTTAAGGGATATTGTGAATCACGTTAACATTCTTCTGGCTTGGATATATATCTCTTAATTAATAAATGTACTCAGAGACTTACTGGGATCCTGTGCAGGAACAGTACATTTCAGACACCTAATATGTGAGCAGTGTACAATAATCCGTATAGAATACAGAGGAAAGGATAGAGAACCTGGAGCACCAGCTCAGTGTTTCAGTGCCTTTATGTAATACAACCAGCAAAATTCAAGGTGTGAACGCCTCTGCAGATCTCTTCAAGAGGCTCAAACTCTTATTTTGGCAAGGATCTTTGAAAGACATTAAGGAAAGAATAATCAGGTGAAAATTCCCATACACAGAAGAGAAACCCAAGAACTTAGAACGCTACGAACAATCTCCAAATTAATCTCTCAAACTGATTAGAATAAGATTTGGCAATATATATAAAATCAATCTAAACCACAAATGTTTCAAGAGATAAAATTTAAAATAACCTTCAGATTTGTGCTAGTTTTGGCTGCGACAGAATTAATTTTCTTCACAGTAGCTAGTATGGGGCTGTGTTTTGGATTTCTGCTGAAAACAGCGTTGATAACAGAGGGATGTTTTCGTTACTGCTGAGCAGTGCTTACACAGAGCCAAGGCCTTTTCTGCTTCTCACACCACCCCACCAGCGAGTAGGCTGGGGGTGCACAAGAAGTTGGGAGGGGACACGGCTGGGACAGCTGACCCCAACTGACCAGAGGGGTATCCCGTACCATATGACGTCATGCTCAGCATATAAAGCTGGGGGAAGAAGGAGGAAGGGGGGACGTTTGGAGTGATGGCACTTGTCTTCCCAAGTAACTGTTACGCATGATGGAGCCCTGCTTTCCTGGAGATGGCTGAACGCCTGCCTGCCGATGGGAAGTAGTGAATGAATTCCCTGTTTTGCTTTGCTTGTGCGCACGACTTTTGCTTTTCCTATTAAACCGTCTTTATCTCAACCCATGAGTTTTTTCACTTTTACCCTTCCGATTCTCTCCCCCATCCCACCGGCGGGGAGTGAGCAAGCGGTTGTGTGATGCTTAGTTGCTGGCTGGGGTTAAACCACGACAAGGTTATACGCAATTGCTAGCAACACAAAAAAAAAAAAAAATTCCTCTCCCATTTCTCATGTAAAGAATATCTTGGGAGACATTCCATCTTTCAGAACTGCTGATCTTGCTACTTTTATTTGAAAACTTGGATATTAAGGATTTGGTTCTTTTAAATCAGAATGTGTGATTAAATAGGGCTATTTTGTTATTTATGCTAAATTGCATTTCACAGAACCTAGCCTTTAGATATTAACACCTAATTCATAGTAAAAAAAAATACTTTGAAATGTTAATACCTTTCAAAATACTTTTCTTTCTTCATAATATTTTTACTTTTCTGAAGACTCTAAATGCTCACTTTCCTTCTTTAATTTGTTATGTGATAAACTGTAAAGAAGCAACAATGATTACTATTTATATTTAGAATAACATAAAATTGAAAGTCTAAGATTTATGAGTTTTAATATAACTTAAGTAATTTGGGAACTGTGGGATTGTTTTATTAGCATCTTTCTGTGGAACTTTCATTCATGCCTTTTCTGTACTGAAGCAAAAGCTTCCTCCAGTTAAGTTTCATCAGAGAAGCAAAAGATTACCTCCAGATTATACTTTTGCAAAAGAAAAATATTTTTGCGTACGCTTTAGAGTACAGTAAAAGCAGAGAAGCAGAAAATCATGCTTTATATGACTTTTAAAAAAAGTACGCATAAAGAAAAAAAGGAAGGAAAAAAAGAGAAAAAAAACCTATTTGAGAATAGCTCATTTTAAACTCATAGTCTTATGATATTTATTAGCTTTGATTCTTCGTACATTCCCTACCATTCTGTTTCTGTTCTAAGACTATATGAAAAATGGTGACCGAGAATATCATCATCCATACGAAATGAAGCATTTTCTAAAGACAGCAGGAAACAAACAGGAGGAGCCTGCCTAGCTCTTCAATATAGCAGATTTAATAAATGATATGCTGGAAACAAAATTTCCAGAACTGGAGTTGTCAGTGGGGGAAGAACTAAATGTTGCCAGCCAGCTGAAAACAAAAATAGGACAGGAAAGATGAGAGGAAGAAGCATTAGTTCTGAGAGAAGTATCTGAAGAAGCCAAAGAGCAAAAAGTGCCTAGGCTATGGACAAAAGGACAAATGATATCAGAAGTATACAAAATCAAAAAACAAACACAGAAAGTAAAATTCATGCTTTCAAGAAGGAAAAGGCAATTATTGTGTTGAACATATTAAAATACTGTTCAGTGCTCAATCCTCACTGCCTCTACAGTGTTACTCCTCCATGCATACAATTGCACTAGCTGTCAAAAAATGATGCTTGACAGATTTCAGGTTGCCTGTCACCTTTAAATCTGTCCTAGCTAAGAAAAGCTTCTGTGTTGGGCTCCTCAACACCTGAAGCAGAGAGATGAGAGCCCTCCTGAAGGCCTAAGCAGAGCCAACAATCATGGGGAAAGACTGAAGAACAACAAGAAAAACAAACAAACAAAAGCATCAGTGTTCTTCAATAAGGAGACTAGAGGAGAGAAGAAGAAAAAAAAAAAGAAAACAAAAAGCATAAGGATAAGAATCAGTGGACCACAATCTGATCCATGCATGAACAGGATGGGAGAGATGTTTGTGACTTTGTCATGATGGGTCTAAGTTGACTGTGGGGCTTTTTGCCCGCAGACAGCCCCCTGAAAAATCCTCAAGCCTCAGCTGCACATCTGAATTTTGCCCATAAATTATTATTATTTCAGTACCCAGTGAAGCATTTTAAAATGAGTCCATCTGACTTTTTCGCACAGAACCAATGTTCTTATAGATAAAATAGATTGGGAAAGCTCCCTGAATCCCTTGTGCTTAATCAGTTTGGCAAAGTGACATTTGGAAAAAATAAAATCTAGAACTATTACACTCATTTTGAGAATTAGGCTGTTATAATACAGTAAATGATGAAACACTCTGAAACACTTTCTTCAGTTACCCATTTAGCACCATTTAGGCCATTTTGGCCAAATTAGAAAGGAGGGTTTAAAAACAGCTGACTTCTATGAATGAAATTCATGAAATGAAAAAGAACAAACTGATCAGAGGATAAAACCATACTAAATATATACAAACTCAGTGGCCTCTGAGCATCATTGTTGGTAAAACCATATACTCTAAGTATTTCTCTGAAGTCAGTGTGATACACAGAGTGCTAAATATTCATTCTTTGGAGTAAATATGAATTTAGAACTATTAATCTTTTTTCAAACAGCTGACATGCTGCATAAACAGAAAGTATATATGGTTTTTTTAAAGTAAACAATACAATAAGTAAAGTGATTTATTATGCAATTTATCTCTTTCCATCTCTGTGCTGTTCATAATTCAGATCCACACAGGGCAGTTCATATACCATTAATATTTCCCAGATGTGTTTGACTTTAAGGCTATGATAATTTTAAATGTTTTAAAATGTATGCCATTTATCATTAGTGTTATGGTGGTGTCATACGCATTATTATAGTTAAGGTTGTGTCAGCAGTTCTATAGCCCTTATTTTCAGGGGTTCAGAACTTGGCAGTAAGAAGTGGCTACAGGCTGAAACCTGGCATAAAGCATCCTGGCTTGGGAGCAATTATATTTCTTTCTGAAAAAGCTAACAAAGGATTTAGTCTTGAAATTCTGCAAAAGAGAAAGAAACGTGTTCATGGTTTTAAGATATGAAGTTCTGCTGGCAGATCTTAGAACTTGTTTTGTGCAGAAAGGAATAAAGGCAAAAGAATGTCCTACGGGAGATGGAGAGTGCTGGCGAGCTGGGCAGAGTAGAGAGAAACTACTATTCTCTTGAGCAACTCAGCTGTGAGTCAAACAATCAAACAAATACAGCAGGGCATCTCAGTGATATCTGTAGCACCTGGAAATTCAACGAGTGTACATTTTGCACATGACTTCAAATATCAGAATGGAGCATTTCCAAAAGTGCATTAACCTAAAAGCATTCTTCCCACATAGCAATATCAGGATAAGCTTCAATTTAAATGGCCATGTTTTATTTGCAACTTCACTGACTTCCCAGTTCTGATTGTTTTATCTTAACTAGACTGGGATTGGAGTCATACAGAATTACTGCGCCACACAGCTAACGTTCACACAAGAAATCCTGACAACTATTTCAAGACCTTTATGCTGCTCTGAAACTCTTTTGAGTAGGTATATTCTGCAAGAAACATATGTTAGACTCTTGCAGAAATTGAGTTGGTAGTAGAGGAATGGAGAATGTGGAAAACCCTACCCTGTAGTGCTGGTCTACCATGCTTCCAGTTTGAAGTTATAGTTTGCCTCTCTTCCTGCCACAGCACAGAATTTGCTTCTACTGTCTAACAAAGTTAACTAATACGTTTAAGAGACCAGGAACATCAGTAATCATCCCATATCTGTGCAGACCCATCACAAAAATTGTTTCCAGCTAAGCACTAAAACTATTAACATTTGCCAGGTCCACAATGAGAAGGGTTGGACTACTTAGAATTGCCATTTATTTCTTTTCCTGGCCACCGCCAACTCCCATGCTGTAGAATTTGAGATTCTGTGAGCAATTCCTACTGCCAGTTCTTAGAAATTTCAGATTTGTCAGCTATTTGTTTGGGTTTTTTTCTTCTACCAGCTAGGCCTTGCAGCAAGAATAGAGTACTTTTCAAGTCCCGCTTTCAGAACCCCCATTCCCCAAGAAGCACCCATGTTTCCCTTCTTTCCAAACACAGCTCTTGTAAAATCAGAGTTCAGGGCCCAGCCCCAGAGGAATCACTTGCTTCTTCCCACCGGAATCGACTATTTTGTCTTCCTTTCATCCTCACACAGATATTCAGCAGATCTCCCCACTCCCAAAACTCCAAATTTTTATTCTTCCCTACCATGATTTTATTTTCCTTTGCTCTTCTATTCACTCTGACATGACCCCTTCCATGTACATCAATAGGAGTCATGCCCCAGTGTCTTCTCTAAAAATCAATTGCAATGAGGCTATGCCACCTGAAAAGTAAGTTGCTAACACCCTACCACTTCTTGGAAGACCTCTGCTATTGCTCTCCCCCTACCTCCACCCCCCAAAAAAAAGCCTGCCGTTGCTGTGCTCTTCTTCTTTCACCTCTGCTATACTAGCTAGAAGAAAACTGGCTTCCACTTTCTCTTATTAAGACTGAATGACTCTACACTACTAATATATTACTATTTATTCCTCTCCTGTTACCAGAGCAGCACCCTGGAAGACATTTTGCTTTTCACTCACTCTCTCAGCAAGAAGAAAAATTGTAAAAAATTCTTTGTCAGAACTAAGTATCAATTCCTGGCCAAACACAACAGTTGTTCTTAATAGAGCCATCTTTTCAGGGACACAGACCGAACATCTCTGGTCAGGAAGGCTGAACGTTTCTGCTCAGGAACATGGGAACTTCTTGTTACCTTTCTCATCAAGCAGTCTCTCCCCAACCAGTCAAGTTATTTAAGACTTTTTACCGCTTGTATCCTGCACTGTTACAAGATACAAAACTTTAACAAAAATGACAATCTAGACTTTTCAGGCAATGCTTAGAAACTTAGGCTTTATGGGTGATTGCACCGCTCCTGTATAAACAACTAGGGAAAGAATATATTACTTGGCTATCTAGTAAAACATGACTGAATAATAACTGATTATCAAATGTTGTACTTGTAGATTCTCCTTACATTCCACCAGAGGGCTACAGAACTCCCAAAATACTGAAAAATAAAGTTTCCAACCTTTCCAAAGTAAACTACATTCTGTATGTCATTTCCAATTTGCTACGAGCATAGTTTTCAACTGATTTTTAGAGATAAGTCAAAAAAATTCAGCAGAGCTTTTTATCATTTTGCAATTGGCATGGGTCATGTTTCCATTTCTGTCTTCAGAAAAATGAAGAAGATCCCTCCTACTTTCTATTTTTCACCTACTTTGCACATCCACCACGTAGAGCTGCACCATTATCCAAGTTAAAAAGTTCCCATTTATTTGCAATTATTTTTCTCTTGTATGAAAAGTTTTTACTTTTCACTCCATAAATGTAATACCCTGCTGCTTCTGGATACATGCCATTCACCCTTCCCTGCTATCAAGTGCTCCTACTTGTGACACCACGAGTTGGAATAAGAAACCATGACACGTGCAGAAATGAAGTTTAAGTTTAAAGAAGGCGAGCAGGAATAGGAAAAAAAACGTGCATGTTAGACAAATAATGACATATAAGAAGTTCTTGAGGAAAAGAATGAGGTCACGAGTAAATTTTTCAACAAAGCTTAATACACAGTACTGATTTTCCTTTTGTAGAACTGGACTTCACTTTCATCAGCTCACATCAAATTAAATTGACAGCCAAATAAAACTTATTGAGATCTTCAATTTAAGTTATGCCAAAACCTAATCCTAGGCAAGGAGAGTGACAGTTAGTAAAAGAAGAATTGATCATTAATCTCCACCTAGCAATATGTTCAGAGCAATGAATAGCAATCAGTTTAACCTCTTTTCCTTGTATACAATGCACTGGCCATTTTATTTTTGTTTTACGTGCTACATGGTATCAACTTTTTTCCCCTCACATTATAAATATGACAATCTACACCATTCTTGTGTCAGCTATGAAATAGTAAGATATATATCTCTTCATTCCATACACAAAGGGAAGTTAAATTTATGAATCCAGCAGTAAGGCTAGTCATTCTTTAATACTATTTTTCCCTTTCAAATTGGTAAAGAGCCTGAACACGAACTTAAAGCAAACATGTCTCCTAGATAAATATGGTCTAAACAAAATACTTTTCCCCTTGTAATATCAACGTTTACAACCAGTAAAAGCCCAAAGAAGGAAAGATTGGGTTTCTTTCAAATGCAAAGAGAAGAAACGATTGTACAATTTGATTGACGTAAGAAAACAATTTAAAGATATTGTATTTTTTCCAGATTCTGCTGCTACATTTGCCCAAATATAAATGATAAAGTCTGCAGATTATATAATACATTGTCTGTTGTATTTATGTTGCACTTGCTTTCTGTGCTACAGTTCAAAGGCAAGTAGAACTGTATAGCTCCGTGTATTAGCCCTAAAGCTACCATAAGCTACAACTAGTTGCTCTGGAAGCAATGGAACACATTCTCTGTAGTCACCATACACCACACAGTACACACAATCCTACAGAATGCACTTCCCTGCTGGTTTGCAATGGCGTTTTGGAATAACTATAATGTAGCCATAGCCTTCAAGGTTATAAATGGTGCATCAAAAACATACATGTTCTAATACACTTTCAAATAGATAATTTTTCCTTTCCTTACAGAATTAAGCTTCCTACTAGCATTATACTTACATAGTACATATAAATGTTATTATATTTAGGTATACTATGTCATCAGGTATGTGTCAGATTATATATAACATTCTGTTCTATGACTGAAGAGATTAGCAGACTGCTCTCTACTTCCCCCCTTCCCAGGTTCCATTGTAGCCTATCTTTCAATGTTACCCCAATTACATAAACCACAAAGCTAACGAAGGAAAACGCACTCATATCTGTACAAGAAATGAGAGAGAGTACCTATTCTGGCAGCCTGTACTATGTCCTCTCTTCACAGGTTGAACACAATTTCACGAATAAGTTTAACTGTCATGATTTCCAAAACCAAAAGGTTAATAAGTCTCTGGATTGATTTATAAGATCTATCTCATAGAGAAATCAACTTTTGTTTCTATTTGTTCTTACTCTTCATGAGCCAACTTTCTTTTCAGACAAACTAGAAGAAAAATTATGTCAACTCTGTTTTTTAATGTCCAGAAAGAACTGGGCAATATTTACTTTATTTACATTCATGAAATTCTATGCCACCCATGCAAGGACAGATTGGAGGCCTTTTTAAAGCTACTTTTGTTATCATCCAATTTTGGAGCCTATGTAGAGAGAAAATTCTCCTGGTGACTAGTGCTATCAGCAAAGAGGTGCACAACCCCTTAGTGGAGCAGATGATAAGTCCCAAATTCCACCAGGTGAAATCAGTGGGATTATACAATCAAGAGAAAATTTGTCCCATCGGACATGAACTTAAAGAAAAAAAAAATCCCAGTGCTATCACAGGGCATAGTTAATAACTTAAAATGAACAGGATAATTGGGCATTACTGAACAAGTTAATTTCATTACTAAAAAAACCATTCAGACTATTTCTCTGATTTGTGTCTGGTCTTGTTCCATTGAAATCAAGTGATAAAAGAATAATTCAATTGTGAGTGGAATTAGGTATTAATGCAGTTAAGAAGATTCACTTAAGACATTGTTTATTTATATATTTGACAACTTTGCAACACTATAAGACACTGAGTACACCTTCTTTATATACATTCTCCAAGTGTCGTACACAACTTGCTTTTCAAATACAACAGTGCTGTTGGCTTTGGAAGGTGGCAGGCTGGGGTGGGGTTTTGGGGTTTGGTGGGTTTGGGGTTTTTTTTGGCTCGGTTTGGGTTTTGTTCTGGTTTGTTTTTTAAACTCAAAAGCAAAGGTAGTACGGAAAGGTGGGATTCACTATGTTGAATCACCTATGTTGATTCATGCTGAATCACCTGATGACAGAATAGAGTAAGAAAACTGCAGGATCAGTTTACACCAGATACTAGCTTTAAAAGTCATAAATTGGAGAATACACAGACTTCTTAAGTGCTAGATTAAAACCTTTAACATCAAATCTTATCATCGTTTTCAACTATTTGACTGCGCAAAGTCAGAGAACCTCTTTCTAAAAGAATCCTGTCATTTCTTTCCTCCTCATAAGCACTGCCAGTTTCCCAATGCTCTTTTGACAGTATAATCAGTCAATTCAATCAGAGAAATTCTATAGTACAATGGTAATTTTCTCTCACTTTTTTTTTCTCCCTTTACACTGTCAATTCAAACCACCTGCTGTAAGCATTGATGTGGAACAGCTTAGTATTAGCTCTGAAATTAGTACCAGTCCCCAGTTAAATACCTGGCACATTCAGCGTGGGACAGACACTGTTAATGGCACATAAACCCATCAGATGCAATCGGTGCATTACTTGAGCAAGTGTCTTTCCAAGTCATTCAGAGAGCACCTTGCTGGTATCACTGCACTAGACTTAAAAATCAGCCTGAGAGGAATGATTTGAGGAAGGAGGGGGAGAACAAACATAGCCACAAAACCTATGTCTTAAAAAGGGAATTTCTATGAATATTCTATTAAATACATTAGGTAACTTCCTACGGCAACATTTTATTTATTCAAATACATGAGAAATTGCTTTAAAAGTACGTTTTAAGGTACAAAGCATACAAAACTAATTGTGTACTGTTTTCAAATAGCAGAACCAAATACAATTCATGACACTATACAAAATTTAATTTCTTCTTAAATCCTAACACCAGGCTTCAACTATCTGTACTAATTTCCATCACTTAAGCATATAAGAAAAGGCTATTAAATCCAACATCTTAGAAATCCATCAGTTCTCCTGGCCTATTTAGCTCAGCAGGTAGGTCCATGTGCATGAGTCAGTCAGCAATGATGAAAGGCATTTACTATAGACTCCTCACAGGGTCATCAATGGACAACCTGTACAAGATTTATGCTTTAAATAATAAATGAACTAAACACCTTGAAGTAATTGGCTGTGTGAAGCCTCACACTAGGCCAGATAGCTTGTCTGTACAAAGTAAAATAAGATTAAATAATAAATGAACAGTGGTTCATGAAACAGAGGTTTTCTAACCAAACTAATTCTACATGGTTTTTTTAACTGCAAGTTGTTCATGAGTTGAGATGCTTTCATGATTTCATGCTGGTGTCATGGGGCCAGTCTCTTTCTTTGTCAACAGTAACTATCTCAGAGGTCTGTGTTCTTTTTGGTGATGATGTTAGGAACTCGGTGCTCTCCTTCCCTGTGTGAGATAATGCAAGCAGCCTACACAATAATGTAACCATGGCAGGAGTTCATCAAATGCTCATTCTCCATTTCAATTTTTTAAAGAATGAACACATCAAGATTTTGACCACGCACGTAGCAAACCTCTAGAAAATTGGCATCAATTCATTAATTTGGATGCCAGGTCCCCACCAAAGCCACTCTATCACTCCCCCTCCTCACCTGGACAGGGGAGAGAAGATATAACGAAAGGCTCATGGGTCGAGATAAGGACAGGGAGAGATCACTCAGCAGTTACAGTCATGGGCAAAAAACAGACTCAACTTGGGGAAATTAGCTTAATTTATTACCAATCAAATCAGAGTAATGAGAAATAAAACCAAGTTTTAAAACACCTTCCCCCGACCCCTCCCTTCTTCCCAGGCTTAACATCACTCCCAATTTTCTCCACCTCCTCCCCTGCAGCGGCACAGGGGGACGGGGAACAGGGGTGGTGGTCAGTTCATCACACATTGTTTCTGCCACTCCTTCCTCCTCAGGGGGAGGACTCCTCACACTCTTCCCCTGCTCCAGCGTGGGGTCACTCCCATGGCAGACAGTCCTCCATTAACTTCTCCAACGTGGGTCCTTCCCACAGGCTGCAGTTCTTCACGAACTGCTCCAGCGTGGGTCCCTTCCACGGGGTGCAGTCCTTCAGGAACAGACTGCTCCAGCGTGGGTCGCCTGCGGGGTCACAAGTCCTGCCAGCAAACCTGCTCCAGCCTGGGCTTCCCATGGGGTCACAGCCTCCTTTGGGCGCATCCACCTGCTCCTGTGTGGGGTCCTCCACGGGCTGCAGTGTGGAAATCTGCTCCACCGTTAACCTCCATGGGCTGCAGGAGACAGCCTGCCTCTCCATGGTCTTCACCATGGGCTGCAGGGGAATCTCTGCTCCGGCGCCTGGAGCACCTCCTCCCCCTCCTTCTCCACTGACCTTGGTGTCTGCAGAGCTGTTCCTCTCACATAATCTCTCTCCTCTCTACAGCTGCAATTGCCCAGGTTTTTTTTGTTCCCCCTTCTTAAATATGTTATCACAGAGGCGCTACCAGTGTTGCTGATGGGCTGGGCCTTGGCCAGCGGCGGGTCCGTCTTGGAGCCGGCTGGCATTGGCTCTATCGGACATGGGGGAAGCTTCTAGGAGCTTCTCACAGAAGCCACCCCTGTAGCCCACCGCTGCCAAAACCTTGCCACGCAAGCCCAATACACATTCACAAATATAATGTGCAAACTCTTCACTGATGGGTTATACTGATAACACAGTCATAGGATTTACCCACAGTAGTTATAATGTAGGGATTCATATTCAACAGTTTTTCTTTAATGCTGGCAAGGGTTTTCAAAACATCTTCCAGCTGCTAACTAACATTCTAGCTGACAGCCTTGTGCAGAAATTCTCCCTTAAATATGATGCTGCAGGCCATCTCACTCCCAGTTCACAATCACATAAATCCCTGTTAAAACTACAACTTTATTATCCCTATAAGTATCAGTGTAAAATATTTAAATTAGTTTGCAAAGCCTCTTTTAATACGATCAAGCAGTCTAAAACTAGTCGGAGACACCAATGAGACCAGTGGGTCACAGGCAGTCCACAGCAGTTTTGTTTTCTAAAACAAAGCAAATTAATTTCATTTTGTTGCTAGACACAAAGCTCATTACAAAACCCACAGATACTAGGTGTTCCAAGGAGAAGAAATAGCTTGAAAGGAAGAAAGTGGGAATATATCTGAAGGGTTTATACGCCAGTTCTCAGCTGGTGTAAAGCACCTTAGGTCTAGTAATCTAAATAGACTTTCCTAGATTTACAGAAAACAAAGGTCTTGCCCTTTATCTTTAGGGAAGCTACCTTCACTAAAAGAAGTGCAGGGCACAATTTGTCAAAACATTTCATATTTCTGGTTTAAACTTTTGTCATGTCTCCGAAATGCCTGAATCTTAAGACTTACTTATGGCTCCTCTACTTCAAATGTATGAAAGCGGCTTCTTTCAAGAACACTGATTTAGAGGAGTGCCCCTGCACTTCTGGTAGGCTCACATCCTCCCTCACTCCTGACATTTTCTGTACAAGGTTGATTGACATATATCTCATGGAACACCTATACACAGTAAAGCAGCAGTTCCAAGGGTTTCATTCACAACACACCTCTGGGCTCAGCTCTGCACATTGGGGAGCTACTGCTCTAGAGCAAAACAGAAATAGTCTAGAAGTAATTCTACCACAATGATATGAATAACAAAAAGACAAGGAAGAAAAGAAGGAAAGAAAAAAAATGTATCAAATGTTTAAATAGGGAATACAAAACTTAATAAATAAATAAAATTGTTTCAAAGAACTGTAATGAATTGTTAAGTTAAGGCTACCCCTTTAAAACACACAAGCAGCATTTATGCAGTCAATAATCTAAAGTCCCTGTGACCTTGGCAGCCTTACAGGGGTAATCTTCACGTAAGACGAATTATTCTTGAACAATTGCTCTAATGTATTAGGCACAAGCATACTGTCCTTCAATATTAGGCATGCTTGTCTTTCCACATCCTTATTTCTAAACAAATGTATTTATTAAGGACAAGGAGGGGGGAGAGAAAAAGAAGGAGAAATAAAAGATTACATTTTATGCAAATATGCACAATACAAAAGCAAACAAATTTATTATGGTACATAGAGCTGAAATTATTTATCAGAATAGACTTTAAGGATTTCAGAACACAGGATAACGCTCAGTGAGTCCCGCTCATAGAAGATTTAATGCATCCAAGCTTCTGAGAAAAAAAACTTTCAGGGAAATCAGTAGGTAAATAATGAACAAGTCAAGTTTATTAGTGACCCAAATGTATCCCCCACACACACTAACTGACACCCCAGTGACTATAAAGGAAACTCTCTCACATTTGTTAAGAGGACCAGTGCTTTGCCACCCACCTTCCTGTGTTGGGTTCGTTCATACACTGGTCTCTAACCTACAAAGAGAGTAACAGTTTGGGCCAGACATCAGTAAAGACAGAGTCAAGCATTCTCCATGACCTGAAGAGGAAGCCAAGCAAGTTTGTAAGAAAGATTGTGATTGTGTCTGATAGCAAAGGTCTGTGCTCAGAAGTACATACCCTTTGTTGGTTTCTTTTTGCCCCAAACTCAAGTCCTTTCCAAAAATATTTCTGAGACACATTTAGAGATCAAAGCACTTTCAAGAGGATCCATATATCTACAAAGAGGACCTAGACAAAGACACATCATTATTGGGATGAGTGGAACTACCTATATATCTGTTTAAACAAAATAACCAGAGGACTTCCCATGTAAAACTCTTTGCAAGCTTTAGTTAATTAAAAAATATGTGCCATAGGACTGAGGCATAAAAAGCTGGCAATTTGGAAGGCACCTAGGATCAGAACTGCATTCCTTCAGCTCCATGCAAATCTTGAGAGCTTCTAAACAACAGAGACTGTTCAGTTCCCACAGGTTCCCCAAACCTCTACAATTCTGCTTCTGTTTATGCCCAAAACATCCTCGCTGATGCCCAAGCAAGGTAAGGGCACAATCATTATGCAGCTACCTGACGCCTACCTCCAGTAATACGCCCTGATCTGTTGTATCCTCAGATCCTGCCTAAATTAAGTCTCTGTGGCTAGGTTTTGCACAAAATACCACTGCAATTATGACTTTATTCAAAGCCAGAAGTTAGAAGAGAAGAACACGTGCTTCTATTCACACAGCAGCTTATTGGTTAGAACAGTCATGAAAAACAGAGATAGCAGGTTCAATTTCCTCCCCTGCCTGAGAGATCAAACCCTAAGGGCCCCCACTAACCATCAGCATCGCCCCTGTCAGAGTGTGTTGGCACTCTTAATCCCTCCTGCACTCTGTATGAAAGAATCAGCATTCATTGGGCCAGAGAGAAAGAACGTGCAGACACGCACAGCCTCCCTACCTAGTGATCAGGGCATACGCTTGGAAAGTAGGCTGAGGGACTCAGATTCCACCCTCGTAAATGATTAAATTAGTAGCTAGTATACAACAAGAGATTCACTGAAAAAGCAATCTACAGTATGAACTTGCAACCTTGAAAAGCTACTATAAGGTTGGGGTTTTTTTCCCCCTGCATTTGGATTCTCTTGGACTTTTAAAACATGTGTCTAAAAACACGAATTGCCAGGCAGGGAAACCCAGCTTTCCCAGTGCCACAGGCTAGACACCAGTTTCGGGACACTTGCACAGACCTTCCTCCAGGCCATGTGGTAGCACCCCTCTGTCATGTAGGTCAGATGAAACTTCACAGGGCTTAATGCTTGTTATTGAACCTGTGCACACTTAACAGCTGTTGAACATATACTGCCATTAACACTTTTTCTTCTTTTGCGTCAGGGAAGAATAGAAAGAGCCCAAACTAGAAGAGGATCTTCACAGGAGCCAAAACACAGGAAGGTCTGCTGTTTGGCCTGCTCTCGTTCATCATAAACACAGCAAATTGATCATTCCAATTGATCTGTCGGCTCTTAAATACCTGAGTCAATGAAAACTGGATACACACACCTGAGGTCAGAATTTGCCCCTTGCATTTTAAAACGTTGCCGAGTGTTTGCTATATAATATCAAGAGTTGGTCCACAACATTGTACTGGCCAGTGATGTTCAAAAACTCTTATCTCTGTGGGAAACAGTGACAATACATGGGAGGAAGCATCACCATTTTACACTTCTTTCCGATAACCACTTTTCTTTAGGTTCGTACATTTGTCGTATTAAAATACATCACACCTATCAAACCAGTGCCAGAGGTCTGCACAAATGAATAGTCATACGCTTGTGTCATTAATAAACAACACTGAAATTCTAGGAGCTCTGGTGTGTGTACAAGACACACTATATTTGCTGAAGTACTATGCATGTCATGTTATCCCTCAGTGATTCATAGATCACGTGGAAAAGAGACAGGTTTTGCAAACCGTGCTATTGAAAAAGGATAAGTGATGAATTCTGTATTTATACTACTAAAGGGAAATTTGTAATCATGATACAGCAATGCTAGAAGAAAGGGGTATATGTGTGATATATTGGCCAGCCTTGACTGTGACTGTTCCTGCAGTGTAAGAATTTCTTCATCCAAGGACAACTACTTTCACCTTCCCATCTGTCCTGTGATTTTTTTAATGTCTGAGACAGGTGGCCTGTTGGAAACCTAAAACCCTGTGGGTACAAAATATGATTAAAATCTGATGTTAGGCTCTACGATAAAGAAGAGCTCTATGTTTAGTTGAGAATTTGTAACTAACCTGCAAAAATATGTCAAAGGTAATTTGAACTCTACATAACCAAAATCTTTTTAATTCAAGTTCAGCATATGCTATATCAAAACCGCTTGCAATCATTTCCCCATAGATCAAATATGTATCTTGATAAGTATACATATTGCTTTTAGAATAATCTTTAAAGGAATATTTTAATTAGTGCTTCATTCCTAAATATAGGATTAACAACAATAACATGAAAGATTAATATGTTGAACTCATTTAATAACTTACAGAGCACACAATTAATGCATCATAATAAATTCTTAACAATTATTAAAACAAATATCTAAAAACTTCTGAAGGCATATCAAGAATTCAAAGACTGCTGGGTATGTAATCTTGCCCCTTTTTGGAGAAGGGAATGATGATTTAAATGGGTCTTTTATACTTTCAATTATTCCCCAGCAAAAAAAGAGCAAGAAGCCTAATTGAAATCTATTTAGAGGAAATTCAGTATCTATGCAGAGTTTAAAAGTTTGGCATAGAATACTAAGTGCTGATTTCTACAGATAATTAAAATTTTAAATGTTAAATGATTTATCTTGTTTTAAATAATTAAGGGGATTTTAAAAAGGCAGGCAAGAAAACGCGGTATGTGACTATATTGTGTATCGCCAATCTGTATTTATCAGAAATAGTACATATTACATACGTACTATGGGTTTCTGTCTGTTTTTTATAATGATGTGGTATAAGGAGAAACTAAAAAAAATTCCAAAGAATTCCAACAAGTTTAAATATATTCAGTGAAACTCAACTAAAGCTGATTTACATTCTGGTCTAACAGGTTATAAAACACAGGAAAAAGGCACTGCGAGGCAAACTTGATAAGATAACTTTCTGGTGATATCAAAACCAAAGACACTGAAACTTAACTATGAAATATCGTTCCAGTATACCCTTAGTTAAACCTAAACACTTGCAAAAGAGTCTATAATGTCCAGAGTGTGATTCTCAGACTAAGGACATTTACCAGTTGTACAGCTGTGTAACTCCTCTGACTTCGGTGGGCTATTTCTCATATGCACTAGAGTAAAGAACATCAAATGCAACAAGAGAATATGGGCATTACCACAGACATGGGAAACTATCTAGAGTCTGATTCAAAGCTAAGGCCTGTACTTCTGTCCGGCTTTTCACCTGATTTTATAAATGTCTTTGAGAATTAAGTTCTCAAAAAGGGAACTGTGGAAATTCATTAATTGTTTGCAAAGAGTTTTAGATGCTAAGTGCTTTGGGGGTAGTTTATTTTGTTTAAATAGTGATCCAGGTAGTTTCAGTGGCCTCAGCAATGGAGGGGCTGGCTGGAAGAGCCAAGAGGATTGTCCCATCTTGTCTCCCTCTCCTACTATCTACTAGGATGGCCTGCAACACATGCATTCCATATTTGCTGATGTGTGATGGTCATGTAGGTCTATATCCTCCCTTGACCAGCACAGAAAAGCTTTTATTTGTCCATGATGATTAATTTCATTACATTAATTTGAAATTTAATATTGGTACTATTTCCCCCTTTTCCTTACGACATAATTTACCTGTAATTTCTTATGAGATGCTTTTTGAACTGAAGTTCAGTTCAAATGTCAGAACTCATTCTTTGAGCAACATGTGCAAGATCATGCAATTCCTTTTTTAATGATTATACAAGTATCCTAAGTTATGCACCAAAACTCACATGCCCTGTTTCTGCTCTCATAACATATGGTAGCTCTGCATTTACACCGCATGGTTGAAATAATATAGTTTGGGCCCATATAGAGGCAACGGTTCCAGTGAAAGGCCAGAATTCCTAAATGGCAAAACTAGATGATTTTTTTCCTTAAAGCTGGAAAGGTTAGAAAGAATGCCTGGCTCAACTGGATCTAACAGAAAATAGTTCTAGGGAAATGAGAAAAGAGTACCCAGATCTAAGATGCAACTCAGATTCAGAGAACATTAACCAGAATGCTTTTTACTCTCTGCTGTTTATTATTAATAACAAATTTGTAATAATAGGATGGTTGGTATCACTATTCTGCAAGAGCCAAAATCAAATGCAAAATCAATTCCTTGCACAGATGTGCAAGGAATAACACCACTGTTTCCTCACCCTGAAAAAGATGCCAGTTATTCATGTCGAAATCTAGAATCAGGGGCAAGAGCAGTAAAGAAGTCAGGTGATACGAGATAACGGGTGATACAAAGAGGATATAGCTGATGGCTAGCAAATAATCATTCCCTGCAAAGAAGTTACAGAACATCCCAATATGAGATCTTCTTACATAAGTAATTTTAAACCACCCCAAGAACTTAAAAAATGAGAGAACTGAACGTACCATGGCGGGGGGCGGGGGGGAAGCATAAACTGCCATATATTCAAAGCCTTAAGTACATCCAGCAACAAAAAGTTCAGTCTGAGATTGCTTGAACAGTAAGTCCTTCCAGATAGGCAATGGCACATGGGATAAGTTCTGGGAAATATAGAACACCTGCAATTCCCTTCATCTTCAATATACAGTATAACTCGAAGAGAGAGCTGCAGGTGTTCAATTCCACTTGGTATTAGCCTCTGAGCATCGAGTAAGCACTAAGAAAGGCAGGAAAAAAATATAAAGGGATCACAACGTTTGGGACTTTATATTGCTATTCACATTTCACTTTGTTAAAGGAAGTGTAAGACTAGGAATGTATCATTTATTCAGAGACTAAAAGCAAACAAGCTTATTTATGTCACAGAAGCCGTATTACATAACTTTTTTTTTTTTAAACCACCACACAACTGCAGTTTTGAAAGAATCAAAGAATACCTCCTAAAGTTTCAAAGGCCACTATACCTTCCTGCCAAGCTCTGCCCAAGAGAGCTCTATTATGTGCCCCCTTCTTTCTCACAAGTTTAATTCACTCAGGATATAAAGAGGACAGAATGAAATCCTTAGTCTTCTGCAGCACCACACAAACTACGTCTGCAAAAGCACTCCCCCTACCTTAGCTGAAAAAGTATAGTATGCTGTAATGTAGACATGCCATGATGTGTACATAAGAACCATGGCTATATTTTACTAAGAACTTTAAAGCAAATCTCCTTTTTGTCTGCATTACTTTCATCTATTTAAAAAAAAAAGTTTTACTGTTATTTGCTATTCATTAAAAGAAACAAGAATATTTAAAAAAATATTCTGGATACTATCTATTTAAAGTAGACCATGCATTGGAGCTTATAACTGTCAGGTAGAGTACCAATGGACCGCCCCTAGATGCATGCAGTTGTGAAAATGAGAAAACCACCACTCGTCTGCTACTTCCTGTAAGAAGGTAATATTTTGCAGACCCTTTATAAAACCAGGAACACTTCTCAGCTGTCGTTGACATACCAAAAATGATGATATGAAGGCGAAGGCCTCAGTAGCATGTAGCATCAGCCAATGAAAGCAGGTTTTAGCGTTACAGGAAACATTTTATGATCTGTTTCAAAAAACCTCGGAATTGTTTTAACCATCCGATTCACAACCTTACTTCTAGAAATAATGAGTTGCTATCAGTGCCAGCGGTTATCTAACTACAGTTTCAGCAGCACTGTAGAGCCATATCCTTTCCTGCTATATCTATACTCCAATGACATGCAAAACAGCAAAAAAACCACAGGAGAACTTGCTTATTTTCTCAGCATACAGCCGTCGTGCTGCTTGGCTGTTCTCCATATACCCCAGAGCATGTCAGCATTAAACACCCAGAGATAGCTAGCTTGCTGAGTAGGTTTACAGCAGGTCACTTCTGGAATTTCAGGCTGCATTTGACCTTAGCCAATAGCTTTTTCTATTTCCTTCATCAACTTCAAAACGCAGCTGCTCATAACAGCTTTTAAGGTGTCTCGCTCTCTTTAGCACTTTTGTCCCGTGCTCTGCTCGGCTTCCCTGGACCTCCTTCTCATCTCTCTGCTCTTCCAAACCAGGAAATGAAAAAAACCTATGCTATCAGGAAAGAGAAAGGTTTTAATTCCTTCTGGGTGCTTGGTGCCTGTAAGACCGTTCAGAAGGTTTCCGGGATTTATGAATTACATTCTGACTCATTTTTGTAAGCCAAGTAAAAATAAGACTGAAATCTGAAGTGGAAGTTGCACCCTGAAGGACAGAGGAATGCAGTGAGCGCCTACAGTGCAAATGACAACATTTGTGGGAGAAGCAGAGAGATTAACACCTTGAAAAGAAACACCCTCTGATTAAGGACAAGGCAGCCAAAATGCAACAGCAGAGGAGGAGACTCTTCCCCTGAAAGAAATGTCCCGGCAACCATCCATCCATCGGGTGGTCCACGAGTTCAGAGGATGGTCAGAGACGCTTTAGACAATGTCCGCTACTGTTCTTGCTCTGGCAGCACTGTGTGGAGCAAAATATTGCCAAAAACACAACACTACACTTTCCAAGTTTCCTTTATTTTTTGTGCTTCCCAGATCATGTATTACCAAAAGCATGTACTGTTCTTTGTTGCTGCCTACATGTGTGTAAGTCATTTGCTAACATCTGAACAAAGTATTAGCATCTAAAAACTCTTAACTGCTTGCCTTTAATTTAAATAGGCACTTGTGCTCTGATAGGCCTTGTTTATTTGATTGCCGTCCAGTGATACTACAAGGAATGAAAACCATGAAGTATGTGGTCAAAGAAAAATAAAGGCGTGAAGAATGGTGAAGGTATTTTCTCCAAAACATTTATTATATGGGCTATGTGTTCAGGCTGACGGTTTTGGGGGTTTTGGTTGGTTGGCTTTTAAACTGCATTGCAAATGTACTCCTGAAAATGTATCACATGGCTTAGGAAATCATGGGCGGGGGGTGGGCTGTGGAGAGAGCCAGTAGGGAAATTTCTGGCTTGAAGTTTTTGGTATGCAAAAACAAAGCATTGTACAAACATCTACTTGGGCGAGGGCAGAAAAGCTAAAGAAATCTACTGGAAAAAGTCATAGGTTCAGAAGGCAAGATGAAGCGTCGTGAACAAGCTGCAAAAGGTCAGTTCTCCAACATGTCACATACAACAGGACTGACAATGAGATCAACCTCATTCTCTACAACCATTCCTTTAAAATGCTGGAGCGCTTGTTTTCATTATAGCTGCACTTTGAGCAGTCAAACAACAAAAGAATCAGTGCCACCTTTTTTGCTTAAAAAAAAAAAAAGTTATAATATGATCTAAATTCCCCAAAGGGCCACTTATTGCAAAAATAAACTGAGAACAACTTCACTTTATAGAACTACTACATTAAATTTATTTTATATATGCAACACACACAAAGCTTTCTGCAATAATTTAACATTTCAAATCTGCCTTAAATATCTATAACTTGAAACGGATGAGTTTATATGAACTACACACGTTGTTTTAATTGGCAGAAACTTTGCATTCAGTTGGCTGACAAAAAACTGCTAATACCTCCCATGTTACAATATTTTATTTGTAATCCACAAGGGAAAAAGTAAGAAATTAACCTGTTAGAAGCTCAGGTGAAAGGAAAATACTATATTGATAAAACTTTTTGCATTAAGCCATATTTTTATGCACTAGTGGTGCTTATATATACTATAGTACAGTTAGCATTCAGATAAATGACTTGAGGGTAATATTTTCAGTTATTTTGAAGAATCACATATATTTCCATTTAACAATATCTCATTTCCTCCTCCACACTCTCGCCTTCTCTAGCGAAAGGATAACAACTACTATTTATTTTACAAATAATTACTAATTTGTAGGAAAAAATCCTAACCAATCACTACCACCCAGCATGCAATCTGATTTCACATTAGCATATAAAACAAAATGACTGTGGAAGTTCCACATAAATATCAGCCGACCCAGTTTAGCAGAAGCAGACACATCACTGAAAATGCCTCCCTTCTCCATAATCCTACACTCCTTCCTTTCTTTCCTGACACAACAGAAAAACGTGCCTTCTTCCTGTCAAAAACCTGTATACATATAAATACTATATATATATTTTAATATATAGAATTTAACGCTTTTTAGCCTCCTCATAAGCACTGCCAAAAAAGTTTTAATACTGCGAAAGCCTTCCTGTAGGTCTGCTGAGACTAACACAGAGCTATGCCTTAGTCTCTGTCACTGCGTAAACCTCCTCATCACTCACCTGGGCACTGCATAAACTTTTCAGCTCTTCGCCTTGCTTGTAGCTGCAGCTGCACAGAACCTGTTGCTCCTGTACAGTGTATCTAAGGCTATTAACAGGTTGTTGAAATGAAACCATTCTTGATAAAAACAAACTGATACATAACTGGCAAGAATTGACCACTGTGTTGCCAAATATACATACCCTGACAAGGCCTAGCATGCAGACACTAGCAGGAACTGCTGTTGTAGGTAGCACAGCATGAATCCTACCAAGACAAGCAGCACCCCCTGGGAGAAGGAAGAACCACCATCTGTCACCTCCCATCTCTCGCACCAAACCTGCCCAGCGACCTGCTCAGTTCTGCTGAACCTGCAGCTTGTTTACTATGTGATGCATCAAACTGTTCAGGACTTGTTATGGTTTGCTCTATTTGTAATACGATATATGCTTATTAGCAAAGATGTCTAGTGTTCTTACATCTGTCCTTTGCAGTCACCTTGATGCCACAACCACTTTTTTCACGGTTACTCCCTTAGCCTTTCCACCTACTACCCCATCTCTTATTCCCCTCAAAGTATGGAATATGTAACTTAAAATTGCCGTTTGAGTTTCTCACCCATCTAGACAATCTCCATTTAACTTCTACAACTGCACTCACTATAACTCTCCTCACCAGAATCTCTAATCCTTCCACAGTCAGCAGTCTACCTCCACACCTTACTTTCTCTTCAACACTGACCATATTCTTTTTCCAAAGCTTTCTCTTCCTTTTCACCCTCTCACTTCTTCCATTACTCCATCATCCTAACTCTTCCTCTACCTCTCTAATGGCTGCTTCAGCATGTCTTTTTATAAGTTGTCACATTCAGCATATACCTAAATCTTGCCCATTCTTTCTATATGAGATCTCCGAGATCCAAACAAACAGAAGTCTCATCCAGGTTGTCATCATTTTGTGTCTATATTACCACAGCCCCCTTTTCTCTGTCTCTAAGAAATGTCTTACCCTCTTTCTATCCATTTGGAAGGTTGCTATAAAGGTCATTTTTTTTCTTTGACCATGACACTCCTCTACTTTGGAGGAGTTAAAGTATTTTAACATTAACCATTTAATTCCTAATGTTTAATTTAAACATTAAAACAATACACTTTTTCTGCAAAGGACCACTGGTTAATAAAAGTAAATCAGTCTCTTTATATGAAAATGGAGTATCTATAACTTTCAACAAGCAATTAAAACATCTTGCTCTTTCCATGCTGAGATGAAAACTAGAATTTTTTCAGTTTTCTCTAACAGTATAACAAAAGGTGGAGGTAAGATACAGATATTTACTCTAGAACAGCATATGGTCTATAGCAAGATGTATCAAATCTAATTTCAGGTCCAAGCATCAATTAACCTTAGTTGTATGAACAACACATTCATCATAGAAGTGACTTAGAAAAAGCCTCACTCCAGAGTAACCAACAGCTTCATAATTAAAATACTTCAGTAAAGGGAAGATAGCTAAGTTTGGCTCTGAGCTTTCCAAATTCAAATAAGCAACCAATTATTGGATACTGGAGGGTACAGTAATCTTGAGGCACTCCTCTTTGCTCCCTTCTTCTAAATCTAAGAATCTTTTCCTATTAACTGCTTTGTCTTTTGACAAAAATAATAATTTATTTTTAAATGTTTTTTTTCAAACTAACTAAAAAAAAATTCTTAAGTACCTCTACTTAAAACTACAATTACCACTTCATTCTGCGTAGCAGCACAGAATATATTACAGTCCCCAAATGACTGAGTTATGGTGTATAAAATGTTACTCACTAAAAAAGGAAAAAGACAGACAAGCAAATCTTCAGAAGAGGAGATTTAAGCAAAGAGCATGAGCTTCCTAAACTGAGAAAGGCAGCTTATTCCTTAGCTGTTGGGCATAATAGTAAAATCCTCCACCACACAAGGTCTGTAGTTTTGCAATTAGAACTTGCACTAAGAGGGCACTGAAGAGCACAGAGGCCTGGAAGCGATATATCTCAAAATTAAATCAGGAGATATATTCAGGACCTTGACCACGGAGGGGCTGACAGGTCAACTTCACAATCAATCCTTTGTTTCTGAGTAGCCAATGCAGCGATGCTAGGATTAGGGAGATATGCTGTCTTTTTTTGCAAGATATACTTCTCTGGCAAAAGAGTTTTGCTCAAGCTTGGTAATGAGACCACTTGGCAGGCCAGTGAGCAAAGCATTATAGTTGTCTAGCTTGGAGGAGATAAAACCCTGAGCCAGCTTCTCATAAACAGACAAGGATAAATACGGACAAAGTACGGTTTCATTTTTCAAATGACAGTAGGAAGTCTTAATAATCTGCCCGATGTGATGTTTAAAGGACACTTCAGATTCCAACAGGAATATGGATGTTGAAGTGGTAATCCTGTACTGCGAATAATATATGTACATAAAAGCTACATCAAAAATTGAGGTGGCGTTAAGCTTATAGCTAGAGCCACAAAATGAAAAACCTTCACTTTACTTGAATTTAACTAAAGAAAATCAACATAACTTGTATTTTAATGTTTTCCAGGGAACTGATCCAGACAATAAAAGCACAGTTTGGATTTGCTGCTTTAACTGACAAATGAATGAGTGTGTCCTCAGCACAGAAATGAAACCCAATATCAACCCAGCGATTAATCTGGCCCAAAGGCAGCATACAAATGTTAACTGTAACAAACCAAAACCAGAACTCTCTAAAACATCAGACCCAACTGTCACAGAACCACAGAATAGTTTAGGTTGGAAGGGACCTTTAAAGGTCATCTAGTCCAACCCCCCCCTGCAATGAGCAGGGACATCTTCAACTAGGTCAGGTTGCTCAAAGCCCCATCCAGCCTGACCTTGATTGTCGCCAGGGATGGGGCATCTACCACCTCTCTGGGCGACCTGTTCCAGTCTTTCACTACCCTCATCGTAAAAAAAAATTTCTTCCTTATATCTAGTCTGAATCTACCCTCTTTTAGATTAAAACAATTACCCCTTGTCCTATTGCAACAGGCCCTACTAAAAAGTCTGTCCCCATCTTTCTTATAAGCCCCCTTTAAGTACTGAAAGGCTGCAATAAGGTCTCCCCGGAGCCTTCTCTTCTCCAGGCTGAACAACCCCAACTCTCTCAGCCTTTCCTCATAGGAGAGGTGTTTCATCCCTCTGATCATTTTTGGGGCCCTCCTCTGGACCCCCTCCTACAGGTCCATGTCTTTCCTGTACTGAGGACTCCAGAGCTCGACGCAGTACTCCAGGTGGGGTCTCACAAGAGCAGAGTAGAGGGGGAGAATCACCTCCCTCGACCTGCTGGTCACGCTTCTTTTGATGCAGCCCAGGATACAGTTGGCTTTCTGGGCTG
>WAAD01034989.1:35571-61096 GCA_013389945.1 Fregata magnificens
GTTTAGTCTGGAGAAGAGGAGGCTGAGGGGAGACCTTATCGCTCTCTACAACTACCTGAAGGGAGGTTGTAGGGAAGCGGGTGCTGGACTCTTCTCCCACGAAACTAGCGATAGGACGAGAGGAAATGGCTTCAAGTTGCGTCAGGGGAGGTTTAGATTGGACATTAGGAAGAATTTCTTTACTGAAAGAGTGGTTAGGCATTGGAACAGGCTGCCCAGAGAGGTGGTGGAGTCGTCTACCCTGGAGGCGTTCAAAAAAGGTGTAGACGTGGCACTCCAGGGTCTAGTTTAGGAGTCATGGTGGTGTTAGTTGATGGTTGGACTTGATGATCTTAGAGGTCTTTTCCAACCCAATGATTCTATGATTCTATGATCATATCGGAAGGTGTGAAATCACCCCCACAAATATGCCTGATGAACCCATCAGCTTCGGACCAGTTTGAGATCGTGCACGTCAGAAAGCCCAGTGTATTTCTTGCATTCTGAGTAAAATGCAAGCAGCAAAATGCTGCAGAGAAACATTTCAGCTACATGGAGTGTCATCTTTAACGTCCTAAAAATGAGCATTTAGCCAAAACATTTGTCTATGGACCTGTAAGTTTTATTCAGACTTACAAGATGTTTACGAGATGAAAATTCCTTTAGCAATCTCAGAAGGACACCACAGTTGACAGCATTAGAAAACATACTGAAAAAAATTTAAATGAAAATTGAAACAAGAGATGTATGTCAACCCCCCCCCCACTCCCCAGGGCTTCAGTTTGCCTATATGATGATATATCCTGAAGGCATAAATTCAGCTCATTATTTAAGTACTCAGTATAACACTGAACATAGGTCTGACTGCAATCTGACTGTGCATATATACAGTCTAAAGTTTGTATCTGGATACCAGTAGGTCAGAGCTTATAACTTGGCAAGGAAAATACTCACCAATGAGAACAACGATTACCAGGACATCAGGGTCCAAGGAAAGATGCTTTAGCCATGTAATCTCCTAATGATAATACAACAGAATCCTTAGCTCGAGACTACATTTGGGTGATAGGGTTATGTTTTAACATACAAAACAGAAATTGTAAAAACATAGTAGGATTTGATTCTTTGCAACAGAGAATCACAGAGTTTGCAAACTTTTCCATTACTCCTCCCTCAGAGCAAGAACAGTTCTTCATTGCTTTCACACACTAAAAGAAATTCCATCCATATGAAATGGATTCCATCTCTGATTTACATTTTATTCTAACACACAAATCAAGATGCTGGAATTTACATTTGCAAATATTTGTAGGTTTCTTGTGCTTTGTGTCTCTTGGAGGTTCACTACAGACTTGCCACATTCTGTCTTCCTAAGGACTGATTTCAAGAAGTTTTGTTAGATTGGAGTTAACGCAGAGAAACTGAAGCTAAAGACTTCAGAAGAAGCCAGGAAGGAGTAATGAGGAAACCAAAAGGATTTAGTCTAGCTGATTAATACTTTTAATTTCTACTTTATATTTTAGTTTCCTACTTGTAAAACAGCGGAAGAGGAATACAGTTGAAGATTTATTCATCTGTTTTAAAACTAGGACAATTATAACCATCTGTTCTGACTTCCAAAACATACAGGTTTTCAGGTTCTGCCAAGAAGTTTGTATACCATATCCATAGCTTCTGCTTAAGCTAAAGAATTTGGTTTTTAGACTGGTAACAAATCTTGAAACACCAATAACACATAGGGGCTTGGTTTTGTAAAAATAACTTCAGCTTGGTTTAATCACACACATGTCCAAACCTACTTATTTTCACCTCCCACCTTTGTACTGTAGACCTGTTATAAAATGTATCTGTTCTCAGGTTAACATTTTAGTAAAAGCTAAATGGAGCTTCCCCACCCCCTTGCTTGGGCTTGAACTTCTGAAGTGTCGTATTTAGTCCATGCTGAAATATTCTGAACACAGTTCATGTTCAACAGAACGAAAAGAAAAAAGAATTTTGCAATCCTCAAGTGTCCTGTTCATATAGCTTATGAAGCTTGCCAAAAATTCCTGTGCACTTTACAGTATTTATAAGCCATTCTAGGATACCATTCTTGATTTCACAAGGCACTTCATCAGAAGTAACCAGATGACAAGATTACAAACTCGAGAATTGTCTGCTGAAGTTGGAACATTCAATTTTGAATAATATAAAAAGTTGTTAAAAAGCACACATAAAAGTAATTTTTAAAATATACTTTGGCAACATTCTCTCATTTGACAGCAGTAATAGCAGATCCAGTTGTTACCCAAGAAAGTTGTTCCCTTCAAAATATACTAGTAAAAAATTAAAAATAACTAAATGGGTACAAAAACTGGATGGATGGTTGGCCTCAGATGGTAGTGGTTATTGAGTTGTACTATATCTTGTTGTTCAATGTACTGTATCTTGGCGGTTGATAACAACGGGAGCACCACAGGGGTCTATCACAGGACCTGCCTGTTTAAAATCTCTATCAGTGACCTGGGGCACGTGTCAGAGTGGTCTCTTGTCAACTATGGGGATGACAGCAAACTGAGGGGGGCCATTTGATGCCCTTGCAGGCAGGACTGCCACCCAAAGGGACCCAGATGGGCCAGAGGATTGGGCCAACAGGAACCTCGTGAAATCGCACATGGGCAAAGCCTGCGGCCATAGGGTCTTGCTGGGCAGTGAGCTGAACATGAGCTCATAGTGTGCCCCTTCACAACAGCATTCTGGGCAATATTCACAGGAGCACAGCCAGCAGACTGAGAGGAGAGATTGTGCACCCATGCTCAGCCCTGGGAGACAACATCTAGATGCTGTGCCCCGTTTTGGGTTCACCAATTTAGGAAAGATATTGGTCAGCACAAGGAGTTCAGCAAAGGACTATCCAAGATGGTCAGGGGCCAGAGCACTTGCCGTATGAGCAGAGGCTGCAGGACTGGGGCTAGTTCAGCCTGGAAGAGAGATGGATTTGGGGTGGGTACTTAAGAGCAGCCTGCCAATACCTATGGGGAGGGCACAGAGAAGATGGAGCCAGGAACTTTGCAGTGGTACACGGTGGGTGGTGAGGGACAACAGGCGTAAGTGCAAATGAAAGAGTTTCAGACTGGATATAAAAGAAAATTTTTTCACTGCAAAGACAGTCAAGTAGTGCCAAAGGTTGTACAGGGTGGTTGTAGCATCTCCATCCCTAGAGGTTTTCAAGACCTGACTAGAAAAATCCCTGAGCAGCCTGGCAGCTGACCCTGCTTGAGCAGGAGGTTGGACTAGAGACTTCCTAAGGTCCCTTGCATCCTGAGCTGTCGTATGATACTGTGATCCAATATCTGTTACAAATAAAAATACACTGCACTGAACTTTCCCATTACATTTAAGTACCGAGTAACAGATTAATTTAGAAATAAGCTACATAGATGTCTAGACTCCAAAACCAGAAGATTCCTGTATAGCACAGATAATGGGATTCTCAAACTGATTCTTGTTTGAACTACTGCACACACCTTAGAAAAATATCAAAACTGATTCTTTTTTTTTAACTGCTGTTAAAAAATCTCCCAATACCTGAAGTTGTTTCAAAGATTGATATTAAAAATGTGAGTCCTATTGTTAGTTCAGATTCATGTAACAAACTTTCATGCATTAAATCACTACCGTTTGTGCTAGTTTGTTATTAAGATACTATAGCCAAATCTTTTTACTCTAAGCAGACAGGAATATACTCTCTAAGCATTTTATAACAACCACTCCAGTTTCAAAGTAGACAGAAGTATTTCTGTTCTACACCACTATTATAAATGTATTGACTTACTCTTTATAATAGTTCTAATCAAATAAACTCTATAATATCTATAGACATACAGATATATACATATCTATATAATGCCATTTCCTTGTCTTATGTTCCTTTCTCAATTCTCATGCTGAGCAATAAAATTCTATGAAACTGTACAGTAATAAGGTTTTTTTTAAAAAAGCCAAATAATCTATTTAAAGAGTTTCTGATTTTTATAGTGAATTTTGATTTTATAGGTTTGAGGTTTTTTAAACATTTATTACATATATTTATTTTCTTAGGGCACATCTTCATCAATGATCTGGATGAGGGGATTGAGTGCACCCTCAGCAAGTTTGCAGATGATACCAAGCTGGGCGGGAGTGTCGATCTGCTCGAGGGAAGGAAGGCCTTGCAGAGGGATCTGGACAGGCTGGATCGATGGGCCGAGGCCAATTGTATGAGGTTCAACAAGGCCAAGTGCCAGGTCCTGCACTTTGGTCACAACAACCCCATGCAACACTACAGGCTTGGGGAAGAGTGGCTGGAAGGCTGCCTGGCAGAAAAGGACCTGGGGATGCTGGTCGACAGCCGGCTGAACATGAGCCGGCAGTGTACCCAGGTGCCCAAGAAGGCCAACAGCATCCTGGCTTGTATCAGGAATAGTGTGACCAGCAGGAGTAGGGAAGTGANGTCAGGGGAGGTTTAGATTGGACATTAGGAAGAATTTCTTTACTGAAAGAGTGGTTAGGCATTGGAACAGGCTGCCCAGAGAGGTGGTGGAGTCGTCAACCCTGGAGGCGTTCAAAAAAGGTGTAGACGTGGCACTCCAGGGCCTAGTTTAGGAGTCATGGTGGTGTTTGTTGATGGTTGGACTTGATGATCTTAGAGGTCTTTTCCAACCTTAATGATTCTATGATTCTATCCATCATTTGTTACTTTGTATCTTTTGAAGCTTGGCTCAGTAAAAAAAAACAAAACAAAACAAAACAAAAACAAAACTCCTCCACAGCCACTGTGAGGTTGATTAACTCTGTATTAAACAAATTCTGAGCTAATTAAGCTCAAAGTCAGTTCAGCCCACGACAGAAGTTTATTACCTCATAAACAGGATGTACTTTAAAGTTATTAATAATACACTAACATTGCCTTTTCAAAACCTTTGATTAACAAACAAGTGAAAATTAGCATCTGAAATTGTTTGTACAGACTGTAGATCAGATTATGTAAATTTCTAAATCTCTGTTTTTCCAAATGAAAAGGAAGCAGCTAGCAACAGCTGTACAAGTGAAAAAACAGTACAGATATGGGGCCCAATCCTGAGCAACTTCAAACTCCACTGAGACCTATGAAGTGGTAACGAGGCGACATATTGTTCCGTATTCTGTCCTGTTGTGCACTATCAACCATGCAACCAACAATAAAATATAAATACGCAGGATGAAACGCTTAGTAAGGAATATCAGAATGATATTTTAAGTGCTAATTTTAAAGTCACCCAAATTCCCTCATAGTTAATTAGAAACACTCTGTTCATATCAAAATGTGAGATTCAGTGGATGAGTTAAGCAGGACAAAAGCGAGCCTTGTCCTTTCTCCAACAAGCACAGAAATAAAAATATAAAACCAACAAGTGCTCTTCTAAATATGGCTGATAACACTTTTGTATTTTCAGAATAAATTATAAATAACTCCTGAACAAAATGATTCAGTAAGTTTCTCTAGACATCAGTAATACAAGTCCACAGCCTCACGACATTTTATGTACAACTAAAAGTGAAGAAACCCGGCAGATAAAATCACACGGAAGAAATCTTTTTTGTTCTCTCTCTTTCTCATGTATCATTGTTATTGAGCATGGTATCTGGTAGAAGGAAGACAAGAATGCTACCAGTAAGAATGTTTGATATTTCTAAACATTATAGAGCTAAGTATATGATTTATATAATTACACAGTATATAATTATAAAATGTATGTGCTGAACTCTTATTAATTAATATCACACAGAACTGACAGAAGTTGTACGTATGTATGTTAGTCACATATGTAAACACAGACTTCTCCCAGGGATTTCACCAGGAGGAACTGTGCACCTTAACCTCCTTGGTGTCTCGGCGTGCTGCCTACAGCAGCTTATACATTCCTTCAAGTGCTCAGTCTTCAAATAATACACAAGCTTCATGTCTTTGATGCCACACCCTCAAAGCCAAACTGACTTCCAAGTCAAACTCCTTGAATGTCCTGTCAAAAGTGAAGAGTTCAAGAATGCAAGACTCATCAAGGAAAAAAAAAAAGAAAAGAAAATGCGAAAATAATAGAAAAAATTAACAAATTGCCAACTGGATATAAGAAATGTTATGAAAAATAACCATTATTCAAAAGGAATGAAACTGCCAGTGATTAGTAGGATTATTTCAGAAAAACAGTATTTGATAGAAGACCGTAAGACATACAAGGCCAAGGAAAATATAAAATTATACTAGTAAGTCACAAGCTTGAACTGCCAAAACATATATTCATGTAATTTCTCTAGTGCACGTATTCAGCATTTCTCTTCTACCTTACTAAAAGGTAAAATTTGGTTAAGCACAACTTACATGTTTCCAAGATTTCAGGCTCTGAATGTGAAAAACCAATGGGTGACATTGTAGTATACTTGATTTTTTTTTTTTTTAATATAAAAAGTATACTTGAGCCTTTCAAAGACCGTTTGAAGTGGTAAGAATAGCTCTCGACGTATTAGCCTTCCTTTCTATCACCAAAATGATGATAAGTAAAGCTGAAAAGTAATTGTTCTCAGCCTCTCTGGACAACAAATTGATAGAATAAACGCCCTTTGGAAATGGGCAGAATGCCACTTGGCTTTCTCAAAGGATTTGGTGAAGAGAAAAAATAAAGAGAAAACTGGGCTTCAGGTTCTGGAGGACAAGAAGGGAAGATGATTATTTACTGAAGTAAAAATATCAGACAAGGGGAGAACACACAGTTGTTGATGGAGAGCAGCTGCACTGGAATAACAACCCCAAACATCACTGACAGAGCTCCAGCAACAACCAGCAGCTTCTGGCCCAGTAAGGACTTGCACCAAATTTTTCACACAAGCTAAGGCATCGAGGGGGTCTTTCCACCTCTTCTGACTGGAGAACAGGTTATCAGTAGTGCTCAAAGTGATCAAGAGCCCTAAGAAAAAGAAGCTTTGATCATTCCTCCCCCCACCTCACTGCCCCACAGAGACACAAGCTCTAACGTTTTTCTAAAATGCACAATTAAGTTTGACACACTGATTTAATAGGGAGAGAAACCGGGGCGGGGGGATAGAGAAATAGAGTGCATAGCTTTTGAGAGGACTGGCACCAGTGTTTTGATGGTGTTTCCTCCCATCCCTTCTGTATTCCATTTCCTACTTCCCATGCACGCTGCTGACTTGCAGGTTTCTCCCTATATTTTTCTTCTTCTGAGCACCATGACTATCAAAACCACCCTTTCATGTAACAAGGGAAAACCCTTCAAAATTTGGTGTCTTCTGCCAGCTACTAGCACTAAAAAAAGGCAATAACCTTGGCATCGGAACCAGTACAGAAACCTGTAATGGAGACAGCAATACGTGCATTCACATGTAACAGTCAACACCACAGATTCTTGCTGAACTCAGAAAAGGCAGGAGTGGTGCAAGTTTTCTGGTATGATTTTCTTCAATTCTGTTACAGGATAGGCTACAGTATCCAGAATCCAAACACACTATCTCCTCATATTTTTTTTTTCCTCTTAGTATCTCCTTTTAGTGTTTATGTGTAGAGGCAATTAATATTTCCAGCCAACGTTACCCCTGGGGGTTATCACTGAGTATCTTGGGTCTGCTAGAGCAGAATGGTGTGAAAACCTTCCGTTGCCTTAGGGGAACTAACCCTAATTTCGCTGATTTTATATTCTGACTAATCTAACATAGCATATCTGCAGTTCAGTCAACTACAAATACCTGAAGAGAAAAAAATATGGCACACCACACAGAGTAAACATCCTTCAAAACCCCTCAATTTTAGGTATGAAGCTACACTCTAATGAGAAATTAAGTTTTAAAACATGAGTGACTCGAAGCATGAATGTCTTCAATATAGATATTTTAATTATTTTTAATGTTTTGTTTCACCAGCTCCTCTAGAAGCAACACATACCATTAAAAAAGTAAAATTTGAGAAATTACTATTTTATGACACGCGTTAAGTTATAAGAGAAACTAGTATGCAGGAAAGTCAGAAATAGCACTCATTAACCGTGTTTAGTCACTGCAAATGCTCAATTTCTGGCGAAGATGTTTGCACCTACTGAATTCTACTGCATTTTCATGCACGGAACAAAAATGGAAAAAGGTTTTTAAGTTACTTTTTAACTTTTTCAGGAGTATACTGGAAATGACTAAAATATTTTAAAATGCATGAGCTATTTGATTTTGCAAAGTCACTACATCAAGTGTGCATAGCAATTGTCTTTTATCATTTTTCTTTATCGTACATCAATTATCTCCATTGAAATAATTGAGCCTATACTAACAAAAACCATCTACTTATAGAATACATGTGTTCTAAAACTCTATTAGGGTTTCCATCATTCAATGTACCTTTTAAAAAAATAAGTGTCCTACTTTTACTGGAGTTTTACTACATAAACAAGTTATACAATGCAAAACTACAGGCTTCTCAAATTTATGAAGAGCCTACAACTTTTTTTCTTCTTTCTGAAAAATACGTGGTAGTAAACATTTTTCTTCTGTTTCTGTCCTCTGATAGTAGAGAATCGGAGCTGCTGCCTTAGTTTACAGTTTTTGCCACAGAGAATCAGTGGTAAAATATAAATTCTTACATTAATGCTCAATGTCCAGATGGAGATCAGTGATGAGTGGTGTCCCTCGGGGTCCATATTGGGACCAGTACTGTTTAATATCTTCATCAGTGGAATAGACAGTCAGATTGAGTGCACCGTAAGCAAGTCTGCAGATGACACCAAGCTGAGTGGTGCGGTTGACATGCCTGAGGGACAGGATGCCATCCAGAAGGACCTGGACAAGTTCAAGAAGTGGGCCCATGTGAACCTCCTGAGGTTCAAATTGGCAAGGTCCTCCACATGGA
This sequence comes from Fregata magnificens, assembly GCA_013389945.1. Classification (NCBI taxonomy): domain Eukaryota; kingdom Metazoa; phylum Chordata; class Aves; order Suliformes; family Fregatidae; genus Fregata; species Fregata magnificens. The sequence goes on from WAAD01034989.1 coordinate 44,453, forward strand.
TCGGAGCAACCCCCAGTATCAATACAGACTGGGGGATGAAGGGATTGAGAGCAGCCCTGTGGAGGAGGGGGACTTGGGGGTACTGATGAATGAAAAGCTGGACATGAGCCGGCAATGTGCGCTCACAGCCCAGAAAGCCAACTGTATCCTGGGCTGCATCAAAAGAAGCGTGACCAGCAGGTCGAGGGAGGTGATTCTCCCCCTCTACTCTGCTCTTGTGAGACCCCACCTGGAGTACTGCGTCGAGCTCTGGAGTCCTCAGTACAGGAAAGACATGGACCTGTAGGAGGGGGTCCAGAGGAGGGCCCCAAAAATGATCAGAGGGATGAAACACCTCTCCTATGAGGAAAGGCTGAGAGAGTTGGGGTTGTTCAGCCTGGAGAAGAGAAGGCTCCGGGGAGACCTTATTGCAGCCTTTCAGTACTTAAAGGGGGCTTATAAGAAAGATGGGGACAGACTTTTTAGTAGGGCCTGTTGCAATAGGACAAGGGGTAATTGTTTTAATCTAAAAGAGGGTAGATTCAGACTAGATATAAGGAAGAAATTTTTTTTTACGATGAGGGTAGTGAAAGACTGGAACAGGTCGCCCAGAGAGGTGGTAGATGCCCCATCCCTGGCGACAATCAAGGTCAGGCTGGATGGGGCTTTGAGCAACCTGACCTAGTTGAAGATGTCCCTGCTCATTGCAGGGGGGGGTTGGACTAGATGACTTTTAAAGGTCCCTTCCAACCCAAGCTATTCTATGATTAAATAACTCTAGGTAAGAAGCACTAAGTTCTCTGGCAATAACTGTATGTTGTTATTATACATCTAAGTATTTCTGGACTGAGATCAGCAATGATGTCTCATTCCTGAATGTCCAGTTAAATGTGTGAATTCCATTAAAGAAACTTCCAAAATGATCAGATAAAAATTTCTATGTTATTAATGAAAAAAATTGCCCTTTTGATGTAGAGAAAGCCATACATATGCCTCTTGCTCATCTCAGAGATGTACCATTGGGAATTCTGTATGTTGCCTCTGTGGCATGTAAAGGAAGAAGTTTCCCCTCTTCTGTGTTCAGATCACATTCAGGAGAATCTACAAGTGTCCAAGAACAAACAATATAGTTTATCCCTGTAAAAGCTCATTGATAGTGGAATTTAAGACCAGAAGGACTTGTTAGGTTATCTACTTTTAGCCTCTTACATAACCAGTCACTGAGTTTCAGCTGATAGCTTCTGAACTTCTCTATTGAAGCCAGTGACTTTGCTGGCTAACGTATATACAACAGAAATTTAGCCAATCTACATTTGAAGACATCTACAGTTGGCGAGCCCACCATTTTCTCAGAGTAATTCCTGAAGTGCCATGTTTCCCTGTTGAACTCGTCAGGTTTCAGCTCACAGCCAGGGCCTCCTGTTGCCATTGTCTGGTTCTTTTAAAGCAACTGCGGCACCCCAGGTTTTTGCCCCATGAAGGTAGTTATGCAGTAAGAATCAAGTCATCTTTCAATCTTCTTTGAATAAGATATGCCAGACAAATAAGTTTTCCCTGAAGTCAGAAAATTTCATAAAAACCCCATCACCTGAAGATGAGGAAAGGCCCTTTTTAGAGAAGTCCTAATACCATGAAGAGACAGGACCGATCAACGCACTCACTTCCTGCTCATGAATCTTTTAAATTTAGATGCTCACGACCTTTCATTCTCCAGTCCACTATAAATGTTGCTCCTGAGTAACCTCCAGGATCATTCCTGCATTGACAGTTCTGAGGAGCACCTCAGATACGAGCAAGATCAGAGAGAACTTCTCTGTCAGCATCAAAGCAAGAAGAGCCTATCCCCATACTCCATATGATCTCATATGTCACAACAGAAAGTAAGATTTGTATCTGCTTCAGTAGGTGTGGCTATACGTGTTTGCATATCAGCTTAGTGAGCTTTTAAACACGCAAAATTGTCTTAAACCCATTAAGTTCACCAGAACACTCACAGCATGATACCAAAGCTGCAGCTCCAGCCCTCTAAGACTGCTGACCTAGTCCTTCATGCCAGATTTCCAGCAATCAATAGTATTGCAGGGAAATAAAAACTGAGCAGGTCTCAAATCCTGGCCAGGAGAATTTCCTGACCAGGCTTTGTCCACATAGCATCAGTCAGCCAGCCAGACAATAAACTCCTTTTCTCATAGGCAACGAGTAAAGCTGTTAGCAAATATATGCATTTTTCCCCTCTCATCTACTTTTAAATGACTACCAGTGAAAAGGAAATAGAAGCGCTCTGTTATGTTACATACATTTGCCATTCAGCCTGGCTTAACACACAATAAGTTTCAACAGAAATTTGTGCAGGTAGAGGTAGCTTTTTTGTTCTCTAGCATCAAGATTAGCAGCAAACAAGCCGAAGAGACCCAAAACACCACCTGAACAGCAGAACTCAAGATCTCCAAACTACTGCCGTTTAAAGCATTTATTCTATTAATCTTACTGGAATTTATTTTCTGAATATTCAGACAGTTTATACTGAAAGAGGAAATACCTGGAAGTTGTGTGCTCATACCAGGAATCTTGTTTAATAACTGTTACTGCAGAAACACGGTTTGACATTAAACCAGTATGATTTGTGCCAAAAAAAATTGCATTAAAATCTAACATTAAAATTTTGTCTTGAAGCTTTAATTTTGTATTTTGATGACAGCTGTATTTATGTAAAGCAGTACTGTAGAATAAATTGTCCACAGTTTTTTGGAAAAAGTAAATATTTCATTTATATGTAGGGAAAACTTTCCAATCCATAGCAAGATTCTGCCAAATTCTCGGCACTATAACTTTATTTATTTTTAATTCCTTCAGTTAATATACTCTGCAATCTAGAGATTACAGAGAATGGGTCAGGATACAGACAGTGCTGGATAATCCGTTCACTCCTAAAAAAGCACAAGTTCTATTTTTCATTCATAAATCCATGCTGTTTTGCACAAAGAAAAACTTTGGTGATTTATTTGTTGTTGCACAAATCAGGATTAAAACAAATTTGTTTCTAATAATCAGAGCAGAGCCAATGAACTCAAAATTTTTCACATGTCCCTGGCAAGCAAAGCAGACCTACAAATAAACAGAGAGATCTAAAATCAGATATTTGTTAATATTTTATTACATCTAGCAAATAAGGAAAACCAATAGCCTGAAAGTAAGCAGAGCGCTATATATGCACTTTGTATTCATACAAAGTTCTCTCCTGCAAGTTACCGATTTTCGCTCGCTGTAATATACTCTTCAGATAAAATGCTGGATGTATTTTTCTAAGTAAATAAATAATTATTAGGAAGAGCTGTACAGGAGGTGCACACTTTACATCAACTTAAGAAGCTTTTGGGGAAACACTATCCGAGTGTAATCAAAATGGTATTTTGATAACATAACAAATTCAATAATAGAGAAGACATGTTCTTTTTGTTCAAAGGTGCTCCGTTTTGAAAATATTGCCATGTAGTATTTACGGTAACAGCTGTACAGTTAAACTTTAGGCACAAAACTGAACTGCAGAGGATCTGCTGCATAAATAAAATTCCCATGGCAACTAGATAACAGAGAAAAAAGGATTTATGTGTTTGCTGAGCGGTCTTGCCCTAGAGGAATTCTCCAGGCAAATGCAGGCCACCTGCCACATGTTATATTAAGCTCAGCCTTCTGGACTTATTTTCAAATCTACAGCGAAAAGGTCCACCAAGTTTTATTTGAAAGTTCCCCTGTCATATTCCCAGACCCTCCAAAATAGATAGTTCACTCTTCAATATGCTTGCTATATTGCAACAGAGATGTTTAATAATGAATAGGTGTATTTCTGCTTGTAACTTGTTAATCTTAACCCCCCCACACAAAGTGGGCAAGCAACCTGAATCCTCAAATTCATGTAAAGTTTTATGTATGCCCAATTGTACTGAGGTGCACTATTAAAGTGTGTGTACTTTTTAAACTCTACATTAAAAAGTATTCCTTTTGTAATACCGCAAGGAAAAATATTTGGGTCAGATCATTCATATACTATCTTTCTACAGAACAAATAGATTATTCGTCAAAAAGACTTGCCTTTGTATCCAGGGTGGGGGGGAACCACCACAAAAAAAAAAAAACCACACACACACAAAACACCAAAACACACACACAAAAAAAACCCCCACCAAACCAAAACCAAACCACATTTTTACTAGCCTACAATGCTAATAGAGAAGCATTTCTTGAGAATGCTTTAAGTTGGAATATTACACTTAGAAGACTGAAGACCACTAAAATAGCTAGTAGAAGAAATATAATCACCTAGCAAGCAATAGGCAAACTTACTGCAAATAATGCCACCAAGTTATCAAAGGACCAGCATATGTGTGAAAGCACAGAATGTTTATGGTATTTTCCTTGTCATTTTTGCCTCTGAAGATTAAGTAAAAAAAAAAAATCTTTAAAAAAACCCATATTTTATGATCAAGTCTATCCTTGGGCATGAGCCTCAGGAAGGAAACTTATTTACTCCGCTCTCCTCCCTGGGAAAGCCCTATGACATTTTAAAGAGGCAGCAGAGCTTGCCTCATAAAGACATGAACTATAGTGTGTGAACAGACACCATACATGCTTTTCAGGTAGTTTGTAAATGTAATCTAATCGCTAAGTCCATGTTTAGCATCAGGCAGCTATAGCGTCATTAAATTGGGCACCTATACTTATGAAACACCTCTGTGTTATCTTTATAAAGCCTCCATGCATAAAATATATGGACAAGCCATTGAGACTGGCTTCCTGCTGTCTTACTATTAGGGCTCATCTGCTTCAGAGTTGTTCATTTACACCCCTACTTTAGCCTAACCATCTTGTTTCAGCTCCTTGTGAACCATGAGCTTGACCCAAAGTCCACAGAAGTTAAATCAAGCCTTGTGCTAACACGAAGATGTTTTGGTAAGTATTAGGATAGCATACGTTCCGATTGCTTTTTACTCTGTTTGCTCTTGTTTGAGCAGGTAGGTAATCAGTAAATCTAATGTTTTAACAAAGAGAAAAAAAGATACTAATTTTCGTGAACTTATGTTGCAGTGGTCCCCACAAGTTAATCTCTCTTCAGGATATTCATAAAGTATTTGCATGTAAAATGCAGAATTGCTTGTGCAAGGACAGAGAAAGAGGATACAGAAGTTTTATAGATGAATGTTTATAGAACGCTTGTGCATCACTGCAATGTAACAACATCTGTATTACCTAAAACCACTAAAACAAGCAGTATACAACAGAAATTAGTTGAGGATCAATATGACATTATCAGATAAGACTTTGTATTTTTATTACTGACAATAGTTTATATTCCCCAATGATTTTTTTTTTCTTTTACAAGAAGGGGGTAAAAATAGAAGACGAACATTAAGTTTTACTCTGACTTGAGTTTTGTTAGATGTGATCACGTAAAATACTCCACCAATAGATATGACAAATGCACTTTATATTTCAATGTGTCAAACCATTTCAATACTCAGGAACTATGTTGAAGCTGGCAGGCAAGCAGACTATATTAAATTTTTCTCTGGAATCGACTTCAATTCTGTACTGAATTATTGGAATTTTAGTGACCCTAAAAAAGGCTGTCAGAAATAATATTCAACACAGAGTTTTCAAATCTAATGCTCTATTACACATACTTCACATAAAATAATATAGTTTCAATATAAGCAAACCAGTCAAGAACAACATTCTACTTGTAGGTGTAATTTTAGACACATTTTTATATTGATTTGTCACAGGATTTTTTAAATGTACCTTCTCCTTAAAAAAAAAAAATAGTCAGAGGCTACATTTGCTGATTTCAATGGCTTTGTTGCAGATTTGATACAGTTGGAAACTGTTTTTAAATAAATAAAAATGTTACCATCACAGGACAGTAAACATATTAATAGCTATTTCAAAGCTCTGATTTTTCAAGGCTCCTATACTCTTGCATATCACAAAATTCTCTTAAGAATTTTCTACTGCCAGAAAACTAGTTGCATTTGCAAACCACTTAACTCCTTTTTCCTTCCATTTAACTGAATGCTCTTTCTGCATAATGAAATTTAAGAGCAGTATTTCTTTTCCCCCCCCGCCCCCTTCTTCCCAAGTAATCAACTTTTTACTATCTTGCTTTTAAGACATCTTGGGTTACAGTGTTTTACTATTCCTACTAATAATGTAAAAAATTTAAGAGTTAAGCCTCCCATTTACCTGCTCACTAATAATTCCAACCACTTCTATTAAATCCCTACTCTTAGGAAGTAAAGCAATGGCATTAAGTATAGCAATATCTTTGCTCTTGTATCCACTGATGTGATAGAAGTACAGAAGTCGCAAGAACTTGGTGTGCTTCACTTAAATAAGAGAATTCAATCATACATCACAGCTCAGGAGGAGGCACAGTTAAATCCACAGTAGCTTGGTAAGCAACACAGAAAGCCCATCAGCAGCTTTACTATATGACAGACCCAGAGGCAACTTGAGAGCTGTCAGCACAACTGCCTGTGAAGCCCACAAGGGAAGCAATAGCCAATTATGCCCCATGACCTGCTACTGGAAAACACGAGAGAAAGGTAACAAATCAAGGGCTTGAAAAAACTCAGGCTTTCCCGACAAACTATGTAGTTTACTTCCTATCAAATATGCATGTCACTTGAAGCTTTTAAGAACAGCATGGCATCCAGTGACCATGCTCTGCCTGACCCCTGTGACTCCCATTAATGAATCCCAGAAAGGGGACCAACACCTTCAACACTCCCTACCTGGATAAAAACATACATGCCATCCACCTGGAAGCTAAGGTTTAGTTATAGCTGCAGAGGATTAACAGTTGGATCTCTATTTGGTCTTTACTGTGACTAGTTATCTAGCACTCCTATAGGTGTGAATGATCAGTAACAAAGCCAAACTAGATGCAATTAGAAAGGAATCAAGCCTACTTGAAAACTTTCTTTCCACCCAGCCACTTCTGATGGGTTGGTCTCATTAGCTACAAGAATTAATTGGGAGAAATATTTATTTTGCTCACAGCAGCAAATAGAACAAAATAGAAAGAGCTTGTCTTGATCCTCATTAATGGATTTACCTCCTTCCTCTGGCCAGCACTGGGTTTCCCTGACTTCACTGTTACACAGGTACCCCAATACATCAGTTTAAAACCTAGCTTAAGCGCAAGCTCAGTGAACTGCACTCAGTCATGCACGTGGCACCAACATCAACAGTGCCCTGCAAGTTGAGCTCAGAAATATTTCTAATTATTCTGTGTGCCTGGAAAGAGTCATTGAGGGATTGAATCCAAACTACAGAAGCTAATAAAAATTTCAGCCTCTCGCTTCAGCGAGGATAGCATCAAGCATGTATATGTCTAGGTTAAAATCATCATGTTCAGAGGTCTACTACACAGTTTGTGCCTGTGCTTTACTAAAAACATACTCAGAGTTTATTTGAGGGCTTAAGCAGGATTTTAAAGGTATGCAGGCCTTTGGAAAGCCATCAGTATGCAGGATGAATTTCACTCCTTCACAGAGGTAAGAATACTTGATTTGCATATAACATATAAAGCAGTTTGTTAGTTATAAGACATCAAGCAAGTGCAAAGTATCTGAAGCATACTGACTGTGGGTTATTTAAATAAACACTAACAAAGGGAAGAGAGATTAAATGTTTTAAGTAACTAAAGATGTAGATTAAATAGTTGTCTCACACAAAAAAAATCCAACCCCACATCAACCCCCAAAAAGAACTGAAGTAACTAACATGCTGGTTTAAAACTTTCATAATTTCAAAACATGAGTGAACGAAATGTGGGAAAAGTTACTGAATGCAGACATAGCATTTGAAGATGATGATTAGGGCCAGTTTTGCAGTTCTGTGACCATGCTGGAGTCTGGTGTGGCAGAAGCCTCACCTGGGAGCGGCGGCCCAAAACACTTTGTTCTACAGGAAGGGTTTGCTGAGCAAGAAGCAAAATGGTGGCCTTTTAACATGACTGGACCTCTAGAGGTCATGGTACCAAATATCAACCAAAATGCAATTAAATCCCTGATTTTAAATATTTTTTGCCTGTTTAACCATAATCATGCAATGATAATAAATAACCGTAATGTCTAATCAATGCATTATTAAGCCAATTAGAAAATGGGTTAAGATTTACTAAATTAGAGGCTTAACTGTCTTTGTGGCCAAAGTCCACTGAAAGAGAAGGTTTCCTAAATTGTGAACCAAAGGATGCAGTAAAAAAAAAAAAAGCACATCATTGCAAAACAGGGAAAATGCTAGATTGCTAGATGTATTTCCCTTCTAATATTTGTATTTGCCTGAAGTTAAGATGACTACACTTCTGTGAAGACAAATGGCCGACACTATATTTTCTAGAAACCAATTAAGCCTATCTCTGTTCATGGTCACATCCTTGGGCATTTCCTGCAGATCCACTCAGTACACACAGATTTTCCTCTTTACCTAAATAGCTTGCTGAAATAGCAAATGCTGATTGAGCCAGTAATACTGTATAGCCCATAACACGCTGCCAACCTGGGCTTCTATAGGGTTTTCTGCCAGGGAATTTGAGAACCTATCAGTTATCTAAGAAGCAGAATGAATGCTACAAACCTCTGTCAACAAGAAGAGAGGCTTGGGTGGGTAAGGTGGAAAAAGGGTGTGGAATGATTTGAATGGTTCCTGGTGCAAACAAACTGCAAAAAGTCTCTGAAGGATGCTTTAGGAAGGTTCTTGCCCCTGATCAAGGATTTCTACACAAAAGAACAATCTGACCCTTTAATAAAATACTTTTTAAAGGCTTTAATGAATTCAAATTAGATTAGGTAATCAATACTTATTACTATGTTATATTTTTATCAAATTATATCCAAAAGGAACCTCTCTCATCCACTTTGTAATTTCCAGAGTGGGTTCTGATCGACATTCCTCTAAACAAAGGATGCCTGATATATGACTACATTATTGGCATTTTGTCAATGGTAGCAACTTAAAACTTGTCTAATAACTGAAAGCTAATGAAAATTAGTTCTCGCCAAGTCTGGTAACGTACCTAGTTACGATCTAGCATTCCCCAAACTGTAAAAGCGACAGCCCTGTTTTGCTGTATTGTAGCATAGTTTTGGAAAAGAACCAAAAGATTGCCTTTGTAATTGTTGTTCAAGTCAAAATGAAATTAAATATGTCACTCTGTTTTGAACTCCTTGATGACTTGGACTTGAAATTAGCACAAATGTAACGTAGCTGGGGGACAACACAGTCACTTCTTATTTTTATGGTGTAGCCGAGACTCTTTTAACTTTACTGACGTCTTTCAGTCATTCAAGAAAAGAGAATTTTTTTCAGAATAAAAAGAGGGTATAGTCAGATCCATGACATGGCAACTCATTCACGCATTACGTATTACGTGGAGAACTTCTTTTGTGAGCTCACCATGTTTTCCTTGATAGAAGCCTGAAACCTAATATTGTTAAGCGTTCTGCATTTAGTGATGAAAGTTGCCTCACTACATATATCGGACAGCACTTATAAACAGAGTCATACAATACAGGCCGTGGTAAGTGAAATTTAGCCACAGCACCTTAGCAAAATGTCTTAACTATGACTTGCAAAAATAATCTCAAATTAGCATACCCATTCAATTTTCAGTACTAGGAAAAGAACAGTAGCAGGAGTACTTTATCCTGCTAGATCTGCTTGAAATGTTTACTGAGGTGGTTTCTGTTGTTTGCTTGTTTGTTTCTTCCTGAGGGAAAAGAACTTTGACTACAAAATATACAAATATCTCCACTGTTTTGCACAGTCAAATATAGACACTCATTATAAATCCACCTGCAATTAAAAGGAACAGGTTTCACACAATATATTCCATTATTAATATTCTATATTCTTCACACAATGACTTGCAAGTTTAACAAGTAGAACATTTATTGATTTCAAGCTTACGTTTCCAAGCTTCCAGTTTACTGAAAAATTTGTGAGCACGTTCAGACCAAAAGCAGTGAAGCTAACACCCAAACCAATGCATCCTGCCCAGAAATGGAAAAGAGATGGCTAACATGAAATAAAAGGCAGTTTTTTTAAAAACCAAACAAAACTACCCCACAAAGAAACAGTGTAACCCATTACTTCCTTACATCACAGAAAGCATTTTTGCTGCTGGAGATCTCTGTTAAAAAGATAGAGACAAGAAAAAGTGGATGAAAAAAAGATGTTTGCAATATGGTGCATTCTTTTCTCCATCCATTTGCTGAACATATATCCCAACATAAGTGACAAGAGAAAAATCAAACACATTTGTTTGACAGAGCAAATGCAATCTAGAAAAGGTGAAGCAAATATTTTTGAACACCAGCTGGAAAATACTCCATTGTGGTAAAATTGGACATACGCACACTAAAACATGGCTGGGCAGATGAGAAACTTCCAAGTCTTGTGACAGCACTCAGACCACTCGCTGCACTCAGAGTTAAGCCATGTTTGGATGCCACCTGAAAGCACTTTGCTTTGATGGCATTCTAGAAGCAAAATGAAGTCGCTTTTCAAACAGACACAAAATTAAATACATCCTTCAGAAGAATTGCCTGCAGGATGGCGCAGGAGTTACTGTAAGAGGACTGAAAGATAGGCTGTTTAGCAAAGAATCTAAGTATTATGATGTTTAACACCTGACAGCCTTCCTGGCAACTGGCTGGCTCAAGAACATGGAGGTGTCTGGTCAGCAGGCCTGAATCACGGCCACTGCTCTGACCAGCTCGGAGAGGGACCGCATCACTGCAGGCTCCCAAAAGACTCCTTCTGATCAAAGTTCAGTCTTGAAACTTTGATTTTGAGCACTTTATAACACAGCGTAGTCTAAGTGTAAGTCAATAGGACAAAAGAGTTATTTCTCTACACTGACATTTCCTTTTCCTGATGAGCAAAGAACAACTGCTTTTTACTATTCATTCTAGATATTCTTTGCTGGAACTATCTAGTTTTGGTTTAAAAGTCACCGTCCTACTTGGTGTTACAACAGCTGACAAAAACTTGTCTTGTTGTAAGCAAACACTGTACTAAGGAAAGGGTATTTCCAGGAAACGTTTCTTATCCTTGAAGCATTTCATAACCTTAAAACAATGCAGACCGGATCTCATATTCAACACTGAGTACTGTTCAAATACAATTTCTCTGTCAGGTTTTCAATATTCCATTCCTTTGCTACCAGGTCCTTCTTTAGCATTTCCACTCCTTGCTGCCCTCAGTCGCTGCTATGTGCCCTCGTCTACACGCCTCTCGTTTTCACTGTTTTGTGAAACTTGAAGATATCCTTAGTTTATCACAAAAAGGAAAATACACTCTCTCATAGCATGCTTTTATGACACCATTGTTGTTTTGTGTGCTGAACTCATATTGCCACAACAAGAACATGCCTCTGTCAGTGTTTGGGCAAGTCCTACATCCTTCTGTACTGCCTGCTGCTTTGCCCTACCAGCTAGGGCTGCCCAACTCATGCTGCCATGAGACTATTACATAAAAGCCATGAATACCCTTCATTTACAAAAAAGAAATGCCACACCTATCTCATCCCCACTTTCACCCTGCTTTTATAGTATTGCTGTGGAAAAAAAAACTTCCCTTTGCCCAGTCACATTTTGTCCCTGGCTGCCTTTGAAGTTTTTTCTGAAGGCAAAGAGCTCCTGTGTAAAATACCCACCAAACAAATAACACCCTGTACACTCACTCTTCCCCAATACAGTTAAATGTTTAAGTTTGTGGTGAAAATTCTTGTATTTGTGCACATTCAGAATTTTAATCATAATTTCTTTGACATGCAGAAATAAACTGTGTGTGAAGTGGCATCCTTTAGAAAGCAGAATCCCAAATCAAAAAGATACGAGTCAAGGGAAGGCTCAGTTCCCTGCTAAATTCATTACAATGGGAGCCATCAGCATTTAGCAGCACCGATAGGTTTATTTTCATGCCTGCCTTCACTCTGTACTTTGGCAATTCCCCCGAAAAGAACTAATGCTGCAGGTGGTTTGAACTCCTTCCCCCACCCCCAAAGACCAAAAAAACCTCCATCAACAAAACTCCACCCCACAGAAAGCCCTGGAACTTATGTTCAACTAAATGGCATTAATACTACCTCAACAGAAGCGGTCTCACTTCTGACACTCTCTCCCGCCCCGAAGCTAGGAACTTTATTACGTCAATGTCCTTGCTGAAGTACAAGCTGCAGTCATTATCGTTTCTATCATCATGCGTACACAACTCTGAAGCATGAATGCCCGAGTATAGCTGACCATGGGTCCGAAGGGCAAAGAACAGAAGAAAAATACCGCAAAAGGATTGGTATCAGATAGTTACACACGTTAACTCATGCAATTCTTGGAAGGCCTAAACAGCCGCAACGTTTTATGGATAAACCTACTTAACATCTCTTGGTACCAAAAAAGAACCCTGAGGATAAGTTTCAACAGGTGAGTTTTTCAGACTGCTTCAAGAAGAATGCTGTCTGTGGTGGTCGCCTCTAGCACAAGCCAGCTCAGAGACAGGAGACTTAGCTCACTACAGCGTAATTTCTCTGGTAAGGTTAATCACGCTCTTTCCAGTTATTATGGAAATCCTATCAGGCATGTTTGACTGTTATAAACACCACCAGTCTATTACCCACGACAGCAACAATTTTCCAAGATGTCAGTAAATCACTGTATCCCAGCTGTGTGCCAGCTCTTCTTGGCACTTACTCGTTGAACTGAATTCCTCATGCAAGAGGTGTTTGTGTGAGGAGACAAGGAAGCATTCTTAGCTTGCGCTAGTGGCGGGAGGGAAGGCAGCACTGCTATGAGAGCAGATAGGTACAGGGACAAAGAACTGAGATGATCCTTAAAGACAGAGATAAAAAATTTGAACTTGATTCAATTGAAAAATTAAATTAAAGAGACTCAAAGGGAAAAGATATGTGGCCAATACAAGAGGCAAGGAACATAAGACATTTAACATCTTCATTAATGATCTGTATGATGGAGCAGAGTGTACCCTCAGCAAGTGTGCTGATGACATAGACTGATGACGCTCCCCAAAACTGGGAGGAGTGGCTGATGGCCAGAGGATCATGCTACCATCCAGAGGGACCTCGACAAGCTGGAGAAATGGGCTGACAGGAACCTCATTAAATTCAAAAAGACGTGCAAAGTTCTGCACCAATATTATACTGGGAGTCACCCAGCTGGAAAGCAGCTTGGCAGAAAAGGACCTAAAGGTCCTGGTGGACACCAAGTTGAACATGAGCCAGCAATATGCCCTTGCAGCAAAGAACGTGAATGGTATCCTGGGCTGCATTAGAGAATCCATACAGCCACATCAGAAATCAACTGAGTTTATCTGCATGTAGGTTGGGAATAAAAAATAATAATACAAGTAAGGAAAGAGATAACGAGAGTTTTAATGTTAGGGACATGGAGGCTTCCTTTTGGCAGAAGAAGCAATCACAGCTGGACAAATTGGGAGTATTTGGGAGCATGCATGTGAGTATGACAAAAGACTTCGAAAAAATCAAAGGTCATTTTATGTCCAGAAGTCTATGACATGAGAATTTTGGCCTGGTAAATACTGAAAGACTACATATCAGTAAGGAGGATTTTGGGATGAAAGATCTTACGCTCCTTTTTCCCCTGCCCAAATTTATTTCAAGTGAATGAGATGCTTGAGAGCACTGCAGCCATTATGTGAAGCAAACATAAGCCCTGTGAATCTTTGCAGGTTTTTTTCCTCACCCTGGGTGTCTGAGATAGGAAGGTCAATTTGATTGATACAGGAGAACTTCCTGAGTGGGACCAATCCTACTCTTGCCAGTTACTGTGAAAGAATGCTCACACATTTGCCTGTCATAGCCAACAGAGGTCTCCTAGAGACAACACCAAACCTCAGAAATAATAGTGAATCACAGCCATAACCCTCCTGTCTGCCATCTCGACATTAATCTGAGGAGAGGAAGAAATCTTCAGAATGAAAAAGAGCTGAAAGACACAATGAAAGAACAGCCCTGATTTACTTCATTTGTTACATGTGGAGCAGAATCACATAATATGCAGTTATACCTAGATCATAAACGAGACTGGGCACTGCATGGAAAGACAAGATAAAATTACTGGGTAGCTGTTGCATGACATCTTGATCATAAATGGATGTATGGAATAAGACTTCCTCAAAACAGGCCCCCCAAAAAAAGAATTGTGGGTTTTTTTGTTTGTTTCTCTGACACAATCTGTTTATCCTCACGGTCTTCCCAAACAATGCTAACAGTCATCTTAGACAACACCTTCTTCAAGGTGATATCATACATAACTTCTCTCTTATTATTGGGTTATTTTAGCACCATATGGCTCTATGTGAATCCACAAAACTCTACTGTTCTGTATTTGTTTAGACTTTCCATTTATATAGAACCCTGATCAAAAAGATTAGCTAGAAAGAGATAAGTGCATTTGCTTGTTCCCCAAAGCCACTATTGCTATGATAATCCCAAGAAACGCACCACAGCAGTAATAAAGAATGCTTGTGATCAAAGTCAGCAAAAGAAAGAGGGTCCCATCCACCTACAAAATCTAAAAATTATCTGAAGATGGCAAATGATATATAAAAAGACAAGCCTTTTTTACAAGCTTATTTGGAAGCCACAAGCAGAGTCTTGTTCTGCTCTCCTCCAATCCCTTCACAGTAGGAATAGGTTGAGCTGTATTGATCTTAATTTCATACAAGGCCGTACAGGGTAGCTGAAACCAGCTGTTATTCTTGAAATTCCTTTCCATGTTAATAAAGTAGCAGTCCTAGAAAAAGTCTGGCAGTCTCAATGACTCAAAGTTACTGATACCATACATGCTTCTGTATTGAAATCCTTCCCCCCTGTTAGCCCAGGAAGAATGGCAGACCTACCCAAAGACGTTTGGTGCAACTGGAGTATACACTTCACTTATTCTGTCCAACACATGCAAAGACTTACTTTCCCTTACTTCATGAACTATTTCAGTGCACCACATGATTTTTATTCCTTTCTATGGGATTTGAACTTACCGTTCAAATATTTTCAATATCTGACCGCAATATTTCAGAATTGATCAAATTGAGTATCTTATTTCAGAGCTTGCTTTCCTTGTTTGAAATGGATTTGAATCTCGATTCCCTTCAGTTTTCCCATGAGAAAGCTCATGAAGTGTGTAGCCTGACAGGAGCCATTGTTGGCGAGAAGTTTTTGAAAAACAAGTGGAGGCTGTTAGAATGGTAATCAGCCTTTGGGTTTTCTTGTTATCTTCTTGTTTTTGGGGCCCATAAGAGGAACAAGGTGGCTGCATTCCTGTTTAGGTAAACAGGGAAGGTGGTAACAATCAGCAGAGTGAAAAGACAATTCTGTTGAGTAAAGGAGTCTGTCAGTAAAAAAATGCTGATCCCCTGGTAGAACAAACATGCTTAACTTCAGTAGCGACAGAGGCTGGAGTTACATGATGAGGAATTTCTGGCTTTATAAACTTTGAGTGCAGGTTTGGCACAAATAAAATCAGAGAATGGCTAAGAAGCTCTTTATTGTCTGCTGATTTCTTTCCAGGATTCCTTTCCAACCACTCCTTAAGCTGTCACAACAGCTGGGAGTGATGACCTGGGCATTAGGATTCTGCAGTGGTAACTGGAAAAGAAAACTCAGTCTTTAAGTCATGATAACCAAGAGCAGCAGTTTGTGACAACAGCTGGGTATTTCCTCCCTTCCTTGTGTGCAACAAAAAGACTATCTTTCTATTGTTCTCTTTCAAGCAGTCTGAGGAGAGATGTAAACCTATTGGCACAGAGCTGTTCTTGTTTATGCAGATATTGATATCTTAAGCATGGTTTTACAGTTATACGCACACTTCAGCAAAAGTGTAGGGTCAGGTTTGTTGGCTTTTGGTTTTAGGGTGGTGGTGCTTGGTTTTTTTGGGGTTTGTTTTTTTTCCCCCATTTTCTTTTTCTTTCTTTTTTTTTTTGCTGCTGACTTGGCGGTTCTCTAGCTCTGGTTTAGTCTGCTAGTATTCCTGTGCAAAGGAAGTAGGAATCCCTTGGGAATGATGTGTGCGTATGGCTGCATGCCCCATAAGTCCAAGCCACATTTACGGTCCATTCTTCCCACTGGACTCTGCCAAGAGGAGCAGGGGAATAAGGCACTGAAGATTATCACCACAGCTGCATTTCAGGAAGGTGAGAGGGAAATATGCATTCATATCATAAATCTATTCATGTATGCCCCTCCAAGATAGCTGTCCCGCAAATCTTGCCTCAGTTCTAAAACTAACTCTCTCTGTAGGCACCAGTTTCATACTCTAGCTTTGGCAAGAGCCACAGCTTGAAAAGCAGAAGAGGTAGAGAACTGCTTTAATCAAAGACAGGGCTAGTGGAGCAATAGGTAGCGTGTTCCTTTACATGGGGCTCGACTTTCTTTTCATTTGTGGATAGAGCGATGCTGCTTTCTTCAAACTATTTTTGTCCCAGGTCAAAGAACAAAGAGTCAAAGCAGCAACAGCAGCTCCAATTCAGTTCTGTTTCACTCTTCTCCTGTCAGGGAAAAGTGACCAGGTATGCTCCTACCCAGAATGGCCTGCAAAAGAAACTATAATCTATGTACAGAGGTAGCTG
>WAAD01034990.1:0-57194 GCA_013389945.1 Fregata magnificens
GGGTCAAACCACCACATATGGGAAGATTAAAAAAAAAAGTGATAAAGAAAATAAGTTCTCTGATTTTGTAAAGGTGTTTTGGGTTTTTGCAGGGAGGGGGTATGGTGTTTTCGTTGGGGGTTTTTTTGTTTGTTTTGGGTTGTTTGGGTTTTTTTCCTGAGCTGAAGGAATATGTTCCACATTTCTTTTTAGATGTGTTAAGTCCAACGGATTCTGAGCACTCTTCATTTACCATCTATGAAGAGACTGTACATGTGGAAAAGGCTACTGACCTGCAATGTACTCAAGACCTTTGCTGCAGCATAGGGATGGATGGAATGGCGCATTCATGTATTATGGACGTGTGGATGCATCCAAAGACATTCTTGGGATTTCCAAGCATTTTCAAGCCTGGAGAGAACCAGCAAAGATTAAACAAGCAAACAAACAAAGACACAACAAAAGAAAACAAAACAAACCCAGAAAAGAGAGAGAATATGTTTGTTAAAACTGGGGTACATTCTGCAGGCAAAGTAATATTAATAAAATAAAAAATACTGGTAAAGAAATACTGTTTCATTATGATGCAGTTGCTGATATATGTAGACTGTGTAGTGATAGGTTTGAAAATCATAAGCGTAGCATGGAACTGGGTACAAAACAGACAACTACAATAAATAAATCTGCTTTAAATAAATAGTACTATACTCATATCTTGATCTCCTCTAGACATGTTTAGTATAGTCTTTATGATAGCAGATATACAACTATGTGTGATCAATATTTTGTCCTCAATAGCATTTACAGTCTAATAACTTTTAAAACAGCTGGTCATGGAGACTGAGGAAGTAGGCCACACCTTTGAAGGGCACTGAAAATTAAGAAAATATATCTATCACTGTTCTTCAAAACATTTTTAACTGGAAAAATGCAGTGCCTGCTCAGTAAACAAGCTGTGGCTTGTAAGACTTCAGGAACACCATGTGGGTAACAGCTGAAAACTGAAGAGAGTATGAGTATTCTTTGAACACCCACAGTCAATATGTGTAACTTTATGCAAGATGGAAATCACAGGAGAATCACACATTATCAGTGAAGTGAGTCATGGCTGATGATAGAGACATAAAACAAACATATGACAAAGCTGAACCAGAAATTGTTAAAGTACGTGGGTTTTCTCCTATTATTTGTGTGGATATTAAACTAAGGAAAAAATAACCTTTTGTTTTTAATAGTTATGATTTTTATATTCTCTCTCTTAACCAAAAAGAAAATAATTTACTAGTTGCTGGGTTTGAAATGTAACCTAACAGTCCTTTAGTAAACTTATCAAATATGTAATCAGCAACCGAATTCCTCCAATAAAATAATAAAAAATAAAAACCAGGATACTGTTAAGAGAGGTTATAGGACAAAAAGTTATAGTTGATAACAAAAACTATGGAAGGGGTTTTTTGGTCTATAAGTACTTCAGTATTTTTCAGTGGGGCTAAGATATTTTCAATAAGAGCATATGGAAAAGTAAACGTGCCATTTAATTCCTTGCAAATATCCACTTGCTGTGTCTCACTGAGTGCCAGTGCATTTCTCTTCCAACATCCCAAAGGAGGAAAAAGTGAGGAACTGGTTTCTCATCACTAAAAAAGGGGAAATTACACTTTGTGAGTTAAGTTGCTGCTAAGGTCCTCACATGACTACCATAATAAATGCTTCAGCTTAACGCCTCTGACCTCCCTCTCTCACCACATTTAAGATAGTTCTTGTTTAAGGCGTTGTGCAAAAAGGTCTCAGGTGGCAGAAATAACCTAACATACTTGATTCCAGGTGTAGGTTTTACCAGTAGTTGACTTTTTTTTGTTTGTTTCTTCTAGATAAAAATTTATCACTTGTATTCTGTTTTTATTTCGTATCAGCCATCAAAAACTTCTTTCTGATTTCATATACGTTTATTTACATAGGCAATTTTTTAATGAATTGCATCTGGAATTTCAAAGGGACAATGGAAATGAATGAAGCCAAACTGAACTAATTGGAAGGGCAAAAATGTTATTTGACTGCATACCTTTAATCATAAGTGAAAGCTTTACCTATCAGAATACAAATGCAATGGATGCTGAAGCCATAAAGCCTAAATGGTCTTCAGAAGCCCTGTGTTACACACAGAGACCTCCTGAATTTGCCTGATAGTTTATAATTAAATATTTTTTATTAGGAAAATTACATCATGATCTACTTAGAAGTGATTTAAATGTTTCTCAAGAGAAGCTAATCAGCTAATTAAGTCTTTACATTTTTTTTTCAAATAATTCAATAATTCTAAATTAAACTTTGTTTCTGTGTTGAAAATTAGTAAATAAGTTAGTATTATTAATAAACTACAGATAGACGGTATCTAATTAACTCACAACTGGTTACTCTTTCTGTCTTTGATCATACTGCATCACTCATATCAACCCACTTAGTTTCTTCACACATGTCCATTATATTAGTGTCAGACTGTTGCTACAGAAGAGTGGGAAGAAGCATAAAGAAGTAACACCTTTTAAGGTTTCTGTGTATTCTAAAGGTCTGTTTGGGTTAAAAAAAATGCTATTGGTGTTATTTCATAGAGACTTCTTAATTAGTATGAAGACAGTCTTTACGTAAACAGAACACATATCGTATCATAAAATTATTTAGTGCATCACAGACTGTGGTTTCTCAGGTTCACATGTGCTTTCCACAAATAACCGTGTCCCATACAGGTTTTTTTCAGTTTTGAAGGTCAATCAAATTTTTCTCTATTTATTCCTGTGATACTAAGTCTCAGATTAATCCAAATACCTTTTCTGGTGGTAAATTATGTGCATGAGAAATATGCCTTCTTATATGTCAGATTACCCAGACTCAACTTCATCATTTGCTAAATTTCAGAGCAATAGACTACCAGTTTGCAGTAATGGAAGAAAATATCTGAAAGTAAGAAAATAACAAAAGCGTGACTGAAAATATGTTTTTAAAAGTTCATTTCTGACTTTTCCAGTGTCTCTACATCTCTCTTAGATTAAGCCAGAATTTCCATCTGGGATGCAGCTCCAGCTTTTAGACAACTCAGTTTATTTATCTGACTATAGATGTTTACATGTGAAATAGGCCATCTAAGCTCACACTGAGTTTAATGGAAATCTGACCTAGATCTACTTGTGTCCAGTAACATTTGATAAGACTTACAGCATAAAATATATCCATACAATAGAAGCAGGTATAACAAAGGACTTAAGGAAGAGCCATGTGCTTCTGAAGTGACAGCTTGATGCCAGTCCTGATTTGCTGGAGTATCTCAAGCAAAGTTCTGGAGGCCTAAGTGTGTACAACTACATTGCATCTTCTTTGTTAAAGAGGGTTTTTGGCTACTCTGACCATCACTAGGAAAATGTTATTAACATAAAGCAAAAGGATATCCTTTTCAAACCCAAGCTGAGATTCTTGAATTTTGTTTATTTTCTTTCATGCTTAAGAAAATCTTTCCATATTTCCAATAATATCGTGTTGATACAACATGATAAGGCAGAAGGTGTTACTTCCTACCCTTAATTCTTAGCTTCAGGTTTTTTATTTCTATTACAGTCTGAAGGCATGCGGCTAAAATTTTATGAAACTTGAGATTAAAACTAGGGAATCTGCAAATTTGTTACTAGATCTGTAATTAGCATTATTCTTTAAGACCCCTAGAAAGACTAAGTGTGGTAGCCAAACTGCTGAAATTTGGAGTAGGGTATTTTTTGGGTATGAATTCTATAACTTCTCACTTTTATAGACTCTTGTTTTTATAGGATCTGTGGTTGAAAATAATCATCAAATAGTGTAATCCTGTCTGATGTCTGCACATAACTAATGTAGCAGTCACAATATGAGGGACTCAAACAATCTACATTATGCTTCCTGTTGCAAGATCAACATTTGCATATGTTGTCTTTATTTAACTTTTTTAGAAGCCTGAAACTAAGAAACGAGATTTCTCTCTTGTTAGGACTTTCTATCCATGCCTTCAGTGGCTTCTCCTTCAAATAAGGAAGGAAGAAATTTTTAAAAAAATTGCTACCCCTGTTGCAGTTTAACCCCAGTAGGCAGCTAAGCCTCCCACAACGGCTCGCTCACTCCCCCACACTGGGATAGGGAAGAGAATCAGAAGGGTAAAAGTGAGAAACTTCATGGGTTGAAAAAAAGACTGTTTAACAGATAAAGCAAATCTGCATGCACAAGCAAAGCAATATAAGGAATTCATTCACTACTGCCCACCACCAGACAGGTGCTTAGCCATTTCCAGGAAAGCAAGGCTCCACCATGCGTAACAGTTACTTGGGTAGCCCAAGTAACTTGGTGTGGAATATCCCTTTGGTCAGTTGGCGTCAGCTGTCCCAGCTGTGTCCCCTCCCAGCTTCTTGTGCACCCCCAGCCTGCTCACTGGTTGAGTGGTGTGAGAAGCAGAAAAGGACTTGACTGTGTAACCACTGCTCAGCAATAACGAAAACATCTCTGCATTATCAACACTGTTTTCAGCACAAATCCAAAACACAGCCTCATATGAGGTGCTGTGAAGAAAATTAACTCTATCCCAGCCAAAACCAGTACACTCCTAGGCTTTTAATTAATTGCCAAGGTTTATAAGAGATAAATGTACTTTCCAAATAAAATTGAATTAAAAAAATGATCTGCTTCTTTATGATTTGTTTCAGGAACTGAGACATCTTTTCTATTACCTTTTGGAAAAAAAAGAAGGAGCTACAGACTTATGAAAAAATATGTTGTATAGGATCTCATGAGAGGAAGAGTTAGAAACTCCATTTTGAATTGCAGGTGGTTATTTGTTTTACCGAAACTGGTACGTCCAGTGTTATTTCAAACTAGATTTCCTGGCTTCCACTGCAATCAGAATTCTTTTGCCTCTTTAATTTGAAGACTTTTTTGACACATTAATCTTGAATCACTGCAACTAGGCAGCTTCAAAGTCTTGACTTCGGATTCTCAACCTCGTTGAAATATTTACATTGAATCGTACACTAGAAAAACAGAGAAACAACTGTAATTGCTATTTATTAGACTTGCTGTCATTTGAAAATTTCTCCTGCACTCTCTCCAAAAAACCCTCAAAGCACATTAATTCATATTAGCATGTGATGTTTATATTTAAATTGAAACACTGAAATTCACTGTTTATATTGTAGCCTGTTGTATGAGTTTCTGTACAAATATGTAGGAGGAAAATCAACTTAGAGAAATTTGCCATTTGAATTGTGTGCTGGGTTTGGCTGGGGTAGGGTTAATTCTCTTTATAATAGCTAGTATGGGGCTATGTTTTGGATTTGTGCTAAAAACAGTGTTGATAACACAGGGATGTTTTAGTTGTTGCTAAGTACTGCTTACACTAGTCAAGGACTTTTCTAGCCTCCCATGCTCTGCCAGGTGCACAAGAAGTTGGCAGGGGAGGGGACACAGCTAAAATTGTTGATCCAAACTGACCAAAGAGATATTCCATACCATATGACGTCACGCTCAGTATATAAAGCTGGGGAAGAAGAAGGAAGGGGGGGACATTTGGAGTGATGGCGTTTAGTCTTCCCAAGTAACCGTTACATGTGATGGAGCCCTGCTTTCCTGGAGATGGCTGAACACCTGCCTGCCAATGGGAAGTAGTGAATGAATTCCTTGTTTTTCTTTGCTTGCGCGCAGCTATTGCTTTACCTATTAAACTGTCTTTATCTCAACCCACGAGTTTTCTTGCTTTTGCCCTTCTGATTCTCTCCCCCATCCCACTGGGGGGCGGGGGGGTGTGAGTGAGCGGCTGTGCGGTGTTTAGCTGCCTGCCAGGTTAAACCACAACAATTGTCAATGCAGAGATTCACTCGTAGACATGTAACATCAGAAATACTTATTTTAAGTATTTGTTCTTTACGTAAACTGGTGCAAGCCACTACTTTCCACAGCTTCAACCCACAAACAAGTTTACTAGCTGCCCAAATCTTTCCAGTCAATAAAGAAACTAATTTTGGCAATGTGAGCTAGTGGTTTTACTGTAAGGCCCATTAGGACTTGTTCAAGGACTTAGAGTTCATTTCATAGAGGATTGGAAAAGATATCAGAGCGCAATAACTTTTGTAAGCAACAGACATGGACTGTATTCAGATGAATGACCTAATGTCTTTTTTTTCCCCCTAACAAACTGTTTAAGTAATAGTATTTGGTTTGACAGTGATAACTCTGAAAAAAGAACTTGTCTGTAAGACAGAAATGTGACAGGAAAATGCCTAAATTTCTACTAAATTTTTACTTTCATCTAATACACTGTAAATGGGAATGATGAACAAAAATATTTCATCAAATACTTAGGACAGAATTCTGTAATGCTGTAATGTGTTGGATAATATGAACATAAAAAAAATTGCAGCATACTGTAATACATTCAGTTTATGTAGAGCTGGTACATAGGCATGATTTACGTTTTCAAATATTTACTTGGAGTATTGTGGAGGTATGATATACAAACTACAGAAACATTAATCAGGCTATTTGGTTCTGAACACTGATATTAGCTCATTAATTTTCCTGCAATTTAAATGTGTTTCCATTAAGCCAAAATTTTGCCATTAGCATTAAGTGTGAGTCAAAAGGTTGATATTCCAACTTCACTTATATTGTGTTCTGTGAATGTTCAATCTGCAAGCTATTAAGCTGAGATGTACCAATCAGTTAAAAATCATGTACACTCCAAGTCCTGGCTGGGTGCATTTGATTGCAATCAAGAATCATCTGATCATCTAACCAAGAGTGCTGGAAATAAAATATACTTTGAATTTTGTGATATCTCACTTAAAGGATGTATAATTCTGTTCTCCTTCATTCTGAGGGTTTTGGTTTGCAATCTGGTTGTTTTCCTACTCATGCAATGATCCCTGAACAAAAAATAAATCATGTCCATAAATACATCTGTATATCATACATGTGTCACAATACACACAAGCACACAATCCTATAAATACCACATCTTAACATATATAGTATTACACACAAAACAAACATGTTTAGAGATCATTTTAATAAGAATGGAATAAAAAAATAGTTAATCTATAAATAATATACATTTATGGTTTTTAAGACATTCTGTGGCTAACCAGAACTTACATACTCTGTGCTTTAGTCAATTCTTCCTCCTTGTTTATTAAATTCTGGTTTAGCAACTTCTAATAAAGAATAAAACATATTTCAGACATGTTTTAACATTAGTTAAAACCCTGGTAATTTTTATGCCTTTTTAAGGCATAGAAATAGAAATACAAAAATATTTAAATAAAATGTATTTTTAGTATACAGACATCATTTGATGTTAATTTTACTCCCTATTTTTTCTTCCTGACTTTGATGTGCAGATTTCTGTTATTTTAAACGCTTGTTATATAAAAAGGATATTTTTACATTACAGCTGTCCCACTCATCTGTAACGATGCTGTCCTAATCTGAATAAGATTTCTATATGCTTATCATTAGGAAAATGAATTCTTATAATAAAATACTGTATTAATATCTATCTTCCTTTAAAGAAGGGTAACAAAACTACTGTTTCATAGATATTTTTATTCATGAATTATTAAGCAATAACAGAAGGCACTCAGAGATGACACCACTTTTTATTTCTGTAACAAATGCATTTCAGAAAGAAAAGGGAATTCATAAAACGGAAACTGTTTAGACCAGGAGGAACTAAGGTCTGACTGTGTAAACTCTGCAAATATTCTCAGTAAAAACAGAGACAGCACTTGTTTCCCATATCGATTATTTTTATAAGTTGGTTTCTTTGGTTTCTTTCAGGCATCAGACATGTGGCACAGACTGCTATTAATACAGTATGTTGCTCAAAAAAAAAAAAGTCACGTAAACCTACTTTTGGATTATTATCCAGTTTACATATATGTTTTTTATTCAAGCAAGCCGCATTCTACTTCTCTTTACAAGCAAATATCTCAATTTCTACCAAAAGATAGACTTTGACTATACAAATAATATATTGTACAATTGATCCTTCTTTTTGAGGGGAGTAAGAAAACATGGAACTGTTCTCCTGCCACCAAAGCTTGAACTGTGCTGTTAGTTTATATAGACACCTGCAGAGTAAAGAACAAAAGGGGTGCTTTTGCATGGCAAGTCTCTCCCCTCTGTAGCATTCCTATCCTACTATGGATTAATCTCAGAAGTATTTACCTTTATTAACCACAGCAGGAAACTGGGTGACTAGCAATGTAGTAGATGGCCAGATACATGAAGAAAGGAAAGAAACCCCCCCTGTCCTGGTTTTGGCCGGGGTAGGGTAAATTTTCTTCATAGTAGCTAGTATGGGGCTATGTTTTGGATTTCTGCTGAAAACAGTGTTGATAATGCAGAGATGTTTTAGTTGTTGCGAAGCAGTGCTTACACTAGTCAAGGACTTTTTCAGCTTCCCATGCTCTGCCAGGTACACAAGAAGCTGGGAGGGGACACGGCTGGGACAGCTGACCCCAAATGACCAAAGGGATATTCCATACCATATGACGTCATGCTTAGCATAAAGCTGGGGGGAAGAAGAAGGAAGGGAGGGATGTTTGGAGTTATGGCGTTGGTCTTTCCCAAGTAACCGGTACGTGTGATGGAGCCCTGCTTTCCTGGAGATGGCTGAACACCTGCCTGCTGATGGGAAGCAGTGAATGAATTCCTCGTTTTGCTTTGCTTGCGCGTGCGGCTTTTGCTTTACCTGTTAAACTGTCTTTATCTCAACCCACGAGTTTTCTCATTTTTACTCTTCAGATTCTCTCCCCCATCCCACCGAGGGGGAGTGAGCGAGTGGCTGTGTGGTGCTTAGTTGCTGGCTGGGGTTAAACCACAACACCCTCCTAAACAAAAGACAGACTTTCAAAAACATTCATTGTAATATGAGAAATTGATTTTGAGGTTTTGTGTATTAGATTTAAAATAAACATTTTCAGCCTTCATTTTAAAACTTACAATTTTCAAGAAAGAAATCACTGTTGCCAATAACACCTCCAAGTGATCCTTTATCTTCCAGGTGTGAACACTAACATGTTTAACCTCCTGCTGCCAAAATCATTAAATGTACAAAGTCTGAGGGTTAAAAATGCTTATAGAAGGAACGAAAAGTGGGTATATGATCATAAAGGGGTAAAAAGGATTACTTTTTTCAAGTCTGGTGTATATGCTTTCTATTTTAAGCAAACTTATAGTCAACAAAAATAACCTGATGTGCAAGATGTCACACATGGTTTTATTTCACTGTGACATATCACATCTCCATCACATCAATTACTGTATTTCAAAGTGAACAAAACAACACTTTTCAAAGAAGTGTTGTGATCCCTAATTACGAATCTTTTAAAGTCTTCAATGTTTTTGCACATATTATTTTACTGTTCCTGTTTCTAAATAAAATGCTAGCTAAATCTGCTTTATCCAGCTAATATGATTAAGGATTCTTGATAGACACTGTAGAAAATACAGGTAGTAAAGCAGTAGAGGCAGGGGGAATTAACTTATTAAATCTTCCATTAGTTTTGTTATACAGGCTGCTATAAAGTAATCATATCCATGCCCTCCATGACTTTTATCAGCTATGCATATCACCCAGTAAAATTCCCTGAACTATATCTCCAGCAAGTGGTGTAGTAAAGAAAGAAATGGATCACTGTAAATGTAAATGATTATGATGGAACACAGTCAACTTGAGAAACCATTTGCTGTAACTTCATATCTTCATGGACACTTTAAGTAAACCTGTAGTTGAGTAACTGCCAAAAGAAGGAAATTTTCTTTTCTTATCCCAGGGTATTGGGTTGTTGGGTGTTTTTCTTTTCCCTATAAACCAAAAAAAAAAAAAAAGTTTGTGCTCTGATCACAGGACCAATACACATTGGAATTACCTTCTGTACATGTGCATGTTTTCTTGTATTAGTTTTATTCCATACAAATGCCTGCTTTTCTTCACTGTCTGCAAAGGAAGTCTAGGATGACTAACTCAGAGGTAGAAGTCTAAATTACAGACTTCTTCATTTGGTCAGATGATTCTCATCCATAATGTCTGGAGCAGCCCTAGGGTTTTTTGCACCTTGCTCCTTCACAGAATCACAGAATCACAGAATGGTAGGGGTGGGAAGGGACCTCTGCAGATCACCTCGTCCAACCCCCCTGCTTGAGCAGGTACACCTAGAGCAGGGTGCACAGGACCGCGTCCAGGCGGGTTTTGAATATCGCCAGAGAAGGAGACGCCACAACCTCTCTGGGCAGCCTGTTCCAGTGCTCTGTCACCCTCACAGTAAAGAAGTTTTTCCTCNTCTCTCCAGTAGTTCCCTGTCCTTCCTGAACTGGGGTGCCCAGAACTGGACACAGTACTCCAGATGTGGCCTCACCAGGGCAGAGTAGAGGGGGAGGATAACCTCCCTCAACCTGCTGGCCTTCATGAAAGGAAGTCACTGGGTTCTTGACAGTTGACTGGCGGTCAACCATCAAGTAGGATGGCAGCAGCCCTCTATCAAGTGGAAACCATTACAGACTTCCATTACGACTTCTGAATTGAAGTAAATAAGTAATTGCAGTCCCTAGATGAGAAATTAAACCAGTTTGGGCCTAAACAAATTTCATTTCTTTATTTTCTTCCCTATTTTCGAGGCAGCACTGATGTAACATAATATTTCATCCTGTCTACCTAATACTGTTTTTGTTGCTTGTTGCTCAAAATTTAGCTTGTATAGAAACATTAAGCTGGTGCAGAAGAGCACTTGATACCAAAAGTTCAAGAAAAATAGAAACACTGGGGTTTTTTACTCCTCCCTCCTCCGCCCCCAACACGAAAACACGAAGTACTGAATTATATATTGAGGTTTCCAGCTGACAGTAATGTAATGCAAATATGATGCTGTATTTTTCCTTTAGTTTATCATTAATCTAGACTAATCAAATCATGTTTCCTTTGCTTTATTTGGGAATCAGAGAATACAATTAGCATATAAGAACATATGAAAGTAAAAAGAAGTCACCAATGTTTTTAGTACCAAGCCAAGAAGATGCCGTGTGAATGCACTTCTTAGACCCAATGTTTCTTAATTTCCTCCACGTAAGCTCATCTCTTCAAAGCTAATTTTCAGTGGGTTTGATGCTAAAACATTACCAAATCATAAAGATAATTCTGAAGTCTTTCACAACTTTTCTTCCCCTATTTTTGTTTTCTTTTTATATTTTATGTAGTACATGGCCATTTGAAAAGTTTAGTAGGCTTAAAAGAAATCACTTCTCATTTGACATTAGGATACTTTTTCAGCTTATTACAGATCCGTACATACCTTTATCTAGAAAGATTTGTCTGCTGTTGTGTTTTGGAAAAATTCTGTGAAAGAGGACTTTGAATTTTAATAGCATGAACACACGGTATCTTTTAAGCAAAGATAATAGAATAGTATGAAAAAGGCATTACTCAATAGTAATACACAACAAAATTAACACTTTTAACTAGCTGTTTTTTAACTATTCTTTTTCACAAATCTGTTTAAAGATTAAAGGTGAAAGTCCAGCAAATCCCTGTAGTATGTGTTTAACTTCAGCCACACATCATGCTTTAAATACATCCTTAATTATTTTAACTCAGGATAAACAACAAAAAAAAGTATATGAGGGTAATGAAAAATAAGACTATTACATAATATAATTCAAAATATTAAAATTATTTTCAGTGAATGTATGAGTTTTTCAAAATATTCAACAAGCCAATGAATTTTCAGTGCACATAACCGTTAAAAAGTAAACTTTTATGATCTTTATTTTATATTGAAGTTTTAATTTCTTCAGCAAAACCCATGCAATTTCAAAAAAGTAACAACTGCAGATAACATCTGAAATTTTATTAAGTGTTTTCCTAAGGTGACACTTAAGCTTTTAAGTGTACATGGTATTTAATATTTCATAAATTATTGACAATATATTTGCTGTAACATTGAAACACTTTAAAAGACTGTACTGTTTTTAATAGTCAATCACTGTTCACCATCTACTTACAGTGAATATGATTATAGGGTAATAATCTGTAACCTCTCACTGGTTCCATTTGAACATAAGGAAAAAAATCTGTATTGTGAGGGTGGCTGAGGACTGCTACAGGTTGCCCAGAGATGTTGTGGAAACATCACATTTGGAGGTACTCTAAACCTGTTTGAATATGGCTCTGTGCAACCGGCCCTAGGTGACCCTGCTTGAGCAGATGATTGGACAAGATGACCTCCAGAGCTCCCCTCCAACCGCAACCATTGTGTGATTCTGTGATTCTGCGGTATTCCATGACAGAGTTAAAACCAACTCTGTTTCTTGAACTGCACTTTTTCACTTAGCCATGGCATCATGCTACTTGAAACGATATTTTTGGTCTTCTTTTATATCAAGTTGATTTTATTGGTAAGGTTTTATTGGGTATTTATTAGTAATAGTTCTCCTATTTTTTTCTTTCTTATTTAGATACTTTAAAAAAAAAAAAGTGGAATTTGACTGACTTCACACAGATATCAAAATAGAATCTATGAATTATAGCCAGACAGGCATCTATTTCCTTCCTTGATTATAAAGTGACCTGACATGACAGCTTCACCTATAAATGTCCAAATTTAAGGTGGATGGATTTCACCTTCCTAAACTTCTATAAAATGGTCATAATATTATATAAACATAAAAGATCATAGAATCATAGAATGATTTGAGTTGGAAGGGACCTTTAGAGATCATCTAGTCCAACCTCCTTGCCATGAGCAGGGACACCTTTCACTAGATCAGGCTGCTCAAAGCCCCATCCAACCTGATGTTGAACACTTCCACAGATGGGGCATCCACAACTTCTTGGGAAACCTGTTCCAGTGTCTCACCACCCTCGTTGTAAAAAATGTCTTCATTATATACAATCTGAACCTACCCTCTTTCACTTTAAAACCACTGTCCCTTGTCCTGTCACTGTAGGCTCTGTTAAAAAGTCCCTGTCTTTCTTATAAGCCCCCTTTAAGTATTCGTTGTGGTTTAACCTGGCAGGCAGCTAAACACCACACAGATGCTCACTCACCCCCCACCCCCCAGTGGGATGGGGGAGAGAATCGGAAGGGCAAAAGCAAGAAAGCTCATGGGTTGAGATAAGAAGAGTTTAATAACTAAAGTAAAATAATAGAAATAATAATAATAATAGTATTGATAATAGTAATAATAATATTGTAAGGAAAAGGAAAACAACAAGAGAGAAAGAAAACAAAACAAAACAAAACAAAACCAGGTGATACACCTGCTCACCACCCGCCGACTGATGCCCAGCCAGTCCCCGAGCAGTGGTTCCCCCCGGCCAGCTCCCTACCATTAATATACTGAGCATGATGTTATATGGTATGGAATATCCCTTTGGCCAGTTTGGATCAACAGTTTTAGCTGTGTCCCCTCCCCTTCCAGCTTCTTGTACACCTGGTAGAGCATGGGAGGCTAGAAAAGTCCTTGACTAGTGCAAGCACTACCCAGCAACAACCAAAACATCTCTGCATTATCAACACCGTTCCCAGCGCAAATCCAAAACATAGCCCCATACCAGCCACCATAAAGAGAATTAACTCTATCCCAGCCAAAACCAGCACAGTATTGAAAAACTGTAATAAGGTGTTCCTACAGCCTTCTCTCCTCCAGGCTGAACAACCCCAACTCTCTCAGCCTTTCCTCATAGGAGAGGTGTTCCAGCCCTCTAATCATTTTTGTGGCCCTCCTCTGGACCTGCTCCAACAGGTCCATGTCTTTCCTGTGCTGAGGACTCCAGAGCCGGATTGCAGTACTCAAGGTGGGGTCTCACCAGAGTGGAGTAGAGGGGCAGAATCACCTTCTTTGACCTGCTGGCCACACTTCTTTTTATGCAGCCCAGATAAGACATGGCATTTAAAAATGAAATGTAGTTAACCTTAAACACACACAAATGTTATAAAAATAATAAATGTCTTTTTTAATTATTATTTTAAAAATTAAATATCTCAATTTTTTGTTGGAGAAGTCTCAGAATATAGGCATCTCTTATACTTCAGAGGGAAAAATATATGAGTAGTAACCACATTCAACAATATGGATCATGATTCATCTTTGACATACAGAAATTCCACTATGTGAAACTAAATTATGCGAAACTAGAGCGTAAAGTAATTAGATCCTTACTTAACAAAAGGAAAGAGACAAACAAAAATCTATCTTTTATTTGGGTGTTTTGAAAAGTAATTGTCTAAGTGAAAGCAATATACCAATACAAAAGTTTTCAGCATTCTTCTATACATTCACATGCTTTTTTTCTTTTTTTTCTCTTTCCTTTTATATTCTTGAAACTACTTTTGTATTAAAACATTACGCATGTCCTGAAGGGTAGGTGAAGTATTCAAACATCAAACCTGCTTGAAAGCAGGTCTTGAGTTTATCATGTACTATCTGCTATCCGTATATAAAGTGAGAATTTAAAAAACAGTTCAGAATAAATGTTTGACTAAGACTTTGTATAGATATGTATTAAAACCAAACAAGATAATAAAACATCAGGCTTTCTTACTTCCCCCAAAGCCCACAGTGCTCTATTTCATCTTCCTGCTTGGTTCTGGAAAAGACAAGCATGACTGCATCCATTTTAAAAATACCTTCTGTGAGTGCAGAAGAGCTCTTTCAGCTTTTCTGAATTACTGTCTAGTCCAGGATCAAAATTCTGACTACTTTTCTACTGCCATAATTCAATAAATGTGCCTGACATCTAATAGTTAAAAAGGTAGTTAAGACAAATGAAAGAAGACTATTACTATTTTTTCAAATCTGTTAAGATACCTCACCAAAAGGTCATAAAAATTTCATTGCTGCAGCTAATAGCGTGTAAATGCAACATTAGAAGTCTCAAGACCATCATGCAATAGCCATTTGCACATGGATTTTGGTAAAGTAGAAAAACAGAGCCCTGAAGCAAACCTAGCTCTTGAATGAAGACAGATTTTCCCTCAGTTTGCTGAAAAGATTATTTTGCAAGGTTTCTTGCAGAAGAAAGAAACCCAAAACAAAACTTGACTTTCCATAGAGCATTTTTGATAGAGACAAGTTTGACATAAATCAAGAATGATCATTTTAAAAATAACACACAAGATTTTTTCCGATCGTGATCACATCAGAACTGATTTATCTATTTTGTAAGAGAGAGCTGAGGCGGACATGAACTGTACTTTTCAGAACTGCTTGTCCTCAATAAGGACTATTCAGCCCTCTAAGCACTGCTGGCTGCTCATCACACAATGAAAGTTGTGCTGATTCGAAAGTAGCTCTGATGATGCCTCACATATACATTCATGCAGCTCCCCTTCATTTTGCTACTGATTGACTGCAGACATTTTACACAATTTCTCTTAAAACTGTTAAATTGATCAAAGTCCAGTAATGTCTCTCGTCACATTTCCAGCTACTAATTCTATTTGATGATCAAAGAGATGAATGAACCATCACTTTTGGAACTTGTTTAAGACCTGTGCAAAGCCTTTTCTTATATCCTCTACTATTAGTCATTTCACTGATTTCTTCTCTCTTGCCTTTCAAGAATATTTTCCTTGAGAAGTTATAGATTAAGAAAAATAGAAACAGGCTTGAATATGGCTTCTGTTGTGAGGTGTTGCTTTTTTTCCCTCCATCCAGAATTTTCAGACAGACATTATAAATGTTTTTGAATATTCATTTTCTTACGAATGAAGTCATCTTGTCAAAACACTAGAAACACCACAAGAAATTTAGTGACAAAGACATAATACTATCAGCACACACAATGTGTTCCAGATGCAAGACCAACCTTATTTTCAATGAAAACAATAAATTGATTAATCTTAAAGTTCTTTGACATTTTACCATTATGAAAATCCCTTAATGTGTGAATATACACTATAGAAAGAGATATCAAAGTAAAAAAGACAGAGAATAAATAAGAACTATGTTCCCACTGATTCCGTTGGGAACAAAACTGACTATAGATCACAGGATTCAACTAAGCTTATGGCATTTTGCTGTATTTATAGGAAAACACATAATATTAATTATAAGAATGTAAGGTAGAGATATATAAACAAACCTGATATCAAATGAACTTGAAAGAATTTTCTCTTTTTATCCTTTCTTGTTCTCCTTTTGGCAAAGGTTCAAAAGAAAGAAAAATAAAGGCTGCTTATTTTGCAGAGACACTGGAATTCACTAGAAGCACAGTTTGAGGTTCTGTGAAGACAGGAGAACAATTCCATTTCCTAACTACGGGTATCTAGACCCAAGAATGAAAGCCAGGGCATCTAAAATGGCTCTGGATTTCCATTTTTAAGCACCTTCCTCACACCCTGAGGGCCAAATTTCCAGCTGCTGAGATGATGCAATGGTATAACTAACCTTACTTCTGTCTCAGACCTCATTTTAGTTCAAGATGTATAGTGATGTATTGTATAAGCAAATATGCAAACATACAATTTTTTTTATACTTCTTTGAGGGTTTTGTTTCATATGATGAGATTTTCACAGGTACATTGCTAAACATGCAGTGGTTATCTGAACATCTTTGTTAGAGCAAAAATTGATACATTCACTTTGAAATATAAAGATCGCATTTTAAGGGAACATTTTAAGGAAAACAAGCAGTTTTTATTGGACTTATGATTTGCGAGACATTTGCCTAAGCCCACAATACCATGATGGAGTATTCTAGGACTTTTATACATCCAATTTATATGTCTTGAGATTCTGAGATTCTGACAAATATGGAGGTCCGCAGCTATATAAATCACTCAATTTATTCTGGAAGTAATAACATACCCATAGTTACTGTGTCTGAAAAAGTATATGGGAAAAAAATGGAAAAATAGGAAAAAACCACTTATGCTGTGCCCCACTGATTTCAGTGAGTTGTGTATACATTTGTCTAAAATCTAAAGTAGGCAAGAGCCATGGGAACTCAGGCTTCCTAAAATAGTTTGGAAAGCAAATAAGACAAGAAAGAGGTTTACTCTGTTTTATTTTACGTTGGGTTTGGCTCATCTAAAATGGGGTGGGTGGAAGAAGGTTTTTGTCAGCCACAATAAATGAGACAGCCTAATTAATACATGTGCGATATATGCATGGATTTACCTCCAAGTAATATTTGCTAAAATACATTAAACAAGAGTCAAGGCTAGTGATCACATATCTAAATAAATAGCATTGTGATACTTAAAGCAACATATCAATGACAAATATAGTATATAGTGTAAAGAAAGTAATTTCATGCTTCACTTTCCACTTATTTGCATTTTTAGATAAGCAATTAATGTCCTTCCAGCTGTTTCTGGATATTGTTGTTACTGGGAGTAGTACTGTGTGTACCTAAAATAAATTAATTAAATGCAGTAAAATATTGTGCTTGTTGAAACAGACTTCCTAAAGCAGATGCAAACAGCCATATTGGTTAAATGCAAAGGTTTATCTGGCTCAGTCTCTAGAGGTAGTCAATGGGGAAAATCTAGGGAAAAATATGAGAAAATTCCCATAAGGATATTTCTCTAGAAAAATCTGCCAAAACTGCATGCAATACAGAGATTTGCTCAGTTAAAGGATTTGTCTTTGCAATTAATTTCAGTATATAATAAAGCAGAGAGAGAGACAATTTGCGAGGAGATGCTCTTCACTTTTATTAAGATAGCTAAGTATGGTTGACAGTTGAATTCTGCCACAGTTAAGAGCACCAGTTTACTAGGCTCTTTCAGTAGGCACACAGGTTAAAAGTGCCTTAACTAGGTGACAGGGTCCTGCTTTAAACAAATGTGAACCTTTTTAAGGGGAAAATTAAAAAAAGGTTTGTATATATCGTTACACAACACAAATAAGTAATTTTAAGCAACTAAACACAGACTTCAAAATACACAGCTTAGAATTTCCTTCTCATATTTTCTGGCAAGACCTCCTACTTTCCTTTTTTTCTGACACTTTTAGAAAGGAAATGGTTATGGAGAATGTCAGAATTTATAATATTTTCTGCCACTATAATGCACATGCACTTCCTTTCCTTTACCTTTTCTGAATTTCCTGGCTTGGAATACTGCAGCAATCATCTTTCAGTTTTTCAACCAGCATACACTGAGAATTTTTCTTCAAAGTTAATAATGTAAATCATAAATTTAAAGTAGTCATTTCCCCGCTCCCTCATTATAGAAGTATATTTCCTATGTCTTTGTTATAGTCAGTTTCGTGCACTGAATATGAGATTTGGCATAGCATTAGAGAATGATATGCAGATGTAGGCTAAATATTAACAAGAAGAATCAAATGCGTATCTCTGTTTTTCACAACTACCCATAAAAGAAAAAAAAATCCTAGAATCATAAGTTAAGGATGACTTAGATTTTATTCTGAAGGAGTACAATAAGGGAAAAAAAGGAAATGCAAAAAAGGGAAAAATCACATAAGGGCTGACATTAATTAGATCAAACAATGCAATTCCACCCAACAGTGGCAGAATCTAGACAAGTTATACAAGGATGCAGAGTGCTGTTTTTTCTCTTATAACAGTCTTTGGCAGCATACTTAGCTTAAGCAGAATGGTCCTATGCCTGAGACATGTACAGTAATTCCAGGTTCATAAGAGAACTAGTGATCCTGATGCATCCTTTTATACAGTACTGATGCAGTATTATTCACAAGCATTAACAAATGTTTATTTGTAATATCTGCCCACCCACTCTTCAGAAACAGGCACAACCAGCTCTGGTAGAATGCAATAGTTTAATATATTTTTTTTTCATATAATTTAGGACAGAACTGTTTGGGTTTTTTTTTTTTCATTCAATGGCATTGGACATCTTATCAGAATTAATTTCATTGATTCCCAAATACTCTCTGCACTTACCATCCATGAAGCTCAGACTGATGATCTGACTTGATTTCTCTTTATTGATTTCAATTTCTCAGCCATGTACAAACATGGTTAAAATTTCACTAATCCTACAGCTACCTGAGCAATAAGTTGATGACAAAGGGATTGTCTTCATTATAGTCAAAGAAAGAAAGTACATAATCATGAATTGTGTGAAAGAAAGTCTCTTTCAAAAAGAATGTAAAAATTCTGGAATCTGTCGTATAGAAATAGATGCATAGGTAGGTGAAATATTGTGCCAGGTTTATACCCAGATGTCAAAAGGTGTGAAGAAATACAGAATTTTCTCTCCCTGCAAAGCCAGAGGTTAATCAACAGATTGAACCATGATTTGGGAAATGTAAATTCTGGAAAATCATTATATTTTGTTTGTAAATTCTTTTACATTAGTGTGTACTAGTATTAAAAAAAAAAAAAAAAAAAAAGAGGCATCTTTTCTAACATTAATGATTACCTGAAAAGGCTTAATAAATATATATCTATCTCCCGTAAATCAGAGTAATCAAATTGGTATCCAAAGAATTATTCCAATTCATCACGGCCAAGAAACTCATCCCTAAAAAATTCAAACAACAACAAAAACTGTCAATGTGCTTGCTGCTGAAATGTGCTTAGTTTTGAAGAGTGGTTTCATGCAGTCTTGTTAAATTTCTGGGATTGAAAACACCAGATATCTGAACTGATTGTGGATGAAAATTAGAATAAATCAGGGTTGACTATCTGGGCCTTCAAGGAGCTCCTTTACAGACAAGAATTGAAAGTTCCCAGATTGGTGTCCTATGCCAAGGACTGGGAGATTTTTCTTATAAATTTGCAATGGTTCACAAACAGTTCTAATCACGTTCCCATAGGAAAAAGTCCAATTTAGAGTGTCATCTGCATAAGTGGTTACAGGCTTAAGCCTTTACTCCACTCAGAAAGATAGAAAAGAGTTATTTGAAGAGAAAAACTGCCAATTCCTATCACAGAAAATCTAAAAATCTACCCAAAGTCATTCCCTATATGATCCATAAATATTTTAACACTCTTTATTCTCACTTTTCCTATACAAGCAGCACAATCAGAAAGAGACATCCTGGTTATTACTGTGAAACAAGACAGGTGTACATTATATGATTTAATTTGCAGTCCTGGTATGGCATATATCCTGATATGGCTAATGTCCTAGCTGCCAGTTGGAATGAGATCTTTTTATTTCCCATATTTTCCTTGTCATCCTTCTGAGGAAAAGGCAGAAAGGTAGTTCTAATCTGGTTTATTTTTTCTTGCTTGCTGAAGTCACTAGCTCACCTCTGGTAATTTTTCCCTATCCCTGGCTTGCAATTCTTAAATAGGGAAAACCTAAAATACTGTTTACCCCTGGCCTTTGAACCTATTCCCTTTTTCCTAGGCATATTTCCTTTTAACTTCCTAATTTTAACTACATCTTGCTCTTTGGATGGGCCTCCTCATCAGCCGTATAACTTTTGGTGTAGTTCCACTGCACTCTACTTTTCATTTATTTTCTTGTCCATCTTCAACTTCTCTTGCAGGAACACTATTATCCACAAACATCATTTCAAGCATTTTCCTCCCCTTCCCTTCCCTTCCCTTCCCTTCCCTTCCCTTCCCTTCCCTTCTCTCCTTCCCCCTTTCTTCTTCCTCTTCCCCTATCACATATATGCAAAACCCCAAATATTCTTTGCCTGCCAATTAAAAGTGTTCTTGGGATCTACTCTTCATTAGCCATTCCTGTTATAGGTGATGGTGCACTGAGAAAAATTACTTCTTTATGATCACATGCTGAATGTAACTTCATCCTGCAGCTACTTATTTTCTTTCTCTCTCCTTCCCTCTTCCTTTTTTCTCTTTCCTCCTCCTCTGTCATTCTCCAACAATTGAGGGTTTTTTAATACACTCCTAAGATCTAAACTTCTGTGACTTCTATGTTTCACAAAGTCACTGAAAATCTCTAAATCTGTCACAGCATTTGGGTCAGTTAAAAAAGGTGCAAAATGTTAGTATCTGAAGAACCGTTTAGTACATCATCAGATATTTCAAGCACTGCATTACAAAAATGCAGTCTCATGCTGCCCTTAACCCAATACAAAAGGTAAATCGTATGCAAATACTGAGCTCCAACAGCTGTACCATGTTAAGTACAATCGTATGCTCTTTGGGAACACTGTAAAATCCAGACTACATTATCTATATTTGATGCAATAGAGTGACGCCTATAGTATGAGCATTTGTGGCAGAGTTTATTAGTCAGCCATAATTTAACTTTAGCACTTTCATACCTAGCCCATGTATTTCTACTCTCAAACCACTGATCACAGCAGAAGTATACATTTATAGGAGAGGGAAAAATATATATATAATGAAGAAAATTCTTTGACAAATCAAATGAGCTAAACATTCTTTGTGGAATGTTTGCAAAAATACATGTAGATCAAACACATTTGTCCCTTTGCCATTTGAACTTATATCCTATATGCAGGGCAATCCTTCATTCTTTTCAGCCTCAGCCATAGCAAGTAAACTTCCATGTATGCCTATCAGACACTTATTTTTGGATGCATACAATGGACATTTGTCAGAAGCCTGAAACCTACTTAACACAAGGCATGTGTGACATCTTTTAAATAAGCTGACTTAACACTTGACAAAATCAATGATCATCTAGCTGCTAAGGTTTAAATAAGAAAAATAATGGGATTGCATGTAAGAGACAAGAGGGGAGAAAGGGAGTAAAATCTTTAGTTGTCTTACTGAAAGAGTTATTGTTAGCTCCCTGTTTACACATGGAAATGCTTGTAATCTAACACAGAGGCTCCTGTAATAGGTCATTCAGTCTGTTTGAAGTTAATTACCATATTTCCACAGGAAAATTCACATGGGTACAATCAACCTTTCTGCTTTAGGAAGTACAAAACATTACAAAATCTGAGATCTGACATTTTAGGAGAGGCCACTAGGAACCTGACAAATATTTTTTTCATATGTTAACTAAACACAGTATCTAACAGACCTGCAGAGAGTAATAACATCAAGACAACCAAGTACAATTGCTGTACAATGCAAAAAGGCTGTTCTTTTTGTTCTCCATGCTTAAGTGTTTTGAGCTACATCTTACCTCTACAGTTATTCCTTTTATAATTAATGTACAGAAGTTTTCCATTTTAAAAATGATTGCTAATGTTTTTAATCCCAGTAATAATGTTTTAGCAGATAATGCTATAAAATTCTGTATATCTGTAGCTCAGAAAAAAATACAGTAATTTCATCTGCATATAGAGTCAGTATATCCTAAATCTAATCACATGCAGATATTTGGAAGTAAGTGAAAAACACAAAGCTTTACAAAAAATCTTGTCCTACATTATGCCAATAAAACTCTTTTTGCAATCTTGAGATAGTATAACTTGGTTGCTGTTTCTAAAGTATGTAAAGCAGAATAAAATCATCCTTTAAAAATGATATGTATATAGTAATGCAAATATTTCCAAGGGGCTAAAAATCTATTATTGCATTGGTCACTGCCATGCTTTCTCATTAAATTTGTACACAATAAAAATACAGTACTCATGTAGAAAAAGTAGGTGTACATGCACCCATTTTGGTAATACC
Source organism: Fregata magnificens (assembly GCA_013389945.1). Classification (NCBI taxonomy): domain Eukaryota; kingdom Metazoa; phylum Chordata; class Aves; order Suliformes; family Fregatidae; genus Fregata; species Fregata magnificens. Next base: position 22,553 of record WAAD01034990.1, read on the forward strand.
TTTCACTGGAGGATTAACTCAATGACCCACTGGTGCATTCCTCTGAATTACTGCTTAAAAAGACTGGATAAGCTCCTGGAGTGATGGTATTTACCCAAATCGGCAATGAATGAATTCTTTGGGGCAAACAACTACTTCAAACAAACTTCTGTATGACTTTTATCAGTTCTTATTTATCAACAGTCCAGATGGTTTATATAAATTAAATGTTATCTTAAAATATGTAATAATAACTGAATTGCACAAGTAATATCACATCCTCTGAAAAGTACAGCCTAATTCTTGCTTGTATATCTGCTACCATTTCTTATGATTCTTTTCTTGATTCCTTTGTTGTCACTCATGTGTGTTATCTCATAGCTGCCATCTCGGCTTCTGTCCTTCTCGTCATATTCCTATGCTACCTAGAACTCCCCAGTCATCTCAGCCTGCCAGTAAATGAACTTATTTTCTTTTACATGGCTTCCTAAAATGAGCATTCTGTAAAATGTGCAAATGTTAAGTTGCGTCAAAAAATAACACTTTCACCACAATAATAAATATTGTTTTGTAGACAATCTAAGAAAATGCCATTTAACGTGTTTGTTTGTTTCAGACTGATTTCCTCCTAAAATGTTGAGACCTTTGGGATGTAGTCTGTTGACTTTTTTGATGTCTTTCACTCTAGTAGCACTCCAACTGTATCACTGAAATAACAATAACAACAATAATAACAACAACAACAAGTAGAAGAAAAATAAGACAATAATAATAAAAACCAGACCAAACCAAAACAAAACCCAAACCAAATAAATGATGCTATTGTCTATGGCCAAGAAACATCAACTGGGAATAAAAATAGACCATTGGAAGACCAGAGGTCAAAAAAGACAGCAAAAATTAATCTAACTATTTTTATATGTTGATTTCTTTATACTCAATTAATATAGAAGTTCTTTAATATAATATGATGTGGCTAACAAAAGACGGAAGTGGCCCCTGACACTACTTTTTGTACATGAACAAGAGAGAGGAATATCTGATTAAAGCTGAACAAAGAATATGCCCAATGCTGAATAGAGCGGGTGATTTAGTGACAGTAGGCACAGATAAGGCTAAGGTATTCAATATCTTCTTTACCTCAATCATCAACAAGGTCTTGCAGACCTTTATGCATAATGAATGTGTCTTAGGAGAATGACCAGCAGTGGATGAGGATGAAGTCAGGTGTTACTTGAGCAACCTTGACCCATACAAAGCAACAGGACTCAAAGGGCTGCATCCATGGCTGCTGAGAGAGCTGACATTGACTCTGTGGCTTAATCTTAAAGGTTACATCAAAGAAAGGTTTCCCCTGGTTCAAGTTTCATTTCATACCCTATAGTTATTATGAACCTGGCATTTTCTTGGACATGCTAGTGGAAACAAAGTAAGATTAATTCAGTATTTCTCATCAGGTTCCAGAGAGACTCCTATAGAGCCCCATGTTTTAATGAAGTGTTAAGCGTATCTTATAAATTCCTGGCAATATTGAATATTGCCATTTTAGCACATTCTATTGTGTAGGCTTTTTTTCGATTTCAATAAGGTATGGGGTTTTTTTATTAAATGGTATACCACATGATCTGAATAAATGAAATTTTAAGTAACTCTGGGAAACTTCAAGAACCTTTCCAGCTAATGGCTTTGAAGCATCATCCACCTTCAATTAAATAAAATAGTTGATCACATCTTTCACCACATTTTTCCTGATGAAAATCTTTTAATATACACAGCTCTGTTGTGATGATGTCTAACAATGATGAAAAGGGAGCAACATTTAAGCATTGAGGGATAACCCCCATCATCTAGAATACCTTTGAATTTGCTTGGGGATTTTTTCTCATTTTTTTTTAGTTAAACAAACTCTGACATGTCCACATTTATATGATTTCATCTCACAGAACAAATGCCATCTGTCAAGAGAACATATGCTGTTATTGACTATGAAGGTTAACTAGCGTCAGTGGGAGAAATCCTAACTCTTTAGACATTCATAGCAAGTTTTGCTGCTGAGTTCAAGGAAAACTGAAATTTATCTTATGCTTCCTAAGAGAAAACTATAAAAGTGTGAATGTGAAATTATATAACTTTCTAAGGAAGGCCATAAACCTGTGAATAATTACACAACTTCAAGATTATCAGTATCCTTCAGTATAATGTAGAACAGAAAAAGATAGAATGGTGGTTATGCATGGTTTTCCAGACTACAGTATAGTATACCTGTGTATGGTTTGTGTGCTTGTTTTTATGAAAACAATTTAGCTTCAAAAGCCTTTCTGCTGTGCTTGTAGGCTATATTTTTGGGAATGCTCTTTAATGAGTGTAGATTTATGAGACAATTATATCCAAAACTGTATAAGTCACATCCCAATTTTCTCCAACCTCCACCCACGACCCCAGAACTGAGAATTCATAAATTCCAGTACAATATCATTAATCTCTTTCATCTATTCATCCTCACATATAAACTGCAACTGATCAGTTATTGACTTAGTTCCTTAACAGACAAAAACTGTGGTGCTGTGTAGCAGCCAGGGAATATATAACAGTCTCCTAAAACTTGAAGGAAAACAGATTGGGGCTATTTGATCAACTTCCTTGTCTGTGTCTAGTATTGATCATATTCTGATTAGTGCTATTTGTTCTCTCTTTAAACAGACATTACAGAAAGTTGAGGCTGTGATCCTACATAAAAAAAATTAAGTAATAATTGCATTCCAGAACTGTACTTTGCATAAATATAGAATAATTTAGATTGGGAAGGACCTCTGGCCAAAATAGTGTCAGATTATATTAGATTGCTTAGGGCTGTGCCCATCTTTTGAGGGATGGACTCCACAACATCTCTGGGCAGCCTGTTCCACTTTCTGACAACTGTCACTGTGATTTTTTTCTTTGTATCTGTTTAGAATTGTTCTTGCTGCAACTTGTGCCTGTTGCCTATCAACCTTTCACTGCGCACCTCTGAGAAGAGTTCAGCAATTTTTTTCTCTATTACTACTCATTAGGTAGCTAAAGATAAGCAATTGCCCCTTCCATGGGAAGGGGGTGGGCATTAGGTCTCTTCTTCAGGATGAATAAACCCAGAGTTCTCGATAACCCTGTCCAAACCCCCAGCCATCTTAGTGGCCACTTGCTAAACTTCTTCAGTTTTCCAATGTTTTTCTCATATCTGGGTGCTCCAGACAGTATCAGTACCAGGCACTACCGCAAATGTGGTCTTACAAGTGGTGAACAAAGAGGAATAATTACTTCCTGGACCCACTGGTTACTTCTAACCTGGGGCTGTGGTCTCACTAATGTAGCCCGCTACAGAGCTGGCCTTCAGCACTGCAAGGGTGCCCTGCTGAGTCACATTCAACTTCATCTCCATGAGGACCCCCATCTCCATTTCTGCAAAACTGCTTTCTAGTATCGCTGGGTAATCTCCATTTCACTGTTATTGTGAAAGATTTTAAATCTGATGTGTCTATTCATAAAGTAAGTGGAAGTTAACTACAATTTACAGAAAATTATAAGGGAAACTGGCTTAACCTAGGTGAAGAAAGTGATCATGTGGTGGTTTGACCCTGGCTGGACACCAGGTGCCACCCAGCCGCTCTATCACTCCCCTCCTCAGCAGGGCAGGGGCAGAAAATGCGGTGGAAAGAAACCTCCTGGGTCAGGACAAAGGCAGTTTAATAACACAAAGACCACGTGCGGAAACAAAAGGGAAAGGACAACACGGACCCCACTCCCCACCTCTCACCACAGCGACGCCCAGCCCCCGCCCGGGAAGCAGGGCCCAGCACGTGCCGCGGCTGCTCCCGAGGGCACAGACCAACGTCCCAAACCAGGAATGCCCCCCGCTGCCTCCTGCCTCCCAGCTTTTATCCCTGAGCAGGCGTCACACGGTACGGAATAGCCCCGGTCAGCCCGGGCCGGCTGTCCTGGCCGCCCCCTCCCAAGATCCCGCCCACCCCCAGCCCACAGCGGGGTGGGGGGGGAATGTTGGAGAGGCAGCCCCGGGGCTGGGCAGGCACCGCCCGGCCACAGCCAAACACTGGTGCCGCCTCCAGCCCCCAGCACAAAGCACAGCGGGCTGGCGTGGGGAAACCAGCTCCCCCTCAGCCAGACCCAGTACAGATCAGTATTTTTGTGAAGAGTCAAAATGGCACTTCACCTGGATCAAGTTGTCCAATTTGAGTAAAAAGAAAAGAAGCTTGATTTGTTGTATAAAACTACTTATTGAAATGAATACATATGGAGAAAGAACATGAAACAACTGAACAACTGAAATATTAGAGGAGCAGCCAGAGAAATGTTATTCTAAGCTAGAGATGAATATAAGAAGATAATAGATGAAGCATAAAATGATGAACAGTTAGAAGACATCGAACAAGAATAAAATGGAAGAGGTAAGTCTGAAAGCGGAATACAATAAGTTGACCAGAGATCCAAACCAGAAATTGAATACAGGAGCAAACGATAAGCAAATAATGTAAAGCAGAAGAAGAATATGGAAGCAGAAGTGTGACAGAGGCCTTGTGTGATGAGATAAGGCAGATAACTGGAAGATCTGAATTGAAGATGTTGGCAGTGAGATACAAATGTTGACAAATTACTAAGGATATGAAATGAATAAGTGATGGAAAGAAGATTTTGAAAAGCTGTACAGTGTGCAATCACAGTAGCTGAAATAAGCCTGGACAACTTCCTCTCAGGAGACATATCCCTCAAGTAAATGAGGGAAAAAAAATCTCAGAATTCTTGTAAGAAAAAGTAAAAATATCAGTACAAAGCTTGATAAATATGAACCCAGGAAGGGGAAATAAAGGGGACTAAAAAATATGAGACTTCACAAATCATGCAAGAAAATATGAGAAATACAATAAATAGAACATCCAGAAGATGTTTAGCACCAATTCCAGAAAAGAGAAAGATGAGCAAATGAGAAAACCAATCTACAAGAAGGGAGAAAAGAACAAGTGAAAGAACTATTGGATATTAACATATTAATTCTACTATTAACATATTCATTTACAAGGATGCTAGAGAGGTGAATGAAGAAGTACCTGCCAGTGACTTTTCCAGAGGAGTGAAGCACAATATAGGTCAGATTCTTGTGATAACACAGATTCTGGAAAATATCACCTATTAGATAACCCACTACAGTAACTCCACAGGACTCAAATAAGCTTTAGATTATATTTCAAATAAAAGAATATAGAATGCCCAACAACTTAAGAATGAGTGGCATTTCCAAGCAGATAAGCTTGTTGACACAAAATGTCTTTAGAGAATTAGTGACAGCAATAATAGAAAATGAGAAGCTGACTGGATGATTACAGGCCAACAGAGAATAAAGACAAAGGTGTTATAAAATGAGTTCATTTTAGTGATTAAAGTAGAAAAGCTTTTGTACTGGGAGCCAAAATAGGAAAATTCATAGTACATGAGAAGTCAGTGAGACAACCAAAGGGGAAGCCTTAGATGTACAAATGATGTTGACTTCATAGTCCTGTTCAACAAGTCTTTACAGAGAATGGCAAGACAGATTCTTTAAAGCCTTGAAGAAATTACTTGAAATCAAGATAAAGTACTGAATTAAAAAGAGCCAAACCAATCCTAAAAGTCAGATGTGTGCTGAAGTACTCAGGAGGAAGACGTCCCTCCAGTTACGAAAAGGGAGGGGATAAATAAGAAAGCAATTAGCTATGAGTACAGTATATAGCAATTAGCTATATACTATAAGAGTCAGGAACACTTCAGCTTTCAAGATCATGATCCAAGTGGTGGTATGGATTATGTGTGGTGTCCACAATCCATAGTGAGGATATCTTCAGAGGTACACACACTAGTCGCAATGTGTGCAAGTTAGGGCATGCTCCATTAGATCTCCATTAGGTTTTTTGGTGATGTGGGAGACAAGGACCTATCAGTTCCAGTGTGCCCACATGCTGGCACTAGAAGCTTTTTTAAATTTTTTTCTTTTCCTTTTTTCTCTTGATATCTTACCTATATTGTTTTCTTTTTTACTTTGAAATTGAACATCAGTAAGAGCAACCCAAATCTGAATTGACCAAGTTTCCTAAAGAGAAGGAAGCAATTTCCTTTAAACTTTCAGTATTTCCTACACAAAGAAAATTTCCATCAATCATAGCAACAGCAAAACTGCAAGAGCAAACTTTTGTTTCACTTTTTACATTTTAAGTTGTTTAGACATAAAATCTTCACTTTCTGTATGGTAGATGAAAGTTTGTTTGAAGGTCCATTCATTAAACTTTTAATGACTTCTGCAATTAATAAACTCAAACAAATTTGACAGAAAATCATGCCATGAAGATGAAGCAGGAAACAACAGGTTTAAAAAGAGTTTAACCCTCAAGAATACTATGCAAGTTCCTCCAGAGCTAAGAGAAACAGAAGTTTTACACTTCCTATGATGAAGTTATTATTTAATATATTAATCCTCCAGTACAACTATTACATATTCAATGTTACTTCCTTTGTAAGTATCTCTTTCTTCTGGAGACTATCGAAAAAAAGGACTGAAGAGATAGTGGTCTTGCACAGACTTCACAAGAAAAGGAGGCCATAGAAGTTGTTTTTATTTTACTCCCTTCTTTCTTACTGTTGTCCTTTGGACAGTTAGTATCACAGCTGCGGTATTTTAGCAGAATCAGATGATTCTTACTAAATCATCAGAGACTCACAGTGTCTCCTCTCTATGCTGGTTGCCAGCACTGGACAAAAGCTGTTAATTGTGAGACAAGAGGGCTGTTGCTCCCCTACAGTTCTGACATGGCCCCTATCTCTGAACACTACCTAAGGATCCCTCAGTAATTCTCTGTGTGTGTAAAAACAGGCTGGCTATTCCATGTCAGAATAACATGCTTTACATCAGTGAAAAGTATGGCTCACATTTCCCTTTTCTTTCCTCACCTTTTCCCTCCTTTAGAGATGTCAGCACTTTTTAAATAGGCCAAACCCTAAAAACATCCTGAATCCTTGAAGATGAGTCAGATTTTTTTTTTCTCTGGGCCTGTCTGGTCTATTACTGACTCTGACTGTTGTAGCATTCTTGTTAATCCCATCCTTAAGAACATACTCTGCAGTTTTGATGTACACCTACATTCATCCTATTTCATCCTGTCATGGTTGTAAAACAACTTCCCCTTTTATCTCTTCTGACAAAAGAAATTTTTTTTTTAGAAATGCCCACATTAAATGTGGTGGGTTGACCTTGGCTGGTCGTCAGGTGTCCACCAAACTGCTCTGTCACTCTCCCTCCTCAGCAGAACAAGGGGACAAAATACGATGAAAAAGCTCATGGATCGAAATAAAGACAGGGAGATCACTTACCAATTACCATCACAGGTAAAACAGTCTTGACTTGGGGGAAATGAATTTATTTTATTGCCAATTAATAACAGAGTAGGATAGTGAGAAATAAAACAAAACTAAAAACACCTTCTGTGTCCAGTTCTGGGCCCCCCGGTTCAAGAAGGACAGGGAATTTCTGGAGCAAGTCCAGCGGAGAGCCACAAAGATGATCAGGGCAATGGATCACCTCTCTTATGAGGAAAGGCTGAGAGATCTGGGTCTGTTCAGCCTGGAGAAGAGAAGACTGAGGGGAGATCTTGCTACTGCTTACAAATATCTACAGGGTGGGTGTCAAGAGGATGGGGCCAGACTCTTTTCAGTGGTGCGCAATGACAGGACAAGGGGCAATGGGCACAAATTGGAACATAGAAAGTTCCACCTGAATATGAAGAAAAATTTCTTTACTGTGAGGGTGACAGAGCACTGGAACAGGCTGCCCAGAGAGGTTGTGGAATCTCCTTCTCTGGAAATATTCAAAGCCCGCCTGGACACAGTCCTGTGTACCCTGCTCTAGGTGTACCTGCTCAAGCAGGGGCGTTGGACCAGATGATCTCCAGAGGTCCCTTCCAACCCCAACCATTCTGTGATTCTGTGATTCTTCCCACCCCTCCTTCTTCCCTGGCTCAACTGCACTCACAACTTTTCTACCTCTTCCCGCCTTGAGAGGTCCAGGGATATGCGGAATGGGGGTTGCGGTCAGTTCATAGCGCTTTGCCTCTGCTACTCCTTCCCCCTCACTCTGTTCTCCTGCTCCAGCGTGGGGTCCCTACCATAGCATACAGTCCTTCACAAACTTCTTCAATGTGGGTCCTTTCCACAGGCTGCAATTCTTCAAGTACTGCTCCAGCGTAGTCCCTTACAGGCCGCAATTCTTGCCAGACAACCTGCTCCAGCATGGGGTCTTTTCCACAGGCTGCAGTTCCTGCCAGGAGCCTGCTTCAGCATGGGTTCTCCATGGGCTGCAGCTTTCTTCAAGGCATATCCACCTGCTCTGGTATAGGGCTATCCATGGGCTGCAGGGTGGATATCTGCTCCGCTGTGGTCCTCCAGGGGCTTCAGGGGGACAACCTGCTTCACCATGGTCTTCTTCATGGGCTGCAGGGGAATCTCTCTGGTGCCTGGAGCACCTCCTCCCTCTCCTTCTTCACTGACCTTGATGTCTGCAGGGCTGTTTCTCTCACATTTTCTCACTCAGCTGTTGTGCAGCAGGTTTTACCCTTTCTTAAATATGTTATCACAGAGGCACCACCAGTGTTCCTGATTGGTTCAGCTTTGACCAGTGGAGAGTCCATCTTGGAACTGGCTCTGTTGGACATAGGGGCAGGTCCTGGTGTCTTCACACAGAAGCCACCACTAAAGCCCCCATCCCGCTACTAAAACGTTGCCACATAAACCCAATACTGTAAAAAATGATAATTCTTTTCTTTATTTACTATTTACTGGATGCTTGCTAAAAGAATGTGTCTGGGTGGCAGAGAGAAGGTTGCCTGCTTCCCAAATGCTAGCTGGTGCACTTTAGGTTAGACAGAATCTTTTGTAAACAGAAAACGTAACCAGAGTTTCTGGAGTGACATGGAGCAAAGAGAGACTAAAAGTGGGGTAAGCAGGGAGTCTGCAGCATGAATGGAAACTGGAAGGAACAGTGCATAAAAAGATATGCTGTCGGTTCTCAGAGATAGTTAAAAAGAGGTTTTCTACTTTTGAACCTTTTGGTCCTCCACACCTCATTCTTCCCTGTTAAGCCTGCATGCCACCTTCATTTCTTCTGCTGAGGCACAGCTAAATCTGGTAAAACCTATGATTAACATACATAATGAAAAAGTAGAAGATCCATGACTCCCGGCTCCAGACATTGTCACTCTATTGGCAATGAAAGACAGTTGGAAAGGACACCCTGGGGTCTGTTGCTCTCATATAGAACTGCCAGTAGTGCACCAACCCACATTTCTAAGGATGCTCCGAAAACGGCTCTTACCTGGGTGGGGTGGGGAAGGGTAGGATAAAAATTTGTGAAGTGGTGGGTCACTCCTCCCATACCTACTATAAGAATTCACTCAAGCTCAGAGCCAAGGAATCTGAGGTGCCAATGAGAACAGAAAGGATAGGCTGGTATTACTTGCAATATCTTCCCCTCTGCCTTTCCTTTTTTGATAGCTGTATTCAGTTCAGACCAGGGCTATATTTCATTTGACCACTTTAATCATACCAGATCTACACAGGAAGCACCCTGCAGTGAACCTGGCCAGAATGATTTACTATTGCAACAAATCACCCTATAGGCTTAAAATGCACAAAAAGTGATTTTAGCAGCTCTCTGTGAAATGTAGGCAACATAGATTTCATGTTCTAACACAAGAGGAATAGCAGATATATCTGTCTATACTAAACCTGTCTAAGCAGCCATGGAATCTCTTGCTGAAGGAGGATTAGCTTCTAGTCAGGTACTAAAATCTCTAATCAGAAATATAATAACTGAACAGCGTTGATGTGTCTTTTTGTGCAATGTGGAAGGGATCTAGAAGGTCTGTCGAGAAGATGAAAGTTTTGAAACAGGAAACTAATTAAGTGCTATCAGTACTTAAGCAGTTAAAGGTTAAGAGAACTGTGAGTTAAGCCAGTGGATTTAAAAGTTTGAGAGGGGCTAATAAATAATGACAAATAAAATATTATGATTAAGCCATTTGTATTTCTCAGAAATTACACGATTTTTTTTCTGACTAAAATTTCACTGGATTCCTAACTCATTGGCCAAATGGACTGAAAAATATTTATATACCACTGAACAACAATTGTCTTTTAACTGGGTTCTTTTCATAAATACTACTGGATGTAGGTTTTACAAGAAATGGTTTTGATGAAGGCATCACTGCTTATTGTAGTTGGCTTAAGAATGACGCTTTAGCTTCATGACAATATTAAAGGTTTCAAATGATATACATTTCATATTGGAGCTTTTGGTTTTTAGACAGAATTACACTGGAACATCAAGTTTTTGATATTTTCAGGTAAGGTTGCTCACTCCTTTCTTCTTAGTGAAATCCAGTCTCAGTGTCCGAGCCTTGACAAACTATTTAGGGGAAAAAAAAAAGATTCTGCAATTTGGCTTAATGGAATAGAACATTTCACAAAACCAAAGTATTTTGAAAACATTCTGATTTAAAAGCTTTCATCTAAAGCTCTGTTCATTTAAATTTTATTTATGCAACAGAAAAAAATCTTTTACTGACGAAATGTCAACAGAATGTGTACACTACTATTCACTCAGTGAGCAAGCACTACAAAAAGATTTACTTTGTGTGAAAAATCAATTGGGAAAATATATCATTCTGTATAACATTTATTGGGACACAAAGAATGCAACTAGCTACAATTATCTGATTTCTCCCCCACCTAAAATTAAATGATTGCACCATTAGGGTTTATTTTTTCATTAGTTTATCTTATCTCATAACAGACAGAAGTACCTGCAAATCAGTGAAAATGCTTTTTTTTTGTTATTGCATTTTCATGCAAAATGCAAACCAGGAGTAGTAAACATCTGCGGGTCTTAAGATTACATCAGTAGTGGGAATAATCCCAGCTGTCCTACTGATTTACTAGCTAATGACAATATTAAATACTGAAATAGGTCTGTAAAGAGGTTTAAGGCTTTAAAATGCTAGCCAAGTGCTAAACTATAGAGTGATTAATAAATTATGTTAATATTTTTTCACTGGGAAAGCAAAAATAAAATTTATGTATGTGTTTCTATTTTGATATTGCTTGGTAACATTTTACAGAATTATAAGATTCCCTATTAAAAAAAGCAAACATGTTGTTCTCTGTGCCATAGGACTTATAAAGCCCATTTTCTTATGGGTTTATATTCTCTATTCTCTTCATGCTCTGCTGCAGCCAAATGTCTATGACAAGATCTTATACCTAGAATGGTATTTTTTTCTGTGTCCCTTGGTCCATGCTACAGAATGCATGTAGCTTCAAGATCCTCAGCTGGTTGAGCAAGCAGATCTGTGTCTGCTTTGGAACTGTGCTTCCACCTGCCTGGCAAATATCTGTATAAAACAAAATAAAGGAGGACTTATTTCTCCTAATTCCTTTCTCAGTGCAAGGATACTAATAGCTCTACACTCTACTTTAGTTCTAATGGCCCTTGAAAACATTTAGAGAGGGATTTAGGTCTCTAACAGCTCAAATGATTTACCTTAAGGCAGGTTCCTATTGTCTACTAAGGTCCCTAGGATACCTGAGAAATCAGAGCAGATTTGACACGGAATGTACATAATATACCAACACACTTCTGGGCTGGTAGCTGGAAGTCAAGAAGGTTAATTTAGAGCACTCCAGAAGGCACTTTATGCTTAGGGGATACCTAAAGAGAACACTGAATATAGGATTCTACATGATATCCAGGTCTCTCAAATCTCAGTATAATTAACAGTGATAGTCAATATAGTCAGTTACAGCTGAAGCTGGAACACTACACAGTCTACTCTAAAGGAAATACTTCCTAAGAGATTGGATAACAACCTTACATGTAGATTTGTAAATTTGGGAGTCTAAATTTAGATGTCTATGATAATGAGTCCATCCTTATGATTCAATTCAGCTGTGTGTCTACAAGTAGGGAAAAAACCATTTTTATCAACCTGGTCAACCTGGTGATGAGAGCTTTGAACAAGGCACATCAAGGGAGGGAGGTGATGACTCACAGTCAAATGAGGAAGCAGTGGACCAGGTTGGCAAGCAAAGGGTGAAGAATGATATGGAAAAAAGAGATCTTGAAAATAATAAAAAAACCCCACAATCAGGACTGAAAGGGGACCACCTTGAGCATATGCACACAAATAAGGATGTGTTGAGAGGACAGCATTATGAGGGAAACTCTCACACTTTTTCTGGGAAATCAGCATGACTTGGTGCCTCTCTGAAGTGCCTATACACTGAATATTGGTTATCTTATTGGTTATCTCAATTTTAGCAAAGCTTTCAGCAGCACCTCCCATAACATCCTCATTGGCAAACTGATGCAATGCTAAATGAGGGGGAAGTGGATTGAAAACTGCCAGGCTCAAAGAATTGTGATCAGCAACATGAAAACCCCACTGGAGGCCAGTCACTGGAGGTGTACCCCAGGGGTCAATACTGGGGCCAATGGTGTTCAACATATGTTCAACACTTATGATCTGGATGATGGGATAGAGTGTGTCCTCAGAAAGGATCATCTGCAGATGATTCAAAACTTGGAGGAGTGGTTGATACACTGGATGTTTGTACTGCTATTCAGAGGGACTTTGATAAGCTGGAGAAATGAACTGACAGGAATCTAATGAAGTTCAATAATGGGAAATGCAGAATCCTGCCCCTGGGGAGGAGTAACCCTGCATTCCAGGACAGGCTTGGAGCTGACTGCCTAGAAAGCAACTTTGCAGTGATGACCTGGGGGTCCTGGTGGACAAAAAGTTTAACATCAGCTAGCAATGTTCTTTTGTGGCAATAGGTTACATTAGGAAGAGAATCTCCAGCAGGTCATGAGAGATAATCTGTTCAGCACTGGTGAGACCATATTTGGAGTCTTCTGCCCAGTTCTAGGCTCCTCAGTAAAAAGGAGACAGACAGACTGGAGTGAGTCTAGAGAAGGGCCACAGAGATAATGAAGGAATTGAAGCATCTAAGAGGCTGAGACAGCTGTGGTTCTTTAGGCCTGGAAAAGGCTCAGGAGGATCTTATCAATATGTCTAAATACATAATGGGGGGAAGTAATCTGGTTCTTCTCAGTGGTGCCTAGTGAAAGGACAACAGACAATGGCACAAACTGAAATACAGGAATTCCATTTAAGCATGCAATAACCCACTTTTTTACTATGAGAGTGGTCAAATACTGGAAAAGGTTGCTCAGAGAGGTTAGGGAGTTTCCATTCTTGGAGTTATTAAAAAATAGACGGGACATGGCCATGAGCAACATGCTCTTGTTGACTCTCTTTTTGACCCCCCTTGTTAGGATATATATGGAGATGGATAAATAAATATAGTTTAATCTCTATCCATATTTACTTACCAACAAAAAGAATAAAATAAATTTATATAAAAATGGAGAGGAATGTTACAGCTCCAAACTTCAACTGTTTCATATTTGAAGTAGATCAAGTATCTTGGTTTTGTTTATACTGTAAATTTTGATTGCATTTTTTTGTTGAAAATAGTACTCATATTTTTAATGAGATTACTTACATTTGATTGGTATTTCATATTGTATCATGTTTTATTTCATATGGTTATTCCAACCAATCTTATTTATGTATTTATTTATTAAATGATAGTGCTAGTGGCCCAAAGCTTTGCCTCATTTTACTTGTCAAAGCTACAGCAACAATGAATAGAAATGACAGGATACTCTAGAAGGTAAAGTATTCTTTTCCATATTAGACAACTCTGATAGTTAGGCTGAATGGCTATCCGGAGAAAGCTCTTTTTCCTTTTGAATGTAAGAAGGTTCTGTATAACTAATCTGAAAAAAAGATTAATTTTTTGGATGCCTAAACTTAAGCGAGATGAAAGTCAATGTTAATGCTTAAAACTGTTATGTAACTCACTATTACTGGAAACTAAGGTTTAGAAATCATATTTGGCACACTGCGTGAAATTTCTTACCCATAGAAAAAGAAGGGGAATCCCTTTGCTCTACTAGCAAATTGATTTTTGTTTTTAACAGTATAAAATACTTGTCTGTGTGACTTCAAAAGCTATTTCTTATATTCCCTGAAAGCAAAGTGTCTAAGTAGAATTCAGAAGTAGATCAGCAATAGTAGATCCTTCATCCAAATACTACATAGTGTAAGCAGCTATTTGAACATTTCCAGATTAGAATCTTGCCCTTTACAAACATATTTGATACATACAGAGGGCCTGTTGCCTGATTATTTTCTATCACATCTGTTTGGATGGCATCATGCCCATTCACTAGCTCATCAAACCCTTGCCCAAGGGCAAAGCTGCCAACCAAGCAAACACTAGTTAAAAAAAGGCCAACCAAGAAGATACAGTAGACTAAAATAACAGACTGGATGATAAGGAAAATAGAAAGCTCCATAGATACTTCAAATATAGAATAGCCTTTGGTAATATTGAACATTAATCTTGGAGGAGTGGGAGAGATTTTTTTTCTGAGATAACAGTACACCAGATTTGCTGAAATATATCTGAGATAACAAGCAACATGTTTTGTTAAAGGTATCATGGTAGGGGCAAATATGTGTGCAAATAAGTACATAAATAAATACTACCTTTGTTAAGAAATGGTTTTGAAAACATAGTAGCGGTGCTACTAGTAAAATCAATAAGCAAGCAGATGGTGATGCATGTATTTGTGGTACTTCCCTTAGCCAGCATTTGAAGCACTTTAATTAGTTCAGCTGTCCAACCCTCTTTCTCCCCCAAGTCATTCTTCATGTATTATGTCAATAGACAACAAAATATTAGAATTATTATCCTTATGGAAAAAGTGGGACAAAATGATACAGAGGTCATAAAACATGACAGTAGAAATGCCTTGGATAAAATACCATTTTGTTTCCAGTCATGGAATATAATTACAGAGAAAAAATTGAAATTGACAGAGTGCTTAAAGCTACAGTATATAAAGAAATGCAGATTCATGTGGATAGCTAGAGATTTAACAAAACCAGAATAAAATGTTATTTATAATCACAATGATGAATTGTACTTACTATGTATTTTAAGTTAGGTTAGTAAACAGCACAGGTATTTAACAAGATCCTCTAAGATACTATTCTTGAAGCTATTGGGAATAGTTACTAATAAAAATAACAATAACTGTTGTTTGGAGAATAGTCCTGGGTAGAAAAAAGGGGGTTTCCATTCTAGATTTCTCCATTTCTTTCATCATACAACAACTCTTTTTTAGCAAGCAAATAGAAAAAAATGTGTGTGCAATCCTGGTTCTCACGTCAGCCTTTCAGAACTTGCTGTGAATGAACTTTTTGTACTAAAAAGTGAAGAAGGGAAGTGAGAAACTCTATGCATACTTTCGGAACTTAACCTGCATATGCTGATTTATAAATCCTAGTCTAATCAAAATTAATTATTAAATTACTGATTAGTTAATGAAGACAATATTTCATTCCTTCTTTTAAAAATTTCAACTATTTTGATCTCTTTTACTTTGCCCTGGAATTACTTTTCTGTGTTTTATGGTAAAATCACCTGTCTTCCTCAACATGAGGATGTGCCCATGATGTTCTGTACAACTGTAGTTTGCATGGAGTCTCTGCCAGTGTGTAAAGTAATTCCACATCTACTCTAGTACGTGCCAGTCCAAGTGCTGGCTGGGAACCAGAGAAGTTAATTGTCATGCTTGCTTCAGTGATTTTCTTCATGAAAATATTTGCAAGTTTGTTTTGTAACCGAATCTCCAACTTACATTCTTTTTTTTCTAAATTAACACCCAGGACAAAACCAATTGTCTACAATGAACTAAAGTAAATTTGCAATCTATGAATACATGTTTAAACTTTATCTACAACTGTTTTGTAAAGTATAATAATATAAATAGTTTGTGTTGCACCAGAAGATTAATCCCAGAAAATAATGGTAAACTTATGCTAAAAACTTTAACTTCAAAGTTTTATCTACCTAAGTAATATCAGACCAAGTCTATTAACCCTAGTAACACATACAGTAGCACACTAAAATGAGAAGATACATGTTAATTAGAAGGCAAAAATGTACATATACTGTTAAGTGGCTTGATTTTAATCTATCTAGATTCAGGCTACACACTGAAAAATCTAGTTAGGACTCTAGTCACCCTCAGCAAGTCAATATGGATATGTGGGCATCTCAAGAAGACAATCATCATGCCTAAACTGAAATTGCTTTGAGACCTAACTTTGCCTCTCCATAGAGGGAGCTTGCAAACAGGACATCAAGTGAAATGTCTTGATGAAGTGCTTAGGGAGACCGTGTCAAAGGCCTTACTAAAGTCCAGGTAGACAACATCCACAGCCTTGCCCTCATCTACTAGGTGGGTCACCTGGTCATAGAAGGAGATCAGGTTGGTCAGGCAGGACCTGCCTTTCATGAAGCCATGCTGACTGGCCCTGATCCCCTGGTTGTCCTGCACCTGCCTGGTGAGCTCACTCAAGATGAGCCCCTCCATGATCTTCCCGGGCACCGAGGTCAGGCTGACTGGTCTGTAGTTCCCTCGGATCCTCCTTCCGGCCCTTCTTGTAGATGGGCGTCACATTTGCTAACTTCCAGTCATCTGGGACCTCCCCCGTGGACCAGGACTGCTGATAAATGATGGAGAGTGGCTTGGCAAGCTCCTCCGCCAGCTCCCTCAGCACTCTCGGGTGGATCCCATCCGGCCCCATAGACTTGTGAGCGTCCAGGTGGCGCAGCAGGTCGCTGACCGCTTCCTCCTGGACTGTGGGGGGTTTATTCTGCTCTCGGTCCCTGTCTTCCACCTCAGGGGGCTGAATACCCTGGGGATAACTGGTCTGACTATTAAAGACTGAGGCAAAGAAGGCATTAAGTACCTCAGCCTTTTCATCATCCTTGGTGGCAATGTTCCCCCCCACATCTAATAAAGGATGGAGATTCTCCCTGGCTCTCTTTTTGCTGCTAATGTACTTGTAAAAACATTTTTTATTATCTCTTACAACAGTGGCCAGATTGAGCTCTAGCTGGGCTTTTGCCTTCCTGATTTCCTCTCTACATGACCTAACGAGCTCCCTGTACTCTTCTTGAGTAGCCTGCCCCTTCTTCCAAGCGTGATAGACTCTCCTTTTTTTCCTGAGCCCCAGCAAGAGCTCCCTGTTCAGCCAGGCCGGTCGTCTTCCCCGCCGGTTCGTCTTACGGCACACGGGGACAGCCTGCGCCTGCGCCTTTAAGACCTCCCTCTTGAAGAGTGCCCAGCCTTCCTGGACCCCTTTGCCCTTCAGGACTGCCTCCCAAGGGACTCTCTCTACCAGCGTCCTGAACAGGCCAAAGTCTGCCCTCCGGAAGTCCATGGTGGTGGTTTTGCTGCCCCCCCTCTTGACTTCACCTAGAATCGAGAACTCTACCATGTCATGGTCGCTAAGCCCAAGACGGCCTCCGACCACCACATCTCCCACCAGTCCCTCTCTATTCGTAAACAGCAGGTCAAGCGAGGCACCTCCCCTGGTAGGCTCGCTCACCAGCTGCGTCAGGAAGTTATCCTCCACACTCTCCAGGAACCTCCTAGACTGCTTCCTCTCTGCCGTGTTGTCTTTCCAGCAGACGTCCGGCAGGTTGAAGTCCCCCACGAGAACAAGGGCCAGCGACTGAGAGACTTCTGCCAGCCGCTTGTAGAACGCTTCATCCGCCTCTTCGTCCTGGTTGGGTGGTCTATAACAGACTCCCAGCAGGATGTCCGCCTCCTTGGCCTTCCCCCTCATCCTTACCCACAAGCACTCCACTTTGTCATCACAACTATTGAGCTCTATACAGTCAAAACACTCCCTAACATACAGAGCCACCCCCCCGCCTCTCCTTCCTTGCCTACCCCTTCTGAAGAGCTTGTAGCCCTCCATTGCAGCACTCCAGTCGTGGGAGTCATCCCACCATGTTTCCGCGATGGCGACTAAGTCGTAGGTATGCTGCTGCACCATGGCTTCCAGCTCCTCCTGTTTGTTGCCCAGGCTGCGTGCATTGGCGTAGATGCACTTGAGCCAGGCTATCGACTTCACCCCCGACCTTGGCCTGCCACCCCTCGGCTCCTCTCCAGTGAGCCTGGTTATATCCTCTTCCCCCTTCGAGCTCAGTTTAAAGCCCTCTCAATAAGGGCCACCAACTCATGGGTGAGAATCCTTTTCCTCCTTTGCCACAGCTGTACTCCCTCTGTCGCCAGCAGGCCCGGTACCGTGTAAACCTCCTCAAATGTGAGCCTTGTTCCATGCTTCAAGGGCCACAACTTTTAACATACAAAACTAGAATGAAACCCAGTACATGCAATGGGTTATTTAACAAAGCTAAACTTAGCAACAGCATTTAGTTCCAGATTCATACAACTAACTTGCATCTATATGTGAGCTGGGTAGCTTCATAATCAATATAGTCAATATATCAATATTGAGATATAGTCAGTACTGTCAACAACCTCAAGAGTTATCCGTTTAATCATAATGTAAGCACTCACATGGGTCAATTGGTTAGCTCTCTAGGAACTGTTAACTAGATTCACTACATGTATGTCCATTAAGTGTAAAGGGAATTTAAATACACCTAGCTCACATACAGACATCTTTATTAAAGACACCTAAAGTTACGGTGAACTGAATTTGTTACCTTTGTGAAACGGATAGGGTTGACTAATCTTACTGTAAGGGACACTAAAATAGCACATTTTCAATATCTAAAATATAATGGGTCAGATTTAACTATACTGAGAAGCAACATTAAACATTATCATGCTGGACAAGATCTAGATCCAAATAGGGAGGTAAGTGGCTGTCTCCTGTGTAAGTCCAAGACAACAACCCAGATGACCTGTCCTTTAGCAACCCTACAAATTGCTTCAGCCCAGTTAAAACCTTCCTTAGTGGACTGTTGGGTTTTTTGTTTGTTTGTTTGTTTGTTTGTTTGTTGGTTTTTTCCCCCTTGTACTCCAGTCTGTGTTCCTGAAATGTCCAAGAGACTGGCAAGATAGAGGATTGTCAACCCAAACTTTGCTAATCCACATTTAGGCAAAGAGCCATTCAATAAAATTTGTCAGAAAAAATCCATTATGGTCGAACTACAGCTAACTCCATCACACTGTCTGCAGCAATATCATACTGACGTTGCATCTTTTACAAAACACCTGACTGGTCATAATATATACTTACAAAATGAGAAACCTAAAGAGTTCAAAACTATAGCTTATGCCTTTCAGGATACTGCTCCAATCACTCACAGAGGTAATATTGTGGAAGAGCCTCTATCTGGTATTAAATTGGACTGATATGCAATTAAAAATACAAGATGTATAGATCTGGAAGGCAAGCAGTCAAAAGAAACTGATTCAGTGATCCAGACATCTCAGGTTGGGAGATCTATGGCTCCATATTCTTTTATTTACCTACATGAAAATATAGTACACATCATGAACTCAATCAAGCAGTCTTCTTATGGAGTGAGCAGAACAATGAAAGCAGGGTAACCTTAGAAAAACCTGCATAATTTTTCAGAAACCAAGCTGGGCTTAAATTTATAGGTCCCACTTTTGCAGAGAGCTACCTTACCTTAAGTTACCTCAAGTGAGGTTATTACTATGGAAATAAGACAGGATCATAGGATGTAGCATCAAGTTCCTAGAATATGTCTGTATACTAGAGTTTCATTTGGTTTTTTATCACCTAAGTTATTCCACACATAATCTGTTTCTAGTCTTTGCCTTCAGCTCATGCTAACATGCTGCCATTTCCTCTTCAAAATGGTATTATGTGTAACATAAGAAGTTAGCAAATGTGATGCGCATCTACAAGAAGGGCCGGAAGGAGAATCCAGGGAACTACAGACCAGTCAGCCTGACCTCGGTGCCAGGGAAGATTATGGAGCGGCTCATCTTGAGTGCGCTCACCGGGCAGCTGCAGGACAACCAGGGGATCAGGGCCAGTCAGCATGGCTTCATGAAAGGCAGGTCCTGCCTGACCAACCTGATCTCCTTCTATGACCAGGTGACCCACCTAGTAGATGAGGGCAAGGCGGTGGATGTTGTCTACCTGGACTTTAGTAAGGCCTTTGACACGGTCTCCCACGGCATTCTCCTGGACAAGCTGGCAGCTCACGGCTTGGATGGGCATACACTTTGCTGGGTAAAAAACTGGCTGGATGGCCGGGCCCAGAGAGTGGTGGTGAACGGAGTTCAACCCAGTTGGCAGCCAGTTACAAGCGCTGTTCCCCAGGGCTCAGTTCTGGGTCCGGTTTTGTTCAATGTTTTCATCAATGATCTGGATGAGGGGATTGAGTGCACCCTCAGCAACTTTGCAGATGATACCAAGCTGGGTGGGAGTGTCGATCTGCTCGAGGGAAGGAAGGCCCTGCAGAGGGATCTGGATAGGCTGGATCGATGGGCCGAGGCCAACTGTATGAGGTTTAACAAGGCCAAGTGCCGGGTCCTGCACTTTGGTCACAACAACCCCATGCAACGCTACAGGCTTGGGGAAGAGTGGCTGGAGAGCTGCCCGGCAGAAAAGGACCTGGGGGTGCTGGTCGACAGCCGGCTGAACATGAGCCGGCAGTGTGCCCAGGTGGCCAAGAAAGCCAACAGCATCCTGGCTTGTATCAGGAATAGTGTGACCAGCAGGAGTAAGGAAGTGATCGTGCCCCTGTACTCGGCACTGGTGAGGCCGCACCTCGAGTACTGTGTTCAGTTTTGGGCCCCTCAGTACAAGAAGGACACTGAGGTGCTGGAGCGTGTCCAGAGAAGGGCAACGAGGCTGGTGAAGGGTCTAGAAAACAAGTCTTCTGAGGAGCGGCTGAGGGAACTGGGGTTGTTTAGCTTGGAGAAGAGGAGGCTGAGGGGAGACCTTATAGCTCTCTACAACTACCTGAAAGGAGGTTGTAGTGAAGCGGGTGTTGGTCTTTTATCCCAAGAAACTAGTGATAGGACGAGAGGAAATGGCCTCAAGTTGCATCAGGGGAGGTTTAGATTGGATATCAGGAAAAATTTCTTTACGGACAGAGTGGTTAGGCATTGGAACAGGCTGCCCAGAGAGGTGGTGGAGTCATCATCCCTGGAGGCGTTCAAAAAAGGTGTAGACATGGCACTTTGGGACCTGGTTTAGGAGTCATGGTGGTGTTGGGTTGATGGTTGCACATGATGATCTTAGAGGTCTTTTCCAACCTTAATGATTCTAATGATCTATGATGCTAACATTAAGCTTTTCAAAAGAAAAAGTAACAAACTGTAATTACACCTGGTGAATGTTAATATTAGGAATACATGATTCAGTATTACAAGAAGAAAAAAGTCTTTTGAGATCACAACAACCTTAAATTTTTCAAGCTGTTGAAAGAAGGTGGGGTTCTTGATGGCATATTTTAACTCCTTTAAAATCCCCTGGGAGTGTCACATAGATCTATTCACTTACATGCTGTAAAACGCAGCATACAATGGAAAAAAAAATCAAATAATGTATACAGGTACATACACACTTGTGGATAATAATTTTGATCACAATAGCCGTGCTTATCTGAATAGTGTTTACTTGTGTGGAGTTTTACTAATTTTGGTAATATTATTTCCATGAATGAAAGTTGTACTGGGGACAGAATGCAATGTTCAACCAAAATTTTATGTAAAGAATTGCAAGTTCTTTCAAGAAAATAAAAAACCCTGTCAATCATCAAGAGTATTCAGGCTATTCTATTTGGCTACACACTCTCTGCAGGATATTAGAATTCTTGATTCTTGCATTTTTTAAATTTTGATACTAAATTAAGTCTTAATAAAAAGAATAAAATTAATCTGCACCAGATTCTGATAATCTGTGCAAGAAAGAAGGGGAATTTGACTTAATCAGTTCCTCCAAGGGCAGTAGTGAAGCAACAGCTACGAATTTTGAGTTATGGGACTGAAACTCAGGTTTGTCCTATGGTTATAACAGTGGTGTGGTTGCGTATCAGGATTGTGTCTGTGTACACTTCCAGCACTCTTAAGTCATTAATTCTCTGAGTTGTCCAGGATCTCCCCAGCCAGTAAACTACATATATGAGCTAATGGACTTGTTTGATACAGTGAACGGATGTGAGACAAGGTGATTGACTCAACTCCAGACTTCCACAATAACAGTTTTGACTGATTGGTGTAGGAGCTCTTTCAATAGGAATTTTGGGCTGTCCTGCAGATTGCCTCAGGCAGCTCCTGCTGTGCCTAGACCAATCTGAATGTTTCAATACGTTGAGCAATACCCTGGATAAAGTCTCCATGAGCCTTCTCTTCTCCAGGTTAAACAGTCCCAGATTTCTCAGCCTTTCCTCATATGGGAGATGCTCCAGTCCCTTCGTCATCCTTGTGCACCTTCACTGGTCTCTCTCAAGTATGTCCATGTCTTTCTTGTACTGGGGAGCCCAGAACTGGACACAATACTCCAAGTTGTGGCCTCACCCGTGCTGAGTAGAGGGGAAGGATCACCTCCTTCAACCTGGTGGCAATATTCCTAATGCAGCCCAGGATACCACTAGCCTTCTTTGCAGCAAGGGCGCATTGGTGGCTTAGGTTCAACTTGATGTCCACCAGGACCCCGAGGTCCTTTCCTGCAAAGTTGATTTCTAGATGGATGGCCCCCAGCATGTATTGGTGCATGGAGTTGTTCCTCTCCTGATGCAGGACTTTGCACTTCTTGTTAAATTTCATGAAGTTCCTGTCAGCCCATTTTCCCAGCCTGCATTAAGCATTAAGAAATTATGAATCTTTTCCATTTAAAAGACATCTAAAAATTTTCAGATTTGGTTCAGGTAGCTAAGAGTCAGTTCAAATTCTCAACACCTTCACTGAACCGTTTAACACATCCCTAATGAGAAATGCTTGCAATCTGCAAAGTAAATTTGCATAACAAACCATTTCAAATACTTCTGTTTAATCTGTGTTAATTATTTATTATTTTTTGCTGTCCATATTTTTAAACTCCTGTCCTCATTTTGGTTTGTGACCCTTTATACACTCAACACCTGGATACTAGTTTATTTTTGCTTTGCTGAACCATACTTAAAAGTACACATCCTACTACAAAAGGCACAATCTCTTCATCTTCCTTAGTGTTTTGTATAGATTTCTGTTTCAGTACTGTTTCTACAATTATTATATAGAATCCTATGTAAAGTTGAGCTTAAGGAAAATCTATAAAAAGAAGCTGTGGTTTTTTTCAATATATAGAAAATCAGAAATAAGTTTTTGTATTTTTAAGTCATTGAAAATGCAACTTTGTTTTCATTTTTTCTAATTCTTTTGCACTTTTGTAAGGCACAGAATATGAAGCAGTTATGGTAAATTTAAAAATATAATCATGACATAATTAACAGACATTTAGGATGAAATAGAGAGTAGACTATTTAGGCATTGCTGAAACTGGCAGCTGGGTAGAGGCAAGGCTTTTTCAGCTCCCTGTTCCCAAGTCCCACCAGTAGAGAGGCTAAACAGGTGTTCTTGGTAGGCACACACAAACACATCTGTACAATACACATCTACTTATAAGTACAGCCAGAGACACAGGTTAACAGAGTCAGGAAACATAGCACTCATGCAAACACAAACAGCACCAACAGCCTGGTTCCATTTTCCTCTATGGCAGTTTGGGATGAAGGTCTGTTAGTGGATCCCTTCAATAACTGGACTTAGACATTCAGTCTGTCCCTCTATCCTCTTTCTCCCCAGTTGCTGGCATCTTGGCATGTGAGTCACTGAGGCCTGCAGCCACGCTCCAGTTCCTGGAAAAAAGGTCAACTTACATGTGTACACACACACACACAGACAGGATCCCTCCAGTAACTCCCTCTAATCAGACACTGTCTACCCAGTAACAGGCCCCTGGATCTTCTTGTCTCCAGTTGTCTCATGCGTGCACACACACATGCAAATGGGTTTCTCCATTGACCCTCCAATGGTTGACTTGGACCTCATGGTCCCTCCAGTAGCCAACTTGCAGACTCTCTCATCTCTCCATTATCTGGTCTGGCCCACACTTATGGCTCCCAAGACTCATCCAACTTGCTGGCTAGTCTGGCTTGGTATTTGCTAGTGGTCACACATCAATGTATATACCCTCCCTTGCTCCAGTTGCTGGTACCAGAGACACATGGTCCCCTCTGACCCATGATCCCAGTCCATCTGCTGGCATACAAACCTCCAGACACACACACAGAGGTACACAGAATATGCAAAAGAACATCTCACCCCGGAAAAAAGTTAGAAGTGGAGTTCAGTACGACAAACGGGTCATCAAGTGCAGACCATGGTCAGACAAGTGTACTGACCAGCAGCCAGTTTACACACAGCCATAACCCTCTATCCATCAATTTTCCCATGATTGATCCTTCCCGAACAACCTCGATGCCTCCTTTTCACTTTCATTCTTCCTCTAAACATCCCATATGTCCTGTACTATCCCAAAATGCACTTCCCCTGCATCTCATAATGTGTCCTATACCCACTAGGCAGTAACCCTTCTCAGCATGTAAGGTGATCTGGAGAGCCTTCTCCATTTACTCCTGGTGATGGGTGTCATTCCTGGCCCACGAAGCTGACCATCCCAGAGGAGCACTATCAGGGTTCTTGTTTCCCTGATTAGGTTTTTAGGGTTTCCCTCTTTGCCATTGTTCCTCTGTGCTTCTTCATGTTTGTGGAGATGAACCTTTTATCATATATCCTATCACATTAATAGAACAATTTTGGGCCTAAAAGGTAATCACTACATGAGAAAAAGTAGGGCATTAGAAGAATTTTGGCTAAGACTCCCAATCTTCTTGCAGAGGCACCAAACAAATGCAAAGAAGTTTTTCAGTCTTGTGTTGACAAATAACAGCAGCAGTTTCCAATATTCTGCAGTAAATTTGGGGATGAAAATAGATGGAATTATGGTTTTCTGAGCAGCATTTGAACAATTAAGACAAGTAATCCTCATGTGATCCCTCCTCTCCTCCCTTCCTTCCTTTTCTGCCTCCCTCCTTTCCTCTCTATCCTTTCTTCCTTTGCCCTGCCTCCCTCTCTTCCTTCTCCTCCTCTTCTTTCTTCTCTTTTTTTCAATATGGACAATTAAACATTTAATGGTTGTAACATTGGTTTTACCCACTCTGTCTACCTACACAGCTAATTGCCAGCTAAAAAAAGCCTTCTAATCTCTTCCTCCTCTGAAATGTCTTTGAGACTCAAGATTAGCATTGAAACAAATTGTTTAATGGATATCAGTTTTACTGAAACATAGCATGGAAGCTATTTTGAAACATGCTTGCAGATTTTTTCATGCCTAGTATCAACAATTTCCTAGCTATATCCAAGAGCAGGGAAGCAGGAATTAGAAAAGATTAAAAGCATGTTTTGCAAAGACTCCCTTGGATATTATTTTATTTGGAGATACAACAAAGTGCAGAGATAAGTGATAATGTGATATCTAACTGCATTAAAGATTAAAGAAAAGACAAAGAATTAAGCCCTTATAATTAATTTACTGTAAGACAATGGCACATATGCTTTATATGTAACACAAATAAATTAATGTATAATTTATTTTGTGTAATAAAAGTAAATAGAGGTAAACTTCACACCATAAACATTGTCCAAGTGACCTTTGAACAGTATAAAACACTGAGAAAAGAGAAAATTCAGCCTCAGAGAGGAAATAACATCCAAAACCCCACTGCAAACTTAGAGAATATTCTTTGAATAACCTTTCAGGGGGTGAAGCGTATGACATGATTATATTATGATATTATGAATCTGTACAGTCGTCTGACTGTTTCAAAAGAATCATGAATGCATAGTGAGATGGGAAAGAAAATATTTATCATACTTTGATATACTTCCAGCCCTGAATTTTTTTTCTGACACTTTTCCTTGGCATGTGGACAAGTGAAGAGCAACAGTGATAAACCCCAAATTAGTTCCAAATTCTCCCAAACCCCCTCATAAAAACAATTTTTCATACATGGCAGCTAGAGGTGCATTCAAACTTTACAGCCTGGGTTTCTAGGTTTTCACAGTCACACACCTTCTGGGAATCTCCAGTGTCCTCCTTTTGTACAAATCATGTTTCTCATGTTAATTTATGGGGAAAAAGTATGTAGTGATGGTCTGGTAGTGAGAAACTGTTTAAAGATTAAGTGTCCAGATGGTTCTCCAGAGTCAGGACAACCTTCTGGGATGCTATGGAACAGGTCCCCATACATTCAGTTCTATGGTCAAAATAGACAAAAAGAGGGCTTTATAGCATATTATGGAAATTTATATTTTATCTCCTGATCTGTTAAGATGCTTCTGGGAACAAATATAACCCTCTTCAAACAGTTCCATAAAATACCTCTGGCACACTGCCTTTTGCATTTTCTCTCCCTTATATAGGCTTTCAAAAGGAGATGGCTCCAGCTTTTTTTTCATAGTATCCATTAATTACAGCTAAGAAAAATATAAAACAGAATTGCCATTATTTTTCTCTGATTACTATGGATTCTCCATAAAAAAATTTATTGGAAGAGATCATTAATTTGAAGCCACTCATTTAATCCATCTGTGGGTAGGCCACTGTGATCTGCAAAATTAAACTTACAAAGCAAAGGACTAAATTCTATCCTGTAAAGCAGGCAAATCATTTCCAGTTGACAAAAATGAGGAGCAGAAACTTTATTTAGTTTTAATCATCTGAAACTTAGTCATACTTGGGCATCTTGACAAAGCAAGTCTTCTGCACTCCTTCCTATGAAGAAAGTCAGGGCTTTCTTTCCCAAGGAGGCTCAGAATTGTGCATCTCTATACCCATAAGTATAGAGACCCTTAAGGTCTAGATAACTGTGTTTTGGAGAAGGGATGTTAAGTGTGAAGATTCCCATCCAAATATATATTTTGGCAGTACTCTTTCAGTAACATTTTTTTTAAACTGAAGAATGAGTTTTTAAATGGAGATGAATATGAAATTGATGAAAGTGTTCTGTAACATGCCAACTGCCTTTCACTTATTCTTACAATACAATACAAAAAAGCAAGTGTTATGAGAGTAAAAAAGCTCTACACTGAGAAATAAACTATCATGTTTAGGAAAAAAATCCTCTTAGTAGCTTTGAAAATCATAATTTTAAATACAAGCAAGCTATGAAAGCTGTATATCCTTCCTGAACAGAAAGCTGAAGATATAAAAGATGTGTTTAATAACAAAGGGGTCTTGAGGGCAGGAGCCAGGCAGGGTGGTAACAGAGACTTTTCATTTGAGTCTGAGAGGAGTAGAAACAATCTGAAATAAGCAATGTCACCCCAGGAAGAATGAACAGCTCTGTTGGAGAATTAAGCTTACAGGAGTCAGTGTTCAACAATCAATTTAGGAATCAAATGTGATTTTCCATAAAACATCTCATTCTATTGAAATGAATCTATTCCATCTCTGTTTTAGGCAAAGTTAGGGATGTGCAAATCAGTTATATGATAATCTTGTATAAACTATCCAGACACAATGAATTTTACAGCTAATTAGCCAAAACAGAATGATGAATTTTTATTTTTTACTCTCCCTTATACCTTTCCAAAAACTGAACTCCAACATAAATTCAATTTTTTTTTTTTTTTTTTGCAGAGCAGATATATCTAGCCTGGTGCAAATTAGTCTAGAAATAAACATAGCCTTTTCACTGCTAAAGTGGGTAATTTTAGCCTTTTTTTTGTAATTAAGAAAAATTTAAATATTTCACATTTACAGAGTAAACAAAAAAGTGTTTATTTTATTTTAAAACTGTTATTTTGTTTAAGGGGAAACAGTCAATGTAGCATTTAGCTGTGCACCCCACCTAGCTTGGGCTTCTTGTCAGTAAATTGTACGAAGTCTTGTCATATTAGGGGAAACCACTCGGTGACAACAATTAACATTAGGCTGTCTTTTTCTGAAATAACCTATTGTTCTCTGAGGCTGGACTTATAAAAATGTACTTATTATTCTGATAGTTTGTTTTGGCTTTGCTTTGATTCAGATAATTTCCAAGAAACATCCGTCTTTTCTGAAAATAGTAGAGTTAGAGAAAGCAGTCTTCTAGTACGTGTTGTTAAAAGATTTCAAGCTTAACGTTTATGATAATTAGACTAGCCAGGGGATGCTAGAGAGTGCAAAGCGTGTTCTAGGAACATGCTTCACTTTTTGCATTTTCCTACTTAAGTTGTTTGCAGTTTCTGAAATAGATTATAAGAAATTCTTCAGTTGGTGGGCATCTGGATAGTCATTTATGTAAATTTAGAAGGTCAAGATAGATTACACTGCCCAATGTATGCATGAAAGTACTACTGTTATTGTTTCCTTATGTTTTAAGCAGGAACATCATGATAATCCATTGAAGATTTGTTTCTAAAAGCAGTAAATTCTTGAGACAGCTCCAAATAAACGCTCCTGGGAATGAAGCTTTCTCTTCTAAAGATTTCCCTGTATACACATGACTATATACGTACTTATAAACAAAATTAATATGATTGGAAAAAACAAGAATAAATGTGTATTTTCCTTCTATTTATGAAAAAAAAAGTTTAAAAGTTTTGCAATTTTCTTGTCTCAGCCACTGAGGTTGTCTAACCTATTAGAAGCCTGATATCGCCAAATAGACACAATACTGAATACAAAGGCAAATATAGTCAACAGTCTCATATACCTACCTAAGTACGTTTGTATTCTGTGGCACCCATTTTTGATGAGCCGGATTCATCCAAAAAAAACATTGCCCCAACTCTGTGTGTGCTGCTCTGTTGGTGTGTATATAGTGTGTTTGACATATTCAGGGCATGCTGGATTTATTCGACTTATACAGATTGTTGGCATCAGCAGCAGATCTGATTTACACCCAACGAATTAGATATATTTCACGTATATTGTGCCAGCATTCTGTGTACTATAACATGTTTGACATTTCTGGTCGTCCTGTGGCCTTGTCAAAATGGCAAATTCTGAACAATATGTCAGAAGTCCTCAAGCTCCACTTGAACAAAATTTACTTGTAGAAAGAAAAAGAAATATCTTGGCAAACATGAACATATGGTAGGCTGAGTCTTATTTCCTGCAATCTTATTTTCTCATAGAAAATGATGAAGATGCAGGACATTGAGTGTGAATCAGCTTCAGAAGTGTTACCCAGGAAACTCTTCTAGTCAGAATTCATAATTGTTCCATTCTGCTCCTTTCTATTTAGATAGTCCTACTTCACCCTTTCTCCCCGCACCACAAATGCAAGAAAACACCAAGGCCTAATTTTTTACAGCACACATTTAGGTAAGGCTTGAAGCTCAAAACACTGTTATTGCAAATGCAAACATAATTAAGATTTTTTTAATTCATTGCTAAAGCATTATGCTTGTATTACTTTTCATTCTTATTCTAAAATAGCCTATGTATCTTCTTAATTTTTTTTACTTCAATATAAGATAACTCTAAATTGTAAAGGTATGTGGAAGGAGAGTATCTGGTCCTTTAAGGGTACCCAGTCAAAGGAGCCATAAACCAGAAGACACAGAAACAAACCTGACCAGCAAATGATAAGGGAGGTCATGATAAGAACAAACCTGGTCAGTGGCATGAATTGGTAAGAGTGTGTGGGGTGTGAAAATGTTTATTTTTCAGCTGGGAGGATAAGGACAGAGCAAGAGACACAGAGACATAAAACCCAACCAATTAGAATCAACAAAGACAATAACCAGAAACAAACCTGGTCAGTCACACTAATTGATGCTGTCAAGAATCTGCAGGCAAACTGGGACTTTGCAACGGATGAGGATGCAAACCTGAGAGTCCAGGGCGTTAGAGGGGGTTGGTGGGACTGTGCCAACTGAAGGCGCAATGTGCAGGGGAAGGGGAACTGGGGGGGAACAGAGAGGGGGGTAGGCAGAAAGGGGTGTAAAAGGGGCTGTGTGCAAAGCAGGACTGTTCAGTATGCTTGTTTGGCTGAGCCCTGTGCTTGGTCACTGCAGTTTGTCCTGTCTTCTTATATCTTCTTATTAAACCTTTTCTTAACTATCTCTCACCATAATCTCACTCTCTATCCCATATGTGTGTGTGCTGCAAAGACCCATTGCCAGCTGCTGGCGAGACCTGTGTGTGTGAGTGAAATTTGGTGCCAGCTACTGGAGTCAGACCGGGGGGTGGGCATCCCTGGCCCGTGGAGTCAGCTATGGAGAGGAGCAGCTGCGTCTGTAGCTCACACCTGGGTTCCGAGGCACGGGGCTGGGCTCCAGCTACTGGGGCAGGAGGGGTCCTGGGCTGGAGCAACTGGAGAAGGCAGCAACAGTTCTAACATCCCTAACACAAATCACTCTCAACTTCACTGGCCTGTGGATGATTAACTGTGGAGGTTTTTAGGCGGAAAGAACAATTGCTGTGGTGAAATATAATCTCTTGCTAGTGCCCTAGTCTTCTATTCCCAGATCACTGATGTAATTCGGTTTGTTACACTGAAAATCTTGCTACAGGCAAAAATGAAGCACACCTTATAGGCAGAACTGAGAATCTACTGTCAGTCAAATCCATGTTTTAACAGTATAATGGTCCAAATTATTAGTCCAATTACAGAAATATTCATTCCTGGTCTAGAGTAGTGCAGTAAATTTCCATAATACAGGTCCTCCTGCCTGGAGGGGTGTGAGGTTCGTCAGGGAGTTCTTGTCCTCTTTGCTTGGAGGAGCATGATGCTGATATTGGTCCTTACATTCTCCTTGGCCTGGGGGTCCCACTTGGAGGTCTGGGTGTGCATTCCCTGCCCCCCACTGGCTGCCTTCTGGGGGTCCCCACAGGGGAGGGCAGCAGGAAGGAGGAACCAGCTCCAACCAGCCAAGGCTGCCCTGGCCCCCTGAGAGACACCTGCCCTGCCGCTGATGGACCTGGCGACAGGGAGTGAAGATGCTGCTGTTTTTTAAATCTTCAGAAGCACACTGATCTTGCTTGAAATCATGCACACCAGTTTATACCCTGCATGGAAAAAATGGCAATGCCCAGACTATTCCATTTGTTTTCTACAATTAACAGTCATTTTGTACCTGTTTTGTTTTTCACAGCTATAGGCACAGAAGGGGAAACAGAGAACTGTTTCTATGGAAATAGATGAAAATTTGTTAACAAAATTTGAGTTGTCATGTATTTCTAGCACTATACCACTAATAGACTGATTGCCTAGTACTGAAAAATGCTCACAGAAATGATGAACCTACGTCATTAATTTTGCAAAATGATGCATCATCTCTTCGGGGGGGGTGGGGGTGGTTTTAAGTACCCTGGGTCCTTTGGGAGCAGAGGTTTGTGCATAGCTCTCGTAACACCACTATTCTGAAAACAGACTAATTCTGCTACAAAACTCTTTGAAACACCTCTAAAGCTGGAATCATTCAAGATTTATGACTGTGGTTGTCCTGTCTAGAGGTGCAAATGCCCTATTGTATGAAACCATGCAAGGGGAGCTGAATCACACCATTTTGACAGAGAGAAAATCTATTCATTTCCTAGAGAATATTATTACACAGATCAGTTCCTTGTTACCCGTTTTATCCTACAACTATTCCACAGGCTAAAACTTCTACACAAAATTATTTCTATTGTCTCAAGGAGAAGAGAAATGATTCCTCATAGACATTGCTGTGTGCTTTCAAGTTTTGAAAGCTGGATATGCAAATAAGTTCTGTCAAACGCTAGTGGCAATGTACTATATATGTACTATGAATTTATAATTATTATTTGCCATTTTTTATTGTTGTAGCACCCAATGGCTTCATTTGGAGATCTGTACTACTTCTAGCACAACAACTTGCTGGAGTTTGAAATTATGACCTTTTGCCATTACTAATTTCACGCATCTTCCTAAATGTAACATATGACAACATAGGATTCTTTGCTGAATGAAATGTTCAGGCAATACTTCTATCTGTTCAAAAGGATTTTTTTGCTGGCTGGGCAGTGCAATATTTCTGCAGCTTATTCTTCTAGGCATTCATTTTTCAGACTGACCTGGAAAAAAAAAGAAAATAAAAAGATGGAAAAACACAGTTACATGGCAAAATATCTATTTACACTGGGTGGAAATGCATTCACTTTTGTCTTACCTCTACAATTATTTTCAACTGAGTACAAAGAAGAGATAGAGGCTACAGGGAGATAGGCATTTATGGTCTTTAAACTCAAAAAGCTTATATCTCAAAAGTAGCATCCTTTATTCAAAGATATTTCTTTTTTAAAATGCTTGGATAACACAAACATCTTTCAAAAGTTACAAAATGTACAATATTTTTATGCTTACAATAATTTTATCTTTTTTGTCTGTTTTTAATACAATTCAGATAAAACAGTATGTTTTTTTATTGCTGACATTTTAATGGTCTTTTTATATCAGAAGTTCTTTCATGAGAACAACAAGAAATTATGTTCTTTCAATATAAAACATGTCTTAGAGACAGTATGTGTCTGGGTTTTTTATTATTACTGTAAGAAAAATGTTCATAAACAACATCTATTGACATTATTTAGAAAGTCATGGATCTTCCATTTGTATTGTAGCTTGAGAGAAATTAAATATAAGTTGTTTGAAATCAAGTCAGCTTAATATGTAGTTGAATCAGGTGATAGATACCTGTGACCTTTAATATTTGGTGATACTTCTAGTTTACAGTAATTTAAAAGGAAGTGATGTCACTCAGAAGTAATACAAAAGCCAATTACTGATTTGTCATTGTCGTTAGGTTTCCTTGGTTTTGAAATTAATCTGACTTTTCTTTAATTCTCAGGTATACAAAAGTAAGGAAACAATTCATATACAAATTTAGCGTAAACCTCAGGAATATCTACAATGTAGTATTTCTATTCCGGTGCTAGATTTGTGCTAAAAGTTACATGTTTTTGTCTTCATGGAATCTCAGAACTTAAACAGTGGCTCATGAGACGTGCTGAAGCATACAAAATAGTGTCAATATTAACATAATAGTTTACCCTCAAACATACTGTCTGGTAGCATATTTATCAGACAAAGGACTTAATTAAAAGGGAAAGAATGCTGTTGGCTAACAAAGAATACAAACCCTCTAATTATTCAAAAACTTCATTGCATTTCCCATAGAGGTAGTTCCAGGTAAACATCCTGCATTAAGTTCCTGTTCAAGCATTGCTCTTCTAAGAAAGAGTAACTTTCCTCCCTTATTCCATTATGATTTATGTAGGACATAGCAGTTTAGTGACTGTAGAGAAAAAAGAACCATTAATTTTGCCTATACAGTTAATGCTTCTGGAGAAATAGACTGGATAGGATTTACATATTGGCAGTATTACACCATACTGCCAATGAAGTATTCTTCAACTAGAGCTCATTACCTGAGACAGAGCAAATCACCTAAGCCTCCACTAAACTTTGGCTGTACTGGGAGAAGGCAGTTTCTAAGTCCAGTTTCTCTATCCATGGTTTTTCTGTTTTCTTTAGAAGTTAGTATGGAGTTCCTCCTTCTCAGTACCACCGTCTATACAACCTAATTAATACCATTTTCAACAGGTAAAAGATATGCAAAAGAATCTTGAGGGGTTTTTTAGCTGCATGAGAGGACACCATTTTGCAGTCATCTATTGATAGCAATTTCAGGATCCAATACGATTTCAATGAGTCTATGAACCAGCGACTGTATGACATTCTGTTGCATCCTGATTTAGATGGGTTTAAAACAAACATCTAATCACACCTTTAGGATGGGAAGACTGGATAAAGAGAGTGTTGGACTGACTTCCATGACCTGTGATCTTTCAGTGATGGCTATCTGAAATTATCATCACACTCTAATATATTGACTTAGATATGCAGGAGATGGATAGAGATGGGCAAGCAAAAATCCATATAAAGGTTTAGAATTTCTGGTAGACTAACAGTGGGAGCATTTACAGGAATATTGAATCGTGTGAATTGGGATTTAGGTGCCTATGTTCTATTGTTCTTAATTTGTGGAATTTTGTCATTAGAACATTTAGATGACAGAACAGATTTAAATCCTATTCACTTCTTTGGGGGTTTTTTTAGTCCAAAGAATGTAAAGTATAAACTGCAAAAAATTCAGAGTAGGAAAGACACCTCATGTCTACATATTCTTAGTTATGTGTTGAACCCATTGGAACACTCAGGCTTCTTTCAGTAGCATCTTCTGAACTCAGATATGTTCTTGACCTCACAGTGACCCAGTTTCAAAAAAGTAGTGCCTGGCCTCTCTCCTGGTAGATGGGATTTTGAGGATAATTTTTTTTTTTTTTTTTGCCTAGGGAGATCCGAGGTGTCCTAACTTTTGGTGAGCTATAGTTCTACAGAAATCTATTTTCTATCTCCATTGCTAAGTGTCTTCCCTTCAAAGGGCAGTTCAGTGTTTTAAACTCCATGTAGAAAGAAATGTATACTACAAATCTACATGTGAAGGAATTGTTTTAATCATCCTTCGGGTTTCTTATTTTTCTGTTAGTTGCCTGTTGCACATTAAATCAAGCAGAGGCATTTAACGTTATATTTAGTGGATGGAAAGGGAAAGATTCTCTTTAACACTCTGACGCGGCCTTCAAAAGTG
>WAAD01034990.1:60123-72326 GCA_013389945.1 Fregata magnificens
AAATAAAAAGTTATATCACATACATAGTTCCCCCTACACATTAGAATAGTTAGGCTGATAAGGAATGAAGCTGGATTAATCTCATATATTTTGACAAAGCTATCCTTTTTCTAATGCTACATACTTAAAAATTGATTGTTTAATAATGTATTGCCAAGTCATTCCCAGATAAAAATTAGGCTGACAGATATTTACTTCCTCCAGTTCTCCTTTTCTCCAGTCCTTAGGGCATACACATTTTTTTTCTACAAATTCTATAAAGTAACAAGCATTACTTCAAACGTCCTTTTGACTAGTTCTGTTGCTTTAGGGTCAATTTCCTTATGCTTTGCTGTACTGGAGATAACAGAAAACTTTTGTTGCTTGTTCTTTCTTTCTTCTGGCCTACATTCTTATCTCCTTGTCAAAATTACTTGTATGCAGTGTATGATTAAAATTAACCTTTTTTTTTTTGGTGATCACTGAAGAAAAAAAGATGTAACAAACTAGTGAAGACATTTCCGTATCTATTACCTCTTTTCCTTTCCTCTTCTGTAATGTGTTTGTACTCTTATCTGTTTACCTATATATAAAACCTTTCCTTGTTAACTCTGTTTTACTAATATACATAATTTTGAATCTTACTCTTTCTAGCTTTATCATCACTTACTTGATCTATTTCTTTGCACTGATCCTTCATAAAATGACCATCTTTCCACTTTTGCAGTCTCTTTTTGATTTCCAAGTCATTGACCAACTCTTAGTGCACTCATAATGATACCACACTTTCTTTATTTCATAATGGCAGTTTGTCATTTTCAAGTTAATATACCTCATTAAACAAATTCCAGTTCCTTTTCACTGTTTTAGTCCACAGATTATTTTTCCAGGGATTCTATAAACAACATATTTCAAGAATTAACTACAAATCTGGTAGTTAATCTATTGACCATGTATGTTTTGAAAAAATATGTTTTATTTATTCCAACAAGACTTCCAAATGAACACTTGATTTATAATATCCTCTTTAGTATTTTAAAGGGATTTCTTCGTGTTTAATTATGCTTCTAACTACGGAAGTAATTGTCTACTTGAGAACCTGTAGGTTTCATTGAAACAGTTGACATCTTCAGATGAAAGCCCATACATATGTCTTTTCAGAATGAAGGTATGTTGGAATTGTTAAAACAAAAAAATTTATCTTCTTCAGTTTAAACAGGCAAAAGGATGGCTATAGTAATATTTAATGTATACAGCCATTAACAAAATTATATACTCACACATTAGTTATACAGATTACAGTTTAACAATTAAGAACAATCATATACTCATGTCTCAGTGTAGTAATTTTTATAAGAATATATGATAATTTCTAAGAAGAAGAAATCAATTATAGCTTAGCCACTCAAAAGAACAAAGCAAAAATAGATCCTCCATGAAAGATGCATGAACATAGAAATAACAATACCTAACAACAGTAAGTGCATCTGGTGTCCCACAAAGGCTTCTTCCACAAAGTGGCAAAGTTACAACTCGTGATTTGTCATTGTCCATTCTCTGTTCAAGTGACAGATATGGTGGGATTCACGTCACAGATTAAAAAATCTATAATCCATAAAGAATATAGTATATATATACAGGACACCTACAACAATGGTGTCTGCATGTAAGCTAGTCATTTAACCTCTTATAGCCAAGACATATAGTTTCAGTACAGTCAGCAGTCTAGAAAGCTCGTTAGTAGGTTTTTGTTTTAGGGAGAGCTGTGTAATTCCACTGACCATTCTGATTAAATGTCAGTGACTGATGGGAGCTTAACAAACATAGCTCACATTTACATGCCTGTTTTCAATGCTTTACTCTGTAAGTAAAATCCTATTTTTAAGGCTTACTACATTTCCCGAAGCCTAAATGTCTCATGCTAACTTAAATATCCTGAGAATTACCTCTTAGCCTTCATCTTCCCTTCCAAAGGGCCTGGATCTACCATTGGTTCTGTGTCATACCTGAAATCTCGTGGAAATATCTTTGCCAATGTAGAGCATCTCAAGCTGTACTGGATGTCCTGCTATGGGTGATTGACTTCATCCATTACTCATATAGAATTTATGTTTTGCAAAAGTTTTTATCATGCACTGTAAATCTCTCCCAAGGTTTCTCTTAAAATTTAGCTAATATATCCTAAATTATTAACCCAGTCAGTCTGATAATTTGTATATGATTACCATAGTCTCTACTGTGTCAGACATTATTTTGCTTGACAGAATTCCTAAATGTTACTGGAAGAGAAGTGATCACTTCTTGGACCCTTACTGATTAATCATTTTCTCTGTCAAGGACCACATATGAACTCCTTAGAAGTGTTCATTAGACTAGATCTGAGTTTCAGGTGATTGATTGATTTGAGAGTTCATTGGGCTTGATTCTGTTTCCTGTCTAACTAAGGTAGCTTTGTGATAGATAACCAACAGAAGAGGAGTTAGGAACTTGGCGGGAAAAAAGGTGTTTAAATCTAGGCTATTGAGAGAATGCAAATACTAGCAAAAGAGCTAAATATTTTTCAGGAAACATCAGGTAGAAAAAAAGTATTTCAAAATTGCTTTCTTTAATTGAAATTGTTCTCTTACACAAAAAGGCACTTAAGTCCTGTTGTAGTTAACCGGAAATGTTATATCACATCCCTCATTTCCTCTTGTTTTTGAACATGACTCCTAAAAGAACTCTGTTACATTATATAAATAGAACTCATTGTCAGAATAAATCATATTATGGAAGAATTTGTGCCAAAGTAAATTTTTGTGGATACATTATAAATCTTTGCAAAGCAACATGCTTAGCTTCTTTATTGGTGGAGCCCCATAAACATATCCAAAATTCAAGATATAGCTTGTAGGATAAACCTTATAAACCTTATAAAGCTTCTACAAAAGCATAAAAATGAATCTATCATTAATGATAGGCAGCATCAAAATAAAAATTTTAAAATAGAAAATGGATATTAATGACACATAATTCATACTTTGTATTCATTGAAATTATTTTTATTTCCCTTTTAAAAAAATAAATAGCCAATTGTAAAGTTGTAAGTAACCACTGCTGTGTTTAGTTTACTGAAATAAAAATCAATATAGCTTTCAACTTGAAACAATATTGTTTTGACACACAGTATGGCATTTAAAAGTAGACATTCATCTTTTAATGCTTCCATAAATTGACAGTGGTCATATGTATACTACTAAATACATTCTCCGCCTCTGAGTGTGAATGACACAGTACAGGTCATACAGCTATGCTTTATTGCCCTTCAAACTGGGGTGGTTCTTGTCAAACTGTTTAGTGCTAATGGTTCCTGCCCATGTCAAACCCTGAACTGTGCCCAGGCATTTTTCAGGCAAGTGGTGTTTGACCCAGGCTAACCCATGACGGGATTGTGCTAAAATTTAACAGTAAGGACAATAAAAGGCCAATGTTGTGGCATTTCCCTTCTTTACTTTAAATAGTATAGATACAGCTATTACGTACCTTATGACTCTCATTCAGTAAGGTAGACCTAAAAATACTCCTATTAAATTTAAGGGGGACTAATCAAGTTCTTAAAGTTATGTACTTAAGCTTCTTGTCGGATGAATGCCATAAATGCAAAGAAACCAGTTTCATCACATTAGGAAACGTAATCTGTTTCAAGTGATCTCATAATCCTAAAAAAAAGTATATCATGGGATCTGAAGTTAACATACAGCTAGAAAGAGATTACTGGGTAGATCATGACTATGTGACATTTTCCAACAAATTATAAAGATAATGATAGAGGTGGACAATGCCCTTTGTTTGAATCCTAAGATTTGAGCTTGGATAACATGTAACAATGTTTCTGTTACTGTCTGTGGCAATATCAGTATAAAAAAAAAAAAAAGATTAAGAAAAAAGATGAGTCTGTATGCTACAGTGAGAAATCAAAGGAAGAATCATCAGAAAATATTAGAAACTTTTCAGTAGGAAACACAGAAGGCTTGAGAATCCTTAAGGGAAACAACAATTTGAAGTAAAGTATTATCAGACCAGTAACAAGGATGATTTTTACATGTTTTTATTTAAGAAAAAAAAGAGGTATAATTCTTTTTTCTTCTCTCTTCCCTGAAATGGAAGCAATCAGACAGCAAAAGCCCGATATAAAAATATCTAAATCAGAAATAAAAAAAATTCCAAGATAAAATTAAAAGCCCTGAAGACCTAAGAACTATGCACTTCTTCCAGCCCAGTGTTCACTCTGATAATTAGGATTCCTAAATTATACGGAAGGGAAGGGATGTTTCTTCTCTGTCCTGATCAGCTTCAGTTTCTACATCTTTTCCTTTTGCCTTCAGTGATATTCAAGACAACTAGAGTATGTCTCTTCTAGATAATTGCTAAAGAAATTTAAAGAAAAAAGAGCTTGGACAAGGAAAAGCCCCTAGTCAGAAGCAGAGGAAAATAGTAAAAGGAAAGGCAGAAAACAAAAAATCTACTTTTTTTTACATCTTATTCCTTGTATCAGATCTAATATTCTGCAAGCAAGAGACCACCCTGTCAAGCAGAAGTATTTTGAGCTGAGTTATTGCTTAGTTTGACATATATGTCAACTGAAAATTTGAGGGAGGAAGAAGTTGTATGAAATGCTTAACAAATAAATAGTATAATATACAAAGAGTTTAAGAAATGTTTTATTTTAATATGGTTTTATTGGTTCAGCATTAGCAGAAAACATTTCAAAATATATTAGTAATCTTTATAAGTGGGTAATGATTAGGATCTGCATTGAATCTGTAATTTAAAAAAGGATTGACAATTTTTCTCATGTACCTGATACTTATTTGACCACTTTCGAAACCTAAAAAACCTCATTGTTTTAATATTCTTATTGTTATTTTCACAGAACATTCTTGAGAGAACAAGGATTTAGCATCTCCAATACAATAGTCAGAAAGATCTGTTCCAATATTTTTTCTAAACAGAGTGGCTGTAGAAGAAAAATTACACACACACCCCTGATGTTAATTACCCTGTTTTAAACTACTTTTCCAAACACATGATTCCAAAACAGTATTTTCTACTTCATTACTGTTACGATCATCACATACCTTTTTCTAAATATTTCTGTAACCTCGTCTGTGAATTTCCTGAGACACTGATGCCTGCTCGTCTTGGCAACATTTTTGCATTAATTTCTCTCTATTGTAGAAGAGATACACATTGTTTTTCTGATTCATTTAAAGTTAAAGATAATTCCTAATCTCTTCAGTTATAATGGTGGGTTGCAGATCAGACCTATGTGTCAAAATAGTGTGATTTTTCAGGAGAATGCAGAAAAATCATTTTAGTGCAATTGACATGTTTAACGTTAATCACGATTAAAAATTCAGTCCATCAAGCCTATCGATAAAAAACTTTTACCATGTTCATTCCTTGCAAACTGAAGACATCACAAAACAACAGTTTGTGCATGTGAAAACAGTAGTTCCTGCAACAGTACCCCAAGCCCTGAGATATTTTAATGAACAGGTGGTACACGCAGTAATTAATGCTGTCCATGGAACTATCACTTCAACATCAACATCCATAAAATTTCATTATTTTAAACAAAAGAAAATGTAAAATATGCTTAAAATTATTGGACCCATTTACTTCTTTTTCAGTAAAACTTTTGTTTCTCCTCTTATTTTTCTCTTCACAGCTATTTCTCGGTATGAGGAAAAACTCTTTGAAGTGATGTCAGCACATCTTATATCTACAGCCAAACCCCAGAAGCAATCAGCCTGACATGGGCAATTGCCTCTTGTTTATTACTAAAATATCATTTTAACCTTTCTCATATCCCTACTCAGAGGCATTTTTTCCCCCTAATTTTTTAAAAAAATTTCATTTTAAAATTAGGTAAAATGTTTCATCCTATCCTGCTCTCCCTCCACTCTGTCAAATTTCCTTTACTTTGTGTTCTCTCCTCAAGGGCTTTAACTTTCTGTGTGGCCATATGTATATAAAAGCTCACTGTGTTACTCGATTATTTAATACATAGGCCCTGCTTTAGAAAGGCATATTCTGCAGATACTTCAATGACTGTTAAAGCATACACACCTAAAAACTAGAGCATCATTTCTGATATACAGAATACCCATCTGTTACATGAAAACAAGAACAAAAGTAGTATTTCAACGTGTATATATCATTATCTTATCTGAAAATAATTATCTTACTAATATGATGAAAGAAAAATAATATTAAAACATTCTGTTTTACTCATTGACAGAACTAGGACAAACTGCCACAGTGATTTTGGCCTAATTATGTCATTTTGCCTCTTGCCATGACTAGTCTTAGCCACCGGGGTAAAAATACCTGGCATTGTATACGTCTAATAGGCCAAACAGAAAAACTATTTAATTGACTATGTCTCTAATTTATTCAAATAATAAATACATGCATTGTTGATTTCAGTGAAGTTAAGCAGTTATATTTTGTAATATACAAACTTAAATGCACATATAACTTTTTAATGGGACCTAGAGCTTCCATAAAGCTTTTAGGCACTGAGAGAATTCCCATGTCAGGCCATTTTGTAAAGGTTGTGTAGAATCTTTCTTCAGTTTTTTTTCCTGAAGTTTCTTGTGACCTTTTGCAGTACTTATTAGTGAAATACCCAACTCTGAAATAATTACAAAAGGTTGATGTACAACACAAGAGGTTCACAGAAGCCATCACAGTGATTACAGACAATATTTCAAATAAAAGAGTGTCAGTTCCTCCCTATGTCTGGAGCTCCCCAAAACTCAAAAGAGACAACTCCTTTCCTTTAAGAGACTACCATAGAAGATGGGGTCTTAGAGGGAAAGGATTCAAACCTGAATCTTTAACCTTCTAGCTATATTACTAGGTTGCGTAGTACTGTGTCCAATCCAGTCTTGAAAACCTCTAAGAATAGAAAATCCACAACCTCTATAGACAACTTGTTCAACTTCTTGACTGTCCTCATGGTGGAAAATTCTGTTCTAATATCCCATTTGAAGATTTGCTGTCACGATTTATGACCATT
The DNA here is from genome assembly GCA_013389945.1 of Fregata magnificens. Lineage (NCBI taxonomy): Eukaryota > Metazoa > Chordata > Aves > Suliformes > Fregatidae > Fregata > Fregata magnificens. Next base: position 67,169 of record WAAD01034990.1, read on the forward strand.
AGCTCATTCCTGCAATGAACGTAAGGAGCCCCTCTCTGTCTGGTTTATGACCACCACATAGATACTGGAAAGCTGCTCTTAGGTGACACAAAACCCATCTGTTCTCCAGGCTGAACAAGTGCTCGTCCCTCAGCTTCTCCTCCAGGCCAAGTGCTCCAGCCCTGTCAATCACAGAATCACAGAATACTTGAGGTTGGAAGGCACCTCAGGAGGTCATCTGGTCCAATGCCCCTGCTCAAGCTGAGCCACCTAGAGCAGGGCGCTCAGCACCATGTCCAGACAGCTTTTGAGTATCTCCAAGGAGGAAAACTTCACAACATCTCTGGGCAACCTGTGCCAATGCTCAGTCACCGTCAGTAAAAAAGTCCTTCCTGATGTTCAGATGGAACCTCCTGTGCTTCAGTTTGTGCCCATTGCCTGTGGTCCTGCCACTGGGCACCACTGAAAAGAGACTGGCACTCTCCCTTCAGGTGTTATAGACATTGAAGAGATTCCCCCTGAGCCCATTGGGGCAGAGTTCATATTGGCAGAGGTGGTTATTCGATTGCTCTGTGTTCTCTTCTACAGCTATAGGAATGAACTACTTCTGTTCTGATCAGATTTAAATTGTTTTCCAGGCTAACAGTCACAGCTCTCTCAGCCATTCCTTATACAAGAGGTGCTTCCGTCCCTTGACCATCTTTATGACCCTTTGCTGGACTCTCTCCAGTAGCTCCATATCTCTCTTGTATTGGGGAGCCAAAAACTGGACACAGTACTCCAGGTGTGGCCTGACTAGTGCTCAACAGAGGTGAAGGATCACCTCCTTCACCTCTGTAATTCTCCCCTGCTACTCTGTTCTCATGAGACCCCACCTGGAGCACTGTGTCCAGCTCTGGGACTCTGAGCACAAAAGGCATGGATCTGTTAGAGTGGGTCCAGAGGAGGGCCATGAAAATGATCAGAAGGATGGAACACCTCTCCTGTGAAGAAAGGCTGAGAGAGTTGGGGTTGTTCAGCCTGGAGAAGAGAAGGCTCCGGAGAGACCGTATTGAGGCTTTCCAATACTTAAAAGGGCCTTATAAGAAAGATGGAGAGAGATTTTTTACCAGGGCCTGTAGTGATAGGACACAGGGAATGGTTTTAACTGAGAGAGGGTGGATTTAAAACTGGACATAAGGAAGACATTTTTTATGATGAGGGTGGTGAGGCACTGGAACAGGTTACCCAGAGAAGCTGTGGATGCCCCATCATTGGAATTTTTCAAGGTCAGGTTGAATGGGGCCTTGAGCAACCTGATCTAGTGAAAAATGTCCCTGCCCATGGCAGGAAAGTTGGACTAAATGGTCTTTAAAGGTCCCTTCCAACCCAAACCATTCTATGATTCTATGATCTTACAAGATACAGTGTCTTACCAAAACCAAGGTAGATAGTATCCACTGCTCTCTCCCTTCATCTACCAGGCCAGTCATTTCATCATAGAAGTTTATCAGGTCGGTCAAGCATGACTTTCCCCTGGTGAATCTGTGCTGACTACTCCGTATCACTTTCTTGTCCTTTATAGCCCCTTTTTGAGGATAGGGATGAGGTTTGCTTTCTTGGAGTCCTCTGGCACTTCTCCCAATAGTCATGATTGTTTGAAGATATCAGGAGTGGCCTTGCAGTGACATCAGCCAGCTCCCTCAGCACTTGTAGGTGCACCCCATCAGGGCCCGTGGACTTATGTATGATCAATTTGCTTAAGTATTCCCTGATCTGATCCTTTTCCACCAGAGGTACATCTTCCTTGCTCCAGACTTTCCCCCTGGTCTCCAGGGCCTTTGATTCCTGAAGACCAGTCTTACTAGTAAAGGCTGAGGCAAAGAAGCCATTCAGGACCTCAGCCTTTTCCATATCCAGCCTCATTCAGCAGCAGGCCCACATTTTCCCTGGTCTTCTTTTTGCTACTTAATGTACTTACAGAAGCCCGTCTTGTTGCCCTTGCCAGATTCAACTCCAGGCTTTGTCTTTCCTAACCATACCTCTGCATGCTCAGACAGTGTCTTTGTTTTCCTCCCAGGTTACCTGTGCCTGCTTCCACTTTCTGTGTACTTCCTTTTTGTGTTGAGTTTTTCCAAGAACTTATTTTTCATCCATGCAGGCCTTCTGGCATTTTTGCCTGATTTCCAGTTTTTTGAGGTGGACTGTTCATAAGCTTGAAGGCAGGGATGCTTGAATATTGACCAGCTTTCTTGGACCCCTCTTCCATCCAGGGGACTATCTCATGGGACTCTTTCAAGTAGATCCCTGAAGAGGCCAAAGTCTGCTCTCTTGAGGTCCAGGCTTGTAATCTTGGTTTTTGCCCTCCTTTCTCCTCTCAGGATCCTGAACTCTATTATGTCATGGTCACTGTAGCCAAGGCTTCCTTTGACTTTCACATCCCAGTGAGCCCTTCCTGCTTTGTAAGTATGAAGTCCATCGTAGTACCTCTTCTTGTTGAGAGGAGACCCACCATCTTGGCCTGTGGTGAACTTGCTCCTGTTTATTGATACCTTTTCTGTACTGGGGATCCAGTACAGTCACATTTTGCTGATCAATTTATGTGATAATTTATGAGCTAATCTTGTGCTTCAGTAGAGCTGGGAGTCCATTATAGCTGAGCAATACTTTGGGTTGAATACAAAAAAATGTGGTCATTGAAGAACCATTTAGGAAGTCAATACAAATTCAGAGTTAATTCTGAAAATGGTGATGTCCTCTTTTTACAGGCATCTGATAGCAGTGTTAGAGGCACCAGAATATTACAAACTTCTCCTAGCAGGATTTTGTAGTTTCCTGCTAAAGGTTTACATTCCAGAAAACCACATAAAACATCATACCATCATCTATTTTGAGTAAATCTGGTATTAACGCCATTTAAGTTTACAAAAAATACACAAGTTATTTAGTACTAGCATTAGAATCAAGAACTTCTTTTTACAAGTTATATCTTAATCACAAGCTTCTGGATGTGTTTGCTGTATTTGGCTAGCTAATCTCTGAAACAGCTCCAAGACATAAGATTGAGACAGGCTGTCTTAAAGGTTGCAGATAATTTTCATTTCAGTGATAAAGAACATTTTAAAACCTGCTCTGAACCTGACAAGAGAAAATTTATACATAGTTCAGTTATGTAAACAAGTATCCTAATCAGTGGGCTGTTGAATAAAAAGAGAAGAAAAAAATAACAACAAAGAAACAAACAAAATCAACAAGGTGAAGTTATCAACTATTTGCACAAATATAAAACCCATCTCTGCAGACTAGGTTACAGGACTAGATACTGAAGTTACATTTAACATTTGTTAGCATCTATTATATGTGCTGTAGGCAAAGTGGTAATTTAAAGACATCTTTGCAGGAATCAGTTTGCCTATAAATGTAAATTATTGTTGCTTTTTGTGTCTCAGTTTGTACTGTTCACCCAACATAAATCAGACCACTCACAAGCAACTGAAAATTTTGAGGAATAGAACAGAGATTTATGACTGGATAAATATAGATGCATTCCCTAATATCTCACTAAACAGACTGGTAAGTAGCACTTTTGACTCAAAATTCTTGATGCAGTTGCAAAAGTAACAGGTGAAAAGTTTTGTCATGGGTTTTTTTGGGTTTTTTTAATCACTGTTAAAGATTTTAAGCTTTGTAAGAGCTTTAGAGTTTTATTTCCCTTTTGTGTTCTTACTTCCTGACCTATTCTTTCTTGTCTTTATTAACATAGTGCTTTTGCAATCCCATTTCACAAACACCTACTTGTGACGTTTCCTAACTTCAGGAGATGTTCTTGATTCTTTTAAATGAGTTTTTAGGTCAGGAAAGGTGCCAACCATAATGCCCAAGTTTAGTGTTCTTTTAACAATAGTACCTGCAGTAATTCCTGACAGTAGCAGACACTGATGTGTAGACTATAAGAGGTTGTTGACAAACGTCAAGACTTTGAAAGAATTACTTCAATTACTTTGTATTTCTCACCTTCAGCAGAAGACATGATAGATTTTAACATTATGTATGTGTTTGAAAGTATTCCTTTTCCTGTCATTTTCTGTCTTGAAACGGTCAGCACTGTCCCAAAAATATTTAAGTTAAAACAGGATAATTTTTATTTCAACATATTGAATTGTGGCATAGAACGTTATTTTTTTATGGAATAGGTGCATAGCAAAAGCACACATACAAGCCACACCTGCCCTTACTTTGATTAATGTAAATTACCATGCAGCTTGGGAAAAATAAAAAAATATATTAAACATTATTAGACATTATTAAAATGAGAATTATCACTCTATATTTTTCAGAATATATAATGTTATGCATGGTGTGATATATTAATGTTCTAAGATTTCTGTAGCTTTGAACAGAGACAATATCTCCCACTAAAATAAAAATTTAAGTGCCAGAATCTGAACTCATTTGTATCACTGTATATTAAAAATAGCTGTTAAAATCACCTGACAGGTGTCAGAACCTGTGCTTCACTCTCTCAAAGTGTGTTATTAATTGTACTAGCATAATGATGATACAAAATAAGTAGTAACTTCTGAAAATAATACTATCTTTCTTCTTTGAATCCTTTTGAGGTAATTTTCCATTGAACACTGATATTCTATTATAGCATTTCCTTAGTTCACATATTCTAGATTACTTTCCTGAAGCCATGTGAAGCAGAACATTTCAGAGTTGAAAGTGACATCTTAGAGATCAGTCTAGGACCTATCTTAGAGGCTCTAGAAATAAATAATGAAAAACCATGAACAATTGCCTAGCACGATTTTAGAAAAGCACTGGACATGCATAGCAGTTTTGCTATTTTTCTGTGTTGGCTGCTTAAATTTCAGCCTCTTGTTTAATGCTATGTAAAACTGAGAAGACAATGTCTAAATCTCAATTCTTTGAATAATCCTGTTTTCTAGATTAGCTTTATTTATATCTAGCTGACTCTCATTGCATTGAATTCAACCAGAAAAACAGAAATACAGACTAAGATTACAGGATTTTCCCTGAAAAGAAAAACTGATTTTTAAACTGTCCTCAGTTTAAAGTGTATTGAGCCTCCTACATACTAGGAGAGAAGAGATGTTCTAATAAAAGCAACAGTATTTTCAGTGCTCTAGTCATTTCAACAATTGTTTAGTTTGTTCTTAACTAGTTAAGGTAAACC
>WAAD01034990.1:72339-84899 GCA_013389945.1 Fregata magnificens
CCCAGAAAGACAAATTATATTCTTGAAAAGCTAGATGGCTCCTGAGTACCCCAAAGCTGCATAACACTTATATTGCCTACTAACCCCACCTTCTCCTCTTTCGTCTTTCACAGCCAACCCAGAATGAAGTCAGGAATACGATATCAATTTTGTTAAAGAGAGGAGTCTTATTCTGCTGGGTAGGATCCTAATCAAGAAATATAAAATGTCGAGTTTCTGATTCTTGAACTGTTTCTATATTTCATCTTAGGCTTTGAGTGGATTTTAAAAACTGAAGCTACACATTGACATACTTGCTGAGGGCTTCCCTTTTTGTCTTCTGGATTCTAAAATTTTGTATTCTTTACTTATCAGTATCTGGTTTTCAGCTGGGCACATGGGGTCCACCTATTTTTAAAATAGTTTTTCTGTATGGGTGAAGACCATCTCCTGAAATGTAGGAATCATGGGCCCTTGACCCCCAGTCTGAGGATCCCCACATTTCTGAACAAATAGTCTGTATTCTAGGTTAAATTCACACAAGAGGAATCAATTACTCAGATTTCTAAGGCCACAACAAGAATTTAAACAATTTAAATTTACTTGGTATATATACCTTGTTGGAGACCTTACAAAGAGTGCAGAAGCTCAAGTGTACCAATCCATGGCACCAAAACAAGTTCAAGCAAACAACTACTAGCTTCTCTTTAAACCATTCTAAAGTCCCAGCTCTTTCCCATCTACACCATGAGGAGTTTAGAAGACCTAAATCATCCTTGCAAATTCCATTTTTGGAGCTGGGCCAGTAGCTTTCCAGTACTGAAAAATAATACTCAGAGCCTAACATTCTTTTGCCTATATCTGTATTGCTAAATTAGAAAGGGCCACTGAGTGAATTCAAACTCAGAGTGATTGTGCACATTTCTTCATTGTTAACATACTTGCTACTCACTGCTACCTGGCAGAACTCTGCTGTAGAGGGAAGTAGCCCTGAATAGTTTGTATGAGAACTGGTTAGTTCTATTTCAGACTACCTCTACCTCCTAGTAGTCCAGACATGACTTGTGTTTAATCTAGACCCTAAGAGTTCTTTTTATTTTTCCTTTTCTTTTTTTTTTTTTCTTAATTCTGCAACATAACACATTTATTCATCTGTTGAATTGTGATCGTGTAAAACATTGTAAAACATTGTCTTTAGTGTGTTTGAAGGAAATTACAAGCCTGGAAACCAGTTATTTTTTATCATGTTAGTGCTCTCTTACTGCATAAGGTGATAATAAATTCATTAGAAATACTCAAAGATTGGCCATAAACCATATAGATACCTGATGAAAACAGTATTGACTTGCCTGGTATTAAGAAATGGAAACTGAAAATTTGTATCACTGTGCCGTGGAAAGTATGCTGTTACTATATGAACATTTCTAAAGCCAATGTACTGTGGGAAGATAAAGTTTAAAAAAAACATCCTTCCAAATATAAAGTATATAAAGTTTGATTAAACTCCTTGGAGGAAGGGCACAAACAATTTGTGTTTGTGGTTCCGACCATGACTCAAGAGATTTGCATTATTCACACTACTAGTACCATTGACTTCAGCGATATTATTCATGAGCGAGAAAACAGATCTGGCTCTTGGTATTTCTAGCTTGGTCAAAAATGATCACTATCACCAAATATTTGAGGATTTTGAACACTGAGAGATGTGCTGTAACTTCAGTTACATCTGTTCAGCTGAATTAAATTAACGGAAATGCACTGATAAAAGGGAAGAATTTACTCTTGATTGTAAAAGCTGGCCACTTTTTTTTTTTTGCAGTTCTGCTGACTGAATCAGCACCTCATTCAAAGAGCAGAATATGACTGAGGAAAAAAGAAAATACTTGAGATGATAAATTATTTGAACATAAACTCTGATGGAGCTGAAAAGTTAAAAACATGACTAATTTTGTGTGTGAGCATTTATAATAAATTCAGACTAACTTTACATCCTTTATTGAATATTTAGGAGCAATATTGTAACAGTTATTGTAGGAGTAGGTAGTAGAGGAGACTGAATATGAGAAAATATACTCAAAGATTAGAGCTATTAGCTTTTTAACACTGGCAAAAGAGCTGGCATTAAGGCCTCTAAGTCATTTTAAAATGGATTATAGGAGGTTGTAAGGAATACTGGTATAGCATAATCAACAATCCTGCACATGCACCAGAATAGAGTGGGAACCCAAAACAGTAGGTCTTTTTCATCTCTAAAATCTCTGATTCTCTGTCATAGTTACATAATTACAATTATGTACAATTACATAATGTATAATTAAAATTATGTATAATTGTAAGTGCATGTGTGTAATTACAATTATGCATAATTACATAATTATAATAACATTCATGTTTCTGAAGATCTAGCATCAGTTCAACTGCAATGAATTCTGTTTCTTTATTGAGTAGAAGGAAAAAAAGTACAGATACCATGCAATAGGATGTAAATCCGAACTAGCCACATTTACAGATAGAAAAACTTCCACAGTTAAGAAAAATCAGAGTAATACAGAACAATTCTTTTAATATGAGATATATGAAAAAAAATAAACTCCATTCATTCAGCCTAATGTGAAGAGGGACAAACTGTTTAGAAAATTCCTTTGTCCATTTCCCCTCTTTTTTTTTTTAATCTATAGACATACATTTTCAGTCTTCAACGTATGAAAATATATAGACAAAAACTTACAAATGATGCCCCGTACATAAAGATTAATTTCATTAGCAATGACTCCTTTTGATCAAAAAAAAAAAAAAAAAAAAAAAAAAGAAAAAGTGAATATCAAAGATCTTTTGGTCCAGTCAAAACTTTGTATCTGGCATTATTTAACTGGCTGAAGTACTACTTTATTAAAGACTATTATTTTGAGCTTGAAATTAAATAATTTGATTTGCGCTTAAATCATTTGATTCTGAAAAGAATACATGATCATCTACATTTTCAAGTCAAGCTGATCCTCAAATATCTTTTTTTTCACTATATTTCTAGACAAAAATTCTAGAAGTTGAAGATTTTGGTTAAAATACATAAAATCCAAAATCTTTGGGTAAAAACAAAAAACAAACAAACCAACAGAAAAAAAAGGACTGTTTCTTGATATGTTTTGATGACATAATTTTCTTTTCTGGATAAAAGAAATAATTTTTTTAAGAGTTCATCTGAAATGAATTTTTAAATTTAAACAGCTGAAGATAAACTTAATTGATAAAAATCCGATTGGTGACTTGCCTAATCACAGACAACTATTGTCATTTGAGGCATGCTGTCATATCCAGGACATCGACCTGGTATGGGCAGATATGGCAAAGGACCTAGGCGACATTACTGCCCTTCTGCATTGGCAGCTGGAGGTCAGCCATCTCAAATGGCATTAGATGCCTTTATTTAAGCAGCTGAATCAATCTTCTGGAATTGTGTTTCGTCTTTTTTTTTTTTTTTTTTTTTTTTTTTTTTTTTTTTTTGATAGATCAACACTGATGTTTTCTGGAACTGTATGAGACTTTCACAACTGTCTGCAGGAGGTACCAAATCTCAATATGCATCCAAGTGTAATGAAACTTTCATCCAAAATACAATCCCAGCAATAGTGTTGTATAATTTCTGTCACTTATTTATTAAATTAACACAGCTAAGTTAATTACATTGACAGTTTTTTTTAGGTTGGTTTTTGGTTTGTTATTTTTTTAAACTTTGAAAAAATCATTTAGGGTTTGCCATGACATTCCAGATTTTGTTAAATTTTTTAAAATAAATATTCATAGTTTTTATATATATATACTCAAGAAAAAAATTCAAACAAATTAAGACTTTACAAACAACATTTCACACTGTACCATAACACAGTCTTTAATCTAGTGCAGCTATTTCAGTGTTATAACACCGTTTTATTCTATGTTTTATTCTTTTCCACTAATTTGCTCTGAGCAGCCTTTGAAAACCAGACATGACTTCACTTGTGTTACAAATTACTGCCACAGAATTTATAACATTCTTTTGCTTTTCATCTATGGAATAAGCAAACCTGATAACTCCCTTACCAAGAATATACATACATATATTAAGGTTCTCATATATGAACAAGAATAAAAACATCTCTTCTTTTTATTTTGATCTAATTTCTGGCTGTATGGTTGTACTGGTTTTAGGCAAAGAGAAAAGGCAAGAATAGGTGAAAAGAGACTAGAAACTATTACCGAATTTCAAACCCTTTGTTTTAATTACCACAGTTACTTATAATGGTACGTTTAGGACTCATGTTAACCCATTCTGTAACAAATAAAACAAAACACCATGTTTACGCTGAGAGAGGTGAATCCCACATTCTTATACATACATACATACATTTACAACTAATATATTTAATAAAGACTTCCTTGTGTATAAATCCCTGAGTAGCTCCATGACTCCATGGTGTACAAAGTAGACTGCTATTCCATTCCGCCATTTTATTAACATCTGTTCTTCAACTTACATCTCAGAAGAAATGACGGGATTTATCTGAACCAATGCAGAGATCTATTTGGTGAACTAGCTACACAGATCCGGTTATCCCAGGTTGTTAATAAAAATGAAGATATAGTGTTTATAGGACAGTTTGCCTCATGCTAAAGGAGACATGCAAAATTTCTTAGATGAAATAAACAAGAGTCCCTGATCCTTCACCACTGAATATTAACAAAATGTATGAAAGCTTAGATGTAGCTTTGTACAGTAAGTTGCGCCTCTGCCCCCACCCCTTAATAGTTACTGTAGAGAGCTTGGCACTATTTCTCTCTTTAAAGTCTTACAAAGTTATCTATGACCAGCAAAGTCTGCCAATGGCAAAGAAGGATTTCTGGGAGACACCTGATATTAGAAGATCAATCCTCCTTCAGAATTTGTATGTACAATGAGGACAAAACTAAATTATATGAACTGGCTTACTTCTACACACTTAAAGTCTATAGTTTTAGGGATGGATAACCAATTCCAGACTGACTTAGACACTTAGCCAACAGCTAATCAATGTGAACAATTGGAGATCCACTGCTTCAACTCACTCCTCAACACCTTTATTTAGCAGTATTTTGTACATAAGACGGAAAAAAGGAAAATACTATACTCAAAAGATGACAATCTTCTCTCAGAAAATAGGATGGCTCCAGAAATAAAATTTAAAAAAAAAAAAAAAAAAAGGTTAATTAATCTTCCAAAGAAGCAACAGAAATGTGACTAACAAACATGCATACATTAATTCAACTAATGCTGCTACAATAGAATTAGAATTAATTTTCAATTTCTGAAGCTAAAAAGAAAAGAACCTTATTTTTTTTTATTTTTGTCTCTTTTGTTTTTCTTTCTTTTTTTTTTTTTGTTTTGTTTTGTATTCTGGGTAAGATTGAATTAAACCATTAACTATATTATTTATAAATTTTCGTTAAGATATCTGTTAGTATTCAAGGACATAATTAGAAAGATATCTAAGAATCAAACTAACAGAGTTTAAGAATGAATTTTATTTGAAATAAATGTAAAGGTCTCAGAATATTAGTAAGTTAGGCCCTGGACAGATAAGCTCTTCCATGTGCAGTTCTGGAAACAAGGAGGTGTTTCACCACCAGTCCTCCGATGGCATCAATCACCTCTGCCATTTTGGCAGTGGTATGTACAAATTTCTGTGTCAGCAAGGACAAACTAGGCGGTAATTGGGCAGAAAATCACTAAGACTGGCCAAATGGCCATGCATGTGGTGGAGACATGAAAAACAAGGGTTACTTCTTCTGCTGAGGGAGATGTTGGGTTCTTTAATTTATTTGATACCATCTGGGAGAATAACAAGCAGCAATCCCTCCCTCCCATCTCTTCATGGACAGAAGAGCAGCACACCCTGCTCTCTGGCATGCTCCTTTGCTTATAGTTGTACATATCCCTCCCTTCCTCCCTCTCTCCTTTTAGAATAGAAGCAGCAATTTGACACTATGTGTACCATTGCCCTCTCATTTCAAGTCACAAAATCTGATTACAAAACCAGTACAAATAAACTTTAAACTAAGTCTTAAGACATGAGTTCTTTCTAATCCTCTTCAGTCAAAATGAGTAATACTAGCTTCAGAGGTTCAAATGGGAGGTCTTTTTGAACTTGGCTAAATTTAACAGGTTAAAAAGTGTTTAAAAGAACAACTCTATCAGCAGTAGTGGTGGTGGGAATTTTTCAGTAAATGTGGCGGGTTGACCTTAGCTGGCCAGGTGCCCACCAAGCCGCTCTATCACTCCCCCTCCTCAACTGGACAGGGGACAGAAAATATGACAAAAGGCTAGTGGGTTGAGATAAGGACAGGGAGATCACTGAGCAATTACCATCATGGGCAAAACAGACTCCACTTGTGGAAATTAATTTGATTCATTGCCAATCTAAAGTCAGAGTAGGATAATGAGAAAGAAAATCAAATCTTAAAACACCTTCCCCCCCACCCTTCCCTTCTTCCCGGGCTCAACTTCACTCCCGAATTCTCTACCTCCTCCCCTCAAGCAGCACATGTGGAATGGGGAATGGGGGTTACAGTCAATTCATCACACATTGTGTCTGCCACTCCTTCCTCCTCACGCTCTTTCCCTGCTACAGCGTGGGGTCCCTCCCATGGGAGACAGTCCTCCATGAACTTCTCCAACATGGGTCCTTCCCACGGGCTGCAGTTCTTCATGAACTGCTCCAGCATGGGTCCTTTCCATGGGGTGCAGTCCTTCAGGAACAGACTGCTCCAGCGTGGGTCCCCCACACAGCCACAGTTCCTGCCAGGAGCCTGCTCCAGTGTGGGATCTCCACAGGGTCACAGCCTCCTTCAGGTGCATACACCTCCTCCAGCATGGGGTCCTCCACAGGCTGCAGGGTGTATATCTGCTCCACTCTTAACCTCCATGGGCTGCAGGGGGACAACCTGTTTCACCATGGTCTTCCCCATGGGCTGCAGGGGAATCTCTGCTCCGGCGCCTGGAGCACCTCCTCCCCCTCCTTCTTCAATGACCTTGGTGTCTACAGAGTTGTTTCTCTCCCATATTCTCACTCTTCTCTCCCGGCTGCTGTCGTGCAGCAGTTTTTACCCTTTCTTAACTATGCTGTCACAGAGGCGCTACCACCATCGCCAATTGGCTCAGCTTTGGCAGTGGCGGGTCCATCTTGGTGGTGGCTGGCACTGGCTCTATAGGACATGGGGGAAGCTTCTGACATCTTCTCACAGAATCCACCCCTTTTGCCCCTGCTGCTACCAAAACCTTGCCACCTAAACCTAATACAGTAAAGAAAATGAAAGGAGAACAATTTATCTTTCCCACTGCAATCTTTCTAATGCAAAAGACTGATCCCCTCTTGATTATTCCTGAACTGGTCATTTCTGTTAGCCCACTGTTAACATTAGCTTTCCAGAAGTTGTTCCCAACAACCAGTGGCACCAGTCCAATGAATGTAAGCCACAGTTCTTTTTTATTTAATAATTTTTAGACTGCTTCATTAATTTTATGTGTTGAACATCATGTACTTCATATACTTGTAAACTGGCTAATTACATTATACATATGCTGAGCACACACTCAGATGCCAATCACTAACAGTGTCTTTTATTAAATCCCTATTATATATCTCAGATTGTCAGTTTGGACATTTTCTGTTTTCTTTCTAAAATATCAGAGCTGCCCTGTGTAGGCTTTCTTAGTTTTGATTGACTTCATGCATCCCTCTCATTTACTCTATTACTTAGCTACCAGTTAGTCATAGACACATCTATGTTTTTTACGTCAGTTATCTGATTTGGGAAAAGAATGCTTTTTTTTTTTTTTTTTTTTAGCCTATACTATTGAGGTCAGGGTGGGATGCATATAAGACTACCTTCTGGCTTGGCTGGATTCAGAACTGAATGTGTTTCATTCATGATGCAGCAGAGTTCCAATCAAAAGGTTCACAAATAGTTTCAAGGGCAAAAAGTTCTCATAGCCTTGTGACTTCATCAGATCAATATGAAGAGTAATGAAATATAAACAAGAGAAGAATACATGCAGTGATACAGAACCTCATACCCTTTCTTGCAGGTATACACTCAGTGCAGTGAAGCAGAGGAAAGTGAAGGGAAAACTAAAAGTCAATACTGTAGAAGAAAACAGACGAAAGAAAAAATGGAAGAGTTGGAAAAAATGGAAAAATGGAAAAAAGAATGCTTGTATCCTAGCGCTGAGTTACAATGGATAAGTGAATGCAATGGTTTTATTTGCTCATCCTGTCTTTTTTTTTCCCCTAGCAACTCATGCAGATCAAAACAAGAAGTATATAATAGGATTTAAATACTATCACTTTAAAATCAGGAAAAAAAAAAAAAAATGACAGGCAGTGTTTTAGGTTGGGATTTGGAATTCTTTTGAGTGGACAAGGATTTTTTATTCTGACTTAATAAAACCATCAAAACCAGATAAGGCTAGTATTTTTCCTCCTACCTCACCACTGGCAGCTTGTACCCAAATGCTGTGTAAAAGTATCTGGCAACATTATATCCACTTTAGGCCTCTTATTAAACTTTTTTTCTTCCACCTTCATCCTAAAATGAGAAATCAAAATTTTGATAGGGATTTCAAAATATTAAAAAGCCAAATTATAAACATTCTTTTAACTCTTACTACAATTAATATTGCAATAGCATCAAAAGACATTAAAGAATTCTTTTCTCATGTATTTTTTCTGATCTGTTATGTTGTAGTAGGTTGACCTTGGCCAGGTGCCAGACACCCACCCAGCTGCTCTCTCATTCCCCCTCCCTAACAGGAAAAAGGAGAAAAAAAGATGAAAAAGTTTGAGTGCGCCAATAAACACTGGGAGGTCACTTACCAATTGCTGTCACTGGTAAAAGAGACTCAACTCGGGGAAAAATAACTTAATTAATGGCCAATTAAAAATAGAGTTGGACGATGAGAAACAAAGACAAAACTGAAACCACCTTCTTCCCACTCATCTTCTCCCCAGCTTCATTCTTTCATTTCCAACTCTTCTACCTCTTCCTCACACTGGAGCACCTCCTCTCCCTCCTTCTTCTCTCACCTTAGTGACTGTGGGGCTGTTTCTCACACATTTTTTTGTCACTCCTCACACACTGCTGGGCAGTGTTTTGCCCTTTCTTAAATATGCTTTCCCTGAGGTGCCACCACCTTGGCTGAGGGGCTCAGCTGTACCCTGCGGTGGGTCCACTGTAGCTGGCTGGAACCATCTGTGTCTGGTATGGGGCAACCCCAGCCTCTCCTCATAGAAACCACACCTGCAGCCCCCCTGCTATGAAAAGCTTGCCACATAAACCCAATACATATGTGTGTCATTCTTGATGCCCTTCGTATATATCAGATGATGTGACTAAAACTCTGGAAGATGAAGACAACAGAGATTTTTTTAAACATACAAACATGATAGAATAATGGAGAAATCAGCAATTGATTTGCTTTCCATTAAAGCATCTTTATTTTCTATTCAAAACAGAGAGAAAATTATTTTCTTTTTACATACAAATGTAAGGGGAAGTGAAACGGGTTGTCTCTTCACTATGTTTACTGAAAAAACCACCTAAAATATCACTAATGAAAGGTTAATAATCTGTGTAACATAGCAACAGGAATCAGTTTGCTCAGTCTTACATATTCAACTTATCTTGGAGCAGATCTTTTAGCATGAATTGAAGGGTCTAGGCCAGTTGCTCCCAATGTGTTTGTAGCTGACTAAAGATTAGAGAGACTTGAGTCCTGCTCTACATCACTCCTGCTTAAATTAAAGACATTGCCCGAGAATTTAGGGGTGATCTTAAGAAAAACAAAGCTCAGCTGAAGTTGAGACTTGCAAGGGATATCAAGGGTAACAAGAATAAATTTTGCCACTATATTAATATTAAAAGGCTGAACAAAGAAAATGTAGGATCATTGCAGAATGGGGTGGGTGAATTTAGTGACAGTGGACCCAGTAAAGCTGAGGTATTCAATGTCGCCTTTGACTCAGTCTTCACCCAGAAGGTTTCCCAGGCCTCTGTGATGAGTTGAAGGGTTCAAGAAGGAGAATGACCAGCAGTAGATGGGGATCGAGTCAGGGGTTACTTGAGACAACTAGACCCGTACAATTCCCTGACACCCACTGGGATGCATCAAAGAAAGCTGAGAGCGCTGTCATAATTCCTTGTGAGGCAGCTTTTTACCATCTTTCAAAGGTGTTGGATACTGGAGGAAGTCCCAGACAACAGAAGCATTGATAGTAGTAGAATTAACAATCTAATTCCTAGGGCAACACTGAATAATATTAATAGTTTTTACACAACATTTTTCATCTGAAGATCTCAAAAGTGCTTTATAGTGGACTGGACAAAGCCCTAAGCTTCCTGGTCTCACCTCAGAGCTGACTGGAGACCTCCTGAGGTCCTTTCCCACCAGAACAAATCTGTGAGCCTATGATCCTTAAAGACATAGAGTGGACATTTTTCATTATTTTGGAACTACCTATGTTTTTTTAATACTTCTGTGCACTTAAAGTTCAGGTTTCTGTTAGAATACAGTACCATCACAGGCAGTTTAGGGTAACTAGCTTGGTCAGAGTTGATGGAGAAAAAAGTACAACTAAAGCAAAATATTTTGATAGGCATTATTCATTCTTTGTGACATCCTGAATGACATTAAAACGAACTTAAGAGTGGGAATTCATAAGAGAAAAATGAGGTAGCAATGTAGACTTTGATTCCCTCTAGTTGTTCTGTTCACTTAAATTGCTTATAAAATTGGAACAGGACCTTTGACCGGTGAAGAGAGGTCCTGTGTGGTTTGAACACATTATTTCCTCCTCTATATATTTCCCATCTATAAAACTGGATAAATTGCATTCCTTTTTCAGAGTTATTCTAGATGTGTTGTAAAATGTTCATTAGAACACTGGATTATTTTGTATAATAATATTTTGTTTCAAAATAAGTTTTCTTCCAGAAATATGTATAACCAAGAAAACATTACTGCAGCTAAAGATATTAGTTAACTTACAAGGAGCATTTACCACACAGTTCAGGAGGATGAGATTATCTGGGACATTTATACACTCTAAAGTGCCTTTGCAGATGATGGAGAATCCTAGTAGAGGGAAACATTCTGCACAGAAGTAAAAGCAAAAGACTAAAAGATTTTATTTTTCTTAGCAGATAGTCAGATAAATGCTGATTTTTCAAGTGGAACTGGGTCAAATTTATTATTTGGACAGATTTGAACTTCAGATACATGCAAGTCAAATGTTTAAGCTCCCACTATGATCATTGTGAGCTATTAAGTTGCCCTACATTATACTCCTGAATCTAGTTAGCTGCGGCAGGAGTCTGTTCCTTAAACACAGTTCCCTAAGGCCATTTTAGATGTCCTAATTTACTCCACCTGGCCTCTAACTGCTGCTCCAGAAGATCATAGGTAAACTGGGTCCTCTGCCATATCTGCCAGCTCCATGTGAATGCATTGAATAACCTAAGGTGTCTCAAAAAATAATATTCAATGTCTGAACTTAGGCGACTGAATCAAACATTTGAACAAGCCTACTCACTCTATACAGAATCTACTGTTTATAATGGAAATTTAATCTAATTAATGTGTTGGTGACTGAAACAAGACATGAATCAGCTGTGACAGATGAGCATGAACACAGAGTTGACATACTTGAATTCTGGTCAAAGGTCCACTATAGCTTGCTGTAAAGCCTCTATTTTTGTTTCTTTTTCTCTTTTGAAGAAGATGGTGAGACTTACCTTGCACTATAAAGCACTTTCAGATCTTCCGATGAAAAATGTTGCATAAGAACTATTAATATTATTCAGTCCTGCCCTAAGGATGCCAATTAAGTGATTAATTCTACTTACCAATGCTGTTGCCAGTTATAGTCACTGATGAAGTTTTTGATATGAGGGCACTTTTTTTTTTTTTTTTTTTTTGAATTGGCACTACTCATTAAATGGTTTCTGGGCATAAACAAAAGTTGTTCCAAAGTGATCAAGTCTCTTAGCTATGTGAATAAGACTATTAGAAATAGTTTTTCATTACAGTCTGGAAATCAACAAGTTTTTTTATTAAAAGCTTCAGTGTCATAATATAGCATGGTAACAATGACAAAATGTAAGTGTGATCTATTCCCTTTCCCTAGAAGAATGAAAATTTCTGTTACTGAAAGAACAATGGAGGCTTTCTTTATACCAACTGTTTTGAAGGAAATATATTTCAAAATTTCAGGTTACAGTGCTTATGCTCTGTTTTCCATACCTTTGGGTCTACAAGTTTACCCAAATCAGGCACCACTTTCTCCAAATCACCACGAAATCATCAACCATCAGGGCTTCCATGGAGCTACCAGCATTCTGTTGGCTTCTGAGCTATACAAGTCCCTATTTTATTCCTTCTATCTCAAGTTGAAGATTTTTATACTCAGTAGACTGAAGCAGCATGAGAACTGAAAGAGAAATACATTTTGATACTTCAGAATATAAGCATGCCTATGAAACACATGCACGGGGACACCCCCCCCCCCCCCCCC
>WAAD01034990.1:84928-114611 GCA_013389945.1 Fregata magnificens
GGCCCCCCCCCCCCCCCCCGATTTTTTCTAAAAATGGTCATAACTTTTTTCTCCTAACTGAACAAACTCAGTATTTGAAATTAAGAATTGAAGGAAAAAAAATTACTATCAAATAAGGTTTTTCTACAGTGGAGAATCAGCATACAGCTCATAAGTTTATTGCATCTCTCTGGGGTATTTTTTCATTTCTATTCATAAACATGTTTCAGGGAAGCAGCCAAGTTATCCTTTTACTGTCATTCAATCCACCCTTTTATACATATCAGCTAGTGACAATTTGCGTGCTGTTCCAAAAAAATCTGGTAATGTACTCTGAATGTGTTGCAAAATACATGAGAAGGAAAAGCCAAATGATTTTATATGTGCTCCTTCATTTCTGTGTTTATTCTGATAATGAGATATATGGATTGTGTGAGTTGAAAGATGGGAAATCTATTCCTGTGCATGTTTTGCAAACCAAGAATCAAAAATTAAAGGGAGAATTTAGATATTAAGTCAGACAGGTAGATGTGTTATGAACAAAAATGCCCTTACCCATGTAAAATTGTGTCTTTTTTTTTTTCTTATATTGCTCACTCAGTAAAAAATGAGACATAAATGAGAGCTCATCATGCTCTTAATATACCTCAGAGTTCCATTTCTCACACTTTCTGCCCTCTTTCTTTTGTCCTTATAACTTATCTGTTCCTTATTTAATTTTAGCCTTTTAGCATACATTTCAAGGGTTGGGTTTTTTTCTTCCTTATCATCAAATACTTGAAGCCTTTCTAAGGTAAATCCTTAGTTCAGCATTGCTATGGTAGTGGAAGGCATGACAAGTCTTTAATTACAGCTGTCTCTATTGTATCTTTTACATATGTTTTTAATTTCTCAGGCATTTCCCT
Source organism: Fregata magnificens (assembly GCA_013389945.1). Taxonomy (NCBI): domain Eukaryota; kingdom Metazoa; phylum Chordata; class Aves; order Suliformes; family Fregatidae; genus Fregata; species Fregata magnificens. Next base: position 85,813 of record WAAD01034990.1, read on the forward strand.
TTTAATACCATTTAGTTATTCCATTATTGCTGCTAATTTTACTCATTTGAGAAACCATTAAGAAATACTAAGCTAATTAAATAAGATGGATTTCAGTGGTAAAGGTGATTTATTTTTTCATTGTGAGGGAAGAAGAAAAGAGGAAGATTTAAAAAAAAAATCTGTGTATTTGTAACAAATTATTGAAGGAAAAGTAATGAATATATATTTATGAGGAATATTGTTTCCTAGTGCACAGAACAGTGGACTGGTACTCATAGACAAGATTTTCTGTTTGCTTGACTACCTTGGGCAAGTTACCTCACCTTACTATGTGTCTTTCTCCTAGTCTGTTAAATCAAGATAGTTTCAATGGCACAACAATTTTAGTTGCATTTAGCTAAATGTTGTTAGTTTTTTACAACAGTATTTAATTTTTAAAGAAACTACCAATACACCTACTTAGATCACACATTCTGAGGGTATATTTGGTTGTTAATAGGTACGTAAGCCTACTTCTGGATCTGACTGCTGGAAGAATTTCAGGTTCAGTAAACAAAAACAGAGCCATTTTTTTTCACTACTGAAGTTAAATAAAGCTCATAAAGTCTGAGCTTCCCACTACATGACAAAGCAGTCAACAAAATTCTTTTTCTCGTAGCCTATTTTACACACAGTGACTGGTAAAATTGCATGTAAGAAATATGTATGTATGAAGCATTCACTTCTTTTCTGGAAAGACAGAGAAATTATTAAATAAAGTGAAAAGTTAATTGAATTAGCATTTCAAGCATGAAACTAAAACGGTCTAAAATTTTGTGTGTTGTTCCTTGACAAAATATCAAAGCAAAATCTATAAACTTTGCACTGTACTAAATGGGTCCTCTGCAACCTGCCACCATACACATAAATCTATGTCTAAAGTAATGGAATAGAAAAGTTCTGTGCAACCGCAAGGACTTAACAACTAGCAAATCAGTTTCAGAAATCTGTTCTTCCACCTCAGGAAACATGTTTTATAAAGTAAAAGATTTCAGGAAAAAAAAAAAAAAAGGACAAGTTCACTGTTGATGTAACTGAATGGTATGCAAAAATAAGTACACTCTAAAGATACTTAAATAAAAAAATTTGTGTATGTCTCTAATCAGGAATTATGGTAGTTGAACACTTCAAGAATTGTATCTATCTTTGCATCATCAATGTGACAACAAGTACTCATACTAAATATGTTATTAGTAGAGTTTTTTCCTTCAAATTAAATGCAATTTCCTTGAGATCTCCTCTTTATACAGGCTGAATTCCCAGTAGAACTTCAGCAAACATTAGACAAAATTCAAATCAATGCAGAGTCAATTGCTTTGCCTAGAAAACAAGAGAGCAGCTTGCATATATATTTAATAGAAGGACATGCAATTAAGTGAAGGGGAAATAGGTAGGTGGAAATACGAGTATGTAAAATTCTCTCCAGAAGCAAAGCTCTTAATAATTTATTTACTTCTATTGGTTGTGGCATCAGTGACAACACTAGACCAAAACGAAACCATAAAACTGTCTACTGGTGGCGGCTATAAACCTTTACAAGCACACACTCATCTGTTTTAAGTCACTAGTAAGATTTCATAGTCAGACAATGAAAAGATCAGGGACAGAATTTTGCTTCAGAAACCTTAATTTTATCATCCCTTTTATATAAATTCTGATACCATCTTTACTTGCATGAACTTTTGCCATTATGCCCATGACATGGACAATGTTCTCTTAATAAGCAGTTCCTCAATTCTTTTGTTTCCCCGATATTCAATGTATGGCTGTAGGCTTTATTTAACTTATGCTAATCTAGAGCTGTTCTAAATTCAAAATTATTATTTCACATGGTTCCTCTTTACCTTTTATTACAACAGTATGGGAATACTCTGTTAATTAGACAGCATATACTGGCTACATCACTGTGAAAGAGGTATTATTACCCTGATTTTACAAAGAGTGAAGACAGACCCAACAGCATTATCTTCAGCTGCCCAATTCAACAAACCTATGGCATGATTTTTCAGACTATTTAGTGTGCAGTATTCTATACATTCAAAGTCCATTGACTCAGCACTTCTACCAAGTAGACTATTGCTTTTCATCAGTACCCCATAAAATGAACGTTATTAGAAAGCCAGAAAAGACTGTTTGCATTATAGTGACTATATTATAACAAGGAACTAGTTATAAAAAGCCTTAGGTAGCCACATATCATTTAACCTGTACTTTAGATGCCTAAGTAAATAGCAACATTCTCTTCACGCATTGCTAATCCATAAGGCAGCCAGTGTATTCATACAAAACAGAATAGCCTAGATACCCTACGTTTCCTTTACAATCAATGAGAAATAAATACACATATCTAAAGCTTGATTAATTTAATCACAAATTAAAGATTTAAAACATGTCAGCTCAATAGTTCAGGGTAGTCATCTCCATTTCCTTAGGTAATTTCAGTCAGTGTAATTTCTCCACAACAATCCTGCAGTTTTGGGAAGTTTTAGATCTGGTACGCATACCCGGTTTATAAATCCAATGGCACAGTCTGAAGAAGTGAAGCGCTTCCAATGGGACATTATGATCAAGTTATGGATCACTTTAACTGGACATACACAAGTCTATGAGACCAGATGTGATGTGTTCAGAGGTACTAAAATACCTGGCTTATGTCACTGGGAGGTTGCTCTTTATCATCTCTCAAAAGTCATGGTAATTAGGAGAAAAAAAGAAAATTTCAAATCTGACTTCAAGGAGAGACAAAGGAGGATTCAGAGAAGTATGGGCCAATCAGTCTGTCTTCAGCCACTGGGAAAATTATAGGGAAAAGACCTCTTTGAAGCCATTTCTAAACACATGAAGAACAAGAAGTTGATTTTTAGCAGCTAGAATGAATTTACCAAGGACAACTTGTACCTGAATAACCTGATTGTATTCTATAGCGTGTTGACTGGCTGTGTGGATAATAACAAAACTGAGGATGATGTTGATCCTGACTTTAGCAATATGCTTGACATACTCTCCCATGGTATCCTTATTACCAGGGCTCTGAGTGCACTAATAAGACTTAATGACTCTGATCAACCCCACCTGGGGCTTCCCACCCACACATCCTACCCATGAGCACAGGAGCTCTATTTAAGTTCAGTCCTGTGCTTTACTTTGTGGTTGAAATATGTTAGAAGGGCACTGGTCTCTAGTATGTTGTGTCCATACACCCTGCTGGATCAGACCTAAAGCTGTGGACTGCCTTTTAGCTATAGTAATCTCCTGCTTGGTGATCACTGGGCCTGATCTTAACCCTGACTTGTGGATAGACTTTCTGGATTGACCTTGGATCTGTCTTTTCACCATAAACTGTCCTGATGATCTGGACTTCTGCTTGGACTTTGCCTGCTACCCTCTTTTGTCTGACAGTCCTTGAACTGTTGATGGAACCTATTCCTGTTACCATTCTGTTCTGTTTGTCTGCTGCTGGTACTGTGGCCTGTTGGTGAGGTCATTGCCTTGTCAGTGTGATGCAATGATGAAAACCAAACTTGATTAGTCACACTAATTGATAAGAGTATGTGGGAGTGTGAGAATGTTTGTTCCAGCAAGGTTATCTGATCAGAAACCTCATAACTGGGAGGATAAAAAAAGATGAAGACAAAAAATCCTAAACATACAGAAACATAGACATGATGAAAAAAACCATGGAGACAATGACAATAAACAAACCTTGCCAGTCACACCAATTGATGGGGTATCTAGAAACTACACGTCTTACTTCCATGAAGATGAACCTGGACTTTGCAACTGGTATATTGTAAACCAGGGGGAATCCCTGACACCAGACTGGGAGGGGTGAGGGAATCTATAGAATTATACAAACCCATGCAGGGGGAAAAGGGAGCAAGGAGGAACAAAAAGGAGGTATAGACAACAAAAGGTATTAAAAACAGCTGGTCGTGTGTAAAACAGGGCCAGTCAGTAGGCTGTTCTGGCTGAGCTCTGCGCCTGATTGCCGCGGTTTGTCGTGGTTTATTAAACCTTTTCTTAGCTATCTGTGTAATCTCACTCTCTATCCTGCGTGTATGTGTGCCGCAAAGATCCAGTGCAAACTACTGGGAGGACTGGCGTGAGAGTACTGGGTGCCGGCTACCGAAGTCAGAACGGGGGTGTGGGTGCCCCTTGGCTGGTGGTGTCAGCTACTGGAGCCTGTGGCATCTCAGCCTTGGCTACTGGAGTGAGTGGGGGCCGTTAACCTCCAGCCACTGGGGCGGGAACAGTGTGTGTCCTAAAACTAGTTACTGGCGGGACTGGGGTGAGTGAGGCGAGTGAGGGGCTCAGTGCTGGTGGCTGGAGTGGAACCGCGGGTCACAGCCTGTGTGCCTGGTGCCAGCTGCTGGGGGCGAGTGTCTGTATTTTCCCCAAATCAGGTGTGTGTGGCATGTGTGTGTGTATTCCCTAGCAAATTTTAAGCTGGACTCAACGGCGAGTAGGGGGACCTGGGTACAGGCTGGGGTATCAGGCAGGCAGAGGGTCTATGTTGTATTTGGGGGGACCCATGAGTGTGGGATGCCTGTGGGACAAGTACGTGAGTGATGTGTGTTTGCAGTGAGCACCCAGCTGGACCAGCTGGTGAGTCGGGGACCTGTGGGGTGGGTAAGAGGTGCCAGGATCTCGGCAGCGGTGCCGGGCAGGCAGAGAGGCCGTGCTGGTGCTTGGAGGATCCCATGAATGTGCATGTGCTTGTGAACCTGGAAGGTGTCGTGTGTGTGCTGCACTAGTGACCTGCCTCTGCCGCCCCAAGGGGAGAAGGGGATGTGGCTGTCTGGGCTTGCGTCTGACATAAGTCCTGTGTGTGAGTGCTGTTGAAGGCAGTTCCTTGTCTGTGGCAGACTGTGTGACTGGCCTTGTCAGTGTCCTCTGTGTGTGTGTGTGTGTCTGGGACATGTGCTCAGCTTTGCTGTTGGTTGAACCTGTAAACGGGAATGCAGAAGCTGCATCCTTCAGCCTGAGCAGACACCCCGAGTCCCCAGGGCACGGGTCTAGACTCCAACAGATGGGAGAAAGGGAGTCTTGGGCTGGAACTGCTTGAGGTGGCTGCACCTCTCCTAGTACCCCTTAACACAAAGCAAATCATTATCTGATGGAGAATAGTATATATATGGTCGTAAACTCAGTTCACAGGGCTATACATACAAACATGCCAAAAGAGAGAGCATCATTTGGAGGACTGGACTAGATGATCTGAAGAGGTTCCTTGAAACCTGAACAATGTTGCGATTTGGCAACTAAGGTATCAACACAGCAAAGATTTTGGTGAAAAGGAGGCCTTAACTTTACAATTGAAAGCAACTAACAGTGCAACTGAAATCTGAAATTCCAATATAGATCTTCAACGTGACTACTTAGCTGTTTTTCATATCTGTACCCAGAGCTATGGTATTCATAAAGGATGCTCTTGTATCTGTAGGAACATTGTTCACATGAATTCATTAACTGTGACTTGTGTCACAGGGTCACTTTAAGAATGTTGGGCAAAGATCTTCAAATTCAGCAGTGCAGAGGATGCTTTTTAAATTAAAAGGAACAAATGTGTATGATAATAAGACAACTAAAAGTACACATATGACACTGAAGCTATGCATTTATGGAAGCACTTCAAGCAAGCTTTTAAAAGCTTCTCTGCACTGCTGTAGAGCTAAATGTCAAAACTACAGAATGAAAATGTTCATTAATGGAGCTCTGCAGCTGGGTGTTTTACCTTTAATGTTAATGCAACAGAGCAAAGCACAGCTACTACTCATAACAGAATATTTTAAAATTACTGTTTTACTTAACACAAACCAAAGGGTTTACATGAGTTTATTTTGAGTGAATAAAATCATGTGGCACCTTCATCTTATTTCCTCATAGCAGTAATGTACAACAGAGATTCAACAGCTGTTTACTGCTCATTTTATTCAAGAGTTCATAGGCAGTTTGATAATTTTTATCTTGGTAAGTAGGTAATTAGTTCCACTAACAGTAAAAACAACTTCTGAAATATTTTTCCACAAATGAGAATACAGTATGTAAGGCAGAAAATGAAATATACAGTAAATTTATCCAAGAAAGTTACCATATTATTTTTGTTTCCTTTTACACCAGAGAAGATAAAGAATTATGGTCTCTACATACGATAGATACTCAACTTAGAGAATACAAAGTATTCACAGCCTTTTGTGTGAAAACTAAAACCTATGCTATTCATGAATATTTGCAAGGACAGATTATCCTTCTCTCTCAAATGAATTATTCTTTTCTTTGGACCTACTCAGTGTAGAACTGCATAGAGAGAGTAATTCAGAATAGGAGTATATTCCTGCAGTAGCAGCATTAAAACATAATTGATTTTTCTTTTTTTTTTTTTTTTGTTTTGAAATATAAGATGCATCAAGCAATAGAGCAGGTTGACTTGAAAAAATCTGAGCTACCTCATCTAATTTTACAGCTGATCCTGTTTTGAGCAGGGGGTCGGACTAGAGACCTAAGATCCCTGAATTAATGACCATACGATCCTATGCAGTCTTTACTATGTGGTAAACCCTTCTCCCCCTAAACGCACCAACCTGGCACATGAGCACAATTTTGGAGAGAGTCTGAAATATGTTTTGCAGTGAAATATGGGAATAGAAATGTGTAAATATACTCTCCTTTGCATGGATACTGTAGCTCCCTGAGATGAACACAACGGTATGAGGTAGAACTCACACAATACAGAAAAGATATTTTTTGGGGAAAATCCCTATCTGCTATGCATTAATGCAAATCCAGTGGATTTCACCTGCTAACATCAGATTAGTTCAATTGGTTCTACTACACTGCATTTTATTTAACATTCTGTCACAAGATACTGAAAACCAAGAATGGGGATCCAGTCAACTTCTAATTTCATAAAAGAGGTCTGGGATCTTTACAGCAATTATTGCTCCAGACACAGTGCCATAGCAGGGAGGTGGCTTAGAAACCAATGCAACTGAAGAACTTAGAGTGACTGAACCACTCTAAATGCTTTTTGCCGGTTTGTTTTTCTAGTTTATTCTTCTGGATTGTGACAGCATACCACCACAGACTGAACCTATAAAAACACTAAGAGCTATGGAAACTACAAGTAATATAATAGTGCTGTTTGAAGTGGATTTGGGTCAGCTTTAGTGTGGTTTCAATGATAGGTAGAATAGTTATTCACATCATTCGAAAACAAGGCCATTGATTTTCAGTAGTACAATTGGTTGCATATTTTAGGTAAGGTATTACATTGTCAACCGGCTGTACTATGATAATTTTTACGTATGAATCCTCCTGACTTTTAAATAGCTATCTACATACTTTCCTAGAGCACATACAGATTAATCCAAGAAGGACTACTTATAATCCTTATATACATCTACGCTATATGGCAATAATACAAAGAAAAAGCCTAAGAAAACCACTTGTTCAATTTTTCAGTGTGGAAAAATCACAAATGAGTTTAACAAAACCATTCTGTAAAAATGATTCACTGGGAAATTCTCAAACTTTTGTATTTCTCATATGTCATATGACTATCATGTAATGTAACCCATGATATTAAACTGAGGTGTAACATTGAGTATATACAGAAACTGTACTGGCTGCCTAGAGATAGTGATGTTTTGTTTGCTTTATTTAATATTTTTTCTGGCTAAGATTTTTACTAACAGCTAACAATAGTGTTGATAAAAATAATGCAAATGGACAAGATAACAAAGAGAGTCCCTAAAGGTATTATGCCATTGGTGTTGAATCTGAATTTTCATAACCTACTTTTCCTACATTCTCCACCAATTTATTGCATTGAAATTACAACTGAGGTTGTCTCCACCAGGTTTTTTTGCACCACAGACAGTGCATTTTATGTGGGACAAAGAAAGATACTCTCTATGCAAATTCACAAATGTACTGTTTAATTGCAATCTACATATTCTAATAAAGTAATTATTAATCCAGGACTAATTTTTACAAGAAAAAGAAAGAAAGTACATAAGATAAAAGATTACTGTTAAAGGAAAAGTCTCCTTAAACTTGTTACATGCATTTGATCTACTTTTTTTGGTATGTTTTACATATATTGGGCACCTGCTCTTTGTAAACGCAGAAACACCTAGCTCCTAAGGCTGTATTTCTTCAGCAAGCATTACCTAACCTTTGGTGATTTATTAATAGTCCTGATATCTCTGGTATCATGCTGTTTTCACACATAAAAGGCATTTCTCTGACCTGCATTCTTATTCTAAGGTCCTATGCAGCAAAAAAAAGAGGACTGTGACACCTGTAAGTTACAAATATATTTATTAGGATATAATTGGTAATAGTTTGCCTTGAATCCAAATGGAAGCATATATTTAGACTTCTCAGAGTAACTAACAGAGCATAAACACTCTGTAACACTGTGATGGCATAGCTAAACACAACATAAGCATACAAAAGTATGTGAGCAATATGACCATCAAAGACTTGTGTAATTGCACTTAGGGGGCATGCAAAAACATGTGAACAGTGACCCATGCAACAATATCCAAGGTAAAGAAAAAAGAACAAAATAAGTACAAGGGACTACAAAAAGGCAGGGTATCCTGCTGAGCGCACCAGAAAGATGACTGGCAAGACTGAAAACAAGATTAATCAGCATCAGGAGCAGGTGACGAGGGCAGTGTGAGTGAGGAGCACAAGAACACCAGGCATAAGTAAGGAAAACTGGGGAAGAAAGAGGTCACCTGCTTCAGTGCTCACTTCTTTGGTGCTATTTAACATCACCAATGCTGCAACATACACTCACAGCTAATTTAGAAAATAAGTGTTAAGAACTAACAAGTTTTTTTATGCAGTGATAAATAGTGATAATGATTAAGAATTAACCATTAGCACAAAATGTGTTGTTAATGAACAAATAGTTGTTTTGCTTCTCAAGTTTTTTTAAAACTGGACTAAATTTAGTCCTCTAAACTCTCATCACAGAGAAGTCTATTTCCAAACTGATATGTATATATATTTACACACACACTTACGTACATACATTTGCAGATGATGCCAAGTTGGGCGGGAGTGTCGATTTGCTCCAGGGAAGGAAGGTCCTGCAGAGGGATCTGGATAGGCTGGATCGATGGGCCAAGGCCAACTGTATGAGGTTTAACAAGGCCAAGTGCCGGGTCCTGCACTTTGGTCACAACAACCCCAGGCAATGCTACAGGCTTGGGGAAGAGTGGCTGGAAAGTTGCCTGGCGGAAAAGGACCTGGGGGTGCTGGTCGACAGCCAGCTGAATATAAGCCGGCAGTGTGCCCAGGTGGCCAAGAAGGCCAACAGCATCCTGGGTTGTATCAGGAATAGTGTGGCCCGCAGGAGTAGGGAAGTGATTGTGCCCCTGTACTCGGCACTGGTGAGGCTGCACCTCGAGTACTGTGTTCAGTTTTGGGCCCCTCANGGGAGGTTTAGATTGGACATCAGGAAGAATTTCTTTACTGAAAGAGTGGTTAGGCATTGGAACAGGCTGCCCAGAGAGGTGGTGGAGTCGTCAACCGTGGAGGCGTTCAAAAAAGGTATGGACGTGGCACTCCAGGGCCTAGTTTAGGAGTCATGGTGGTGTTAGTTGACGGTTGGACTTGATGATCTTAGAGGTCTTTTCCAACCTTAATGATTCTGTGATTCTGTGATATATTCAGTTGCAACAGATACTTCACTCTACACAGGATATCTGCTTGTTATTGCTATCTAGTATTTACCAAAATGCGTCAAAATTACTGTGACGATAGGCTTTATACCACAAAACAGTAGAAAATAAAGCTAATACTAAACCAGATTAGGTTATAAGACATTTACCATTACAGCTACTCAAACTGAAACAAAAGTCCAGGCAGGCCACAATAATTTCAGATAAAAAGCCTGACAAGTCCTTGTCCTGAGGCCTTGCAGAGTGACTACAAAATTTGTGGCCTGTTACGAGCAACGGTAATACAATATTTCTTGGGCTACAGGCCTCAGCGTGCAAAAGAATAAGTATCTGCATAACTTCTCTTTTCTGTGTTAATCCTACACAAAAATTTTGCTAGTACAGAGTTGGAAAAGAAACTCAGATGTGTCCATCCTGAAATATACTGAGACTTTGCTGTTCAAATGGCATTATTCACTACAGTCAAACCTGTGAAACATATTTTATTTAATTCACGTAGGTTCAGAGTGAGGGAAGCAAAGCTGAATATTCAGGAACGGCATAATTTGTTGTTGAAGATACATATATCTGTGTTATAGCAACTGAACAATGTGAATTTTGGAGACTCTAGCCGTGGTCATTGTGCCTGTGTCTGAAAGAGCAGTCTCTAGATCAGTTGTAAATTAAATTTGCTCTACCTCCTGCCAGTCTTCTAGCCACACAGACTGAAGATTTCTGTAGGTTACTTGCAGCCAGCCCATGGTGTCTGCACCTGATGGGAAGTTTCTATATTGAACATGTTCAGACATAAGAGGGTCTTGTGTGTTTTGAAGGATGTGCGCTGATGGTGCCAGAGACTTCTCTTGAAGGCTCTGTACACAGCAGACAAGTGTGTTTAGTACGTTCAGTAGTCTTAAATCTTTTCTCAAAATGCAGTGTAGACAGAGCTTGTATTTATAACAGAGGCATGCAGGCTAGTTACCTACAGGAGTATAATTCTCAATAAACAGATAATTAGGGGAAGTAAAGATTTTTTTAAAAATACTGTTTGGAGAAGTAGCTAATCCTTTAACAGAAATAATTTGGAAATGTATTAATTTCTTTTTAAACAGTTGCACAGCCATTATAAAGAAGATCTTTGCTTTCACTGTTGAAAAGTCTGTGATATTTCTGCAGTTACATACTTCATTACCCTCTTGTGTTCTCCCAAATTTGTATGTAAATACATTATGTATAGATAGCCCTAAATCATTTGAGTCAATATCTCACTGAACTGTTATAATTCTGTTAGAAGCACATTTATTGCATTGATTGCATAAATTCTGTGAGAATAAAGAGATACCACATTAATACATGTGCTAGAGGAGTCCTTGGAGATTTAGAGGTTTAATGTCTCTGCAACAGAGACTTACTGCAAAAAAAATCACTTCAGAACTCTTTGTTTGAGTTCTGACTCCTGGTCTGCTAAGAAAAAAAATATGAAAATTTGAAGAAAAATGTTATGTAAAGGACAGTGTAATCAGACACCAATTTTCAATTCAAGTGTCCAGTTTTGGATTTGATTTGTTAAATAAGCTCAGTAAATACATATTACAATGAGATAATTCTTTTGAAATATGAAATTTTTGACATGTAGGTTTCATATGAACTTCAATAAAACTAGCAGGAAGAGGAGAGAAAAGAGGAGAAAAAAGCCTCTTGCAGGTACATGCAGGCAAAACAATCTGTGAGTGGATATATCTTTTGTATTAAGATAATGTCATGTATGGCCTCTCTTGAGAGCTGATGATTCATCAGATACCATGAGCTACAAAGAATGAATGAATGACCAATTTCCTTTGTCATATTCAACATTCAAACACCAGTTGCTACAACAGATTTCTGCCCAATTTAAAAAAAGTAGTTCAGACTGGGCAAGGGAAATTAGCCTATGGAGGTTGCCCAGAAGCAAAGAACAAACAGCTGTTAAAGATGATGGGTCCTACAAAGCCATTAATCATGCTTACATAGAAAAAATACAACACTTATAAAAAAACCAAGGAAAACAGCATTAAATAATTTCAGGAAAGAATTAGGCCATATGCCCTTGTATACCAAAATCTCACTCCGTAATGAAAAATGTGGAAGTAAGAAGAAATGGAAATGTGCTCTTGACAGCTGGAGTTTCCAGCTATGAAACATGCATTTCCAAGTGCATTAGCTCCAACATACCCTGAACAATATTAAAGCAGTTAGTTAGTAAGAATTCCTGCTAAGTATGGACTAAAACTATATTTTCTTTAAAAGCTTATAGCCACTAATGGAGCAAAGGCAGCTAAAGACCAATTACAAAAGCCTTGCAAATAATAATTAAAAAAAACCCCAAAACAACTAAAACCCCCAAAACTTTGCTTGGGTTTCTATAATGCTAAGTTAGGAATGGAAGGCAAGGTTAACCAAGATGGACTAACTCCATGAATGTAACAAATTAAATTAAAGGCTGTCTATGAAAAATGTTTAGAGATTCATTCCTCTGAATATGTTTTTATGTTTTGAAAAGGAGCTGATAGGGTTGGGCCGCAATTTACATCTCTGGAAGAGACAGATGGCAGAAAAAAAATTGCTTATGAGGTAAACCTCCAAATATCATAATAAATAGTTCACTTTGCAGGTCTATGTAAGAAAACTCTTTTCTGTGACAGTATTGAAACTATATTCTGACTGGAAGTGAATTTGTGTAAATAAATTTCAATTGATAAACAACATGAAAGATAAATATTTAAAAATTACAAAATATATTTTTTTGTTCCAGTCTACTATATTGTTTTGTCTTCAACCTATAAAACTAAATGTTATACAGAGAACAGAAATTTGAAATGAACATATCATTTTGGTTTTGAATTATTTAACACGCCTCTTTGTCCCCTTCTTCACCCATATTTAAGAATACATTAGAGTCTGTTTCCAACAAAATGCAATATCTCAACCTTTAAATCACATTATCCCAAATGCATTTTACTGTATTTTGCCTGAATCAATAAATAACTCTAGCCCCCTCACACAATCCTATTCTTTAAAGGAATTTCTCTTTTCAGAAAGAAATCTTCCATTTCTAGTTGTGATTAAATATACTAGAGCTTTTATTTATAAGTTTGTCCCAACATCTTGCCTTGTTAAGCTTTTAGGATCAAAGTCTGTTCAAAAACCTGTAAAGCTGAGAAAGAATATGGATTTTCCTCTGCATTAAGCTCCTTTATTCTTCCATACAGAAAGCCAGAATAGTTTGCCTGCAGCATTCTTAAAGCAGCTTCCTTATGGTCAGTTCTCTTGTTCTTTTAATTCATCATGTGCTGTGCTCTGATATGCATCCTAATAAATCCTGCTCTATCCTGCTAGCAGTCAGAAAAAAAGAAAGAAAAAAAAACTCAACTAGATTTTCTTTCATAACAGCAGAATTATCGGTCGTATCCTAATTTTTCTAAGGAGGCTGGAAGAGGAAAGATCATCAGTGTAGGGGAAGCAATTATTACAGTTTTTTCTTCTGTCTTCATTTGTTGAACGTTCTCCTTTTCTCACTAGCCCTGTTTTCCTGGTCTGTTCTCTCATGCAAAAACAGAGATCACTCAATTTCTCCCACCCCTTCCCCAACATAATTATGGAAATTGTATTTATATTCTAATAAATGATAAATAATAAACTTAAAGCTGTAAACATTGGTAGAGGAAAGAACAAGATGTTATAATACTTTAATTATTACTATTGAATGCCTCTGTTTCCCTAATTTCTGCAGAATTAAGAATAAAGTCTAATATGGATGCTTTGAATTGCTCTCTGGAAGACTGTGTGTCTCTCTCTCTTCCACCAGGGACTAAAATTCTAACCAAGGCACCATAAGCTACATCCCTAAATTAAGGCAATAGGGGTACCTTTATCTCACTCCCCTGGCACTTTTCATGACTGTACTGGTTTTGTCTGGCATAGACTTAATTTTCTTCACAGTGGCTCGTATGGTGCTATGTTTTGGATTTGTGCTGAAAACAGTGCTGATAATACAGCTATTTTTTTAGTTATTGGCTAAGCTGTAGTTACCCCGTGTCAAGGCCTTTTCTGCTTCTCAGACTGCCTCTCAATGAGTAGCCTGGGGCTGCACAAGAAGTTGAGAAGGGGACACAGCTGGGACAGCTGACCCCAACTGACCAGAGGGATATTCCATACCATATGATGCCATGCTCAGCAATAAAAGCTGGGGGAAGAAGGAGGAAGGGAGGGGGGGACATTTGGAGTGATGGCGTTTCCCGTCCCAAGAAATCGTTACACATGATGGAGCCCTACTTTCCTGGAGATGGCTGAACACCTGCCTGCTGATGGGAAATAGTGAATGAATTCCTTATGTTGTTTTTCTTGCTCTCACAGCCTTTGCTTTACCTATTAAACTGTCTTTATCTCAACCCACAAACTGTCTCACTTTTACCCTTCCCATTCTTTCCCCCATTCCACTGGGGGCGAGTGAGCAAGCAGCTGTGTGAGGCTTAGCTGCCTATCGCGGTTAAACCATGACAATGATGAGCCACCTGCAAGCTTGAATCAAAGTGACCATGTGACAGAGAACTGGTTAAGAAATAAGGCAGTCAGAAAAAAATAAGAAATAAAGGAAAACAAACAAAACATAATATTGGGAAAGGTAGAGGTTTCTAAAGGGGGACACTATGGCTACACCTGTCCTGGTAAGTTAAACAGGACCAAAACACTAGCTTAACTGTATGATCATCCATAGTGGTTTTTTGCTAGCACACTTCCTGACAAGGTTTTGGCCTGTGCCAACTAATGTTCTCCCATAAGAACACAACAGAGACGAGATGACTCTGTTCTTTGGGGGAAGAGGGTTCAGCCATAGGGAAGTGGACAGTACCATGCAGTCAACAGCATGGTAAACACACTAATAATGATACTGTTGTATATTTATTTAGATTATTAAAACCTTATTTAAGCTAGCAATAAACTCTTACCATTAGTTATAAGGTATGTTTAATTTGCCCACAAGAAGATTTTGAGTGTAACACCTTCCTCTGGCTTGTTTTGAAATACTCTCTTTCATCTATATTTGCCCTTATGAATAAAATACTGGCATAATCAACCTTCCTAATTCACCTTCAGGTAAATTCCTGACCTTAAAGTGAGGAAGGTCAAAGACTTTAATTGTTCATATTCACCTCTTAACACCTAGAATGTAGTAGCATGATTGTATAGCAGGCTAAAGGCATGAACCACTGAAAATGCTTCTAGTACCATGGAAAAAAACAGCCTCAGAAAAGTCAAAGTCTGAATTTATGCTTAAAAAAATAATGCATGGAAGAAGTTTAGATATGTTAGGAATTAAAAAAAAATGACAGAAAGCCATTACTTCAGAGATGGGCTTCACCTAAATGAAAATGGAGCATGCCTAATGGAACTTAATTTTAGTAAGAAGAGAGAGAGATACATTTTAAAATTAAAAACTATAGGAAAACTGGGAAGTTCAGATGACTATACAATTTAGTAATTTTGAAATGGAATCATAATACGCAGTATTTCATAAGAAAGTGTAAAAAAAAAGATCTGATTAATTATAGTACATAGAAATAGGTCCTTGAAGCAAGTCCAAATATATATTTCTGTACAAATGCTGCCTGCGTAAAACTGAAGGTCCTTGCAGGCCAGTGGTAAATGAAATAACAGGGATTATAAGCATTTTAAATGTTGATTGAGAAGATAATCAGTGGGAAGCTGTAATATGACTCGGCAGAAACATGTCACAATTGCATTCAGTAGGTATAGTAACTTGAACAAGCTAAGAAATCACATTATGTGTTGAAAAAGCAAATACAACATATAACTTAATTGCATATAACTTTCTGACCCTATATTTACATGGAAAATATTTGTTATCTTAGATGTAAATTCCGTACCTAAATCTGGAGAACTTAAGTATTAATATTATACTATCAACTGTGTCAAAAGAGCATTGTCAGCATTTACAAATAGTCCTAGGCAAACAGAAAAGCGTAAACCTCAATAAAAATTAAAAATCTCAGCTACAGGGTCACTGAGAAAAATACCCTAACTGACTGTGAACACTAACGGACTCTAGCAGCCATTAAAAATAGGGTATGGAGACTGATTGTAATAGAAAGGGTATGTGGAAGAGAGACCTTCTGCTCCCTTAAGGGTATATGGTCTGGGCCTTTTCAATGCAAAAAAATATAATATAAAAAAGAGGAAGCCATGAACAATGTAGAGACATAAATCTGACACACAAATGGTAAAACAGGCAATAACGAGAACCAAAACAGGTCAGTCAGACTAATTGATAAGAATACATGGAATGTAGGGATGTTTATTTCAGTAAAAGTATCTGATTGAAGACGGTGTCAAATGGGATACTAAAGAAAAGAGGGAAGCCATAAACAAAATATACAGAGACACAAATCTGACAGGCAAACATGATTGGGCAAAGATATGAAACAAACCTCACAAGTCACACTAATTAATGGGCTACCAGAAAACTGCAGGCAAACCTGGGCTTTGATACTGGTAAGGATGTAGATCTGAGGGTCCAGGAGGTAAGCAAGATATACAGAACCCATGGGGTGGGTAGGAGGAGCTGGGATCCAGGCAGGGGTGCCAGGCAGGGGTGCCAGGCAGAGGTGCCATGCCAATGCTTAGGGGATCCATGACTGCACGTGTGCTTATGAACCTGGAGAGTGGCGTGTGTGTGCTGCACTAGTGACCTTCTGCCTCTGCCAGCCCAAGAGGAGGAGGGGACATGGCTGTCTGGGCTTGTGTCTGACGTGAGTCCTGTGTGTGAGTGCTGTTGAAAGCAACTTGTCTGTGGCAGTCTGTATGACCGGCTGTGTTCGTGTCGTGTGTGTGTGTGTGTGTGCGCGCACGTGTCTCTTGGACAAACATTCAGTCTCGCTGCTGGTTGAAACTGCAAACAGGAAACCAGCAGCTGCATTCCTCAGCCTGGGCAGAGACCCGCGTCCCTGGGGCACGGGGCTGCACGTTCCTGCAGAACTTAGAACCGATGGAATCTTCAACCTTGGAGACACTAAAAAACCAACCAGGCATGGTCCTGAGCAACCTGCTCTAGCTGAGCCTCCCTTGACCAGGGCAGGTGGGCTAGGTAATCTCCAGAGGCCCCTTCTGACTTCAACCATCCTGTGATTCTAAGAAATGACACATGGCCCCAGGCCTCTTTGCCTAGAAGGCACAATTATATGTAGACATGTGTTTTCAGCCCAGAGTAGCTAAAATAATATAAGAACATTTTTTCTGCAGCTGAGCAGAGTGGTGTTATTGTGGTATTAACAGTATACATTGCAATCCCTTACACACTGCACGAAATCATGCATGGGAGTTTAGGTGAAACGTTTTCTGAGACAAGATTTGAAGAAAGCGAAGGACACTGGAAAGAAAACTTTTGCCTTGCCTGCATGTATTGGGTTTGCACGGCAAGGTTTTGGTAGCGGGGGGGGCTACAGGGGTGCCTTCTGTGCAAAGCTCCTAGAAGCCTCCCGCATGTGCAATAGAGCCAATGCCAGCTGGCTCCAAGACGGACCCGCCACTGGCCAAGGCCAAGCCAACCAGCGATGGTGGTAGCGCCTCTGGGATAATATATTTAAGAAGGGAAAATAAAAAAAAAACCACCAGCGCAATTGCAGCTGGAGAGAAGAGTGAGAATGTGTGAGAGGAACAACTCTGCAGACACCAAGATCAGAGAAGAAGGAGGGGAAGGAGGTGCTCCAGGTGCCAGAGCAGAGATTCCCCTGCAGCTCATGGTGAAGACCATGGTGAGGCAGGCTGTCCCCCAGCAGCCCATGGAGGTCCATGGTGGAGCAGATATCCACCTGGAGCCTGTGGAGGACACCACAACAGAGCAGGCGGATGCCCAAAGGAGGTTGTGACCTCATAGGAAGCCCGTGCTGGAGCAGGTTTCTGGCAGGACCTTGCAGACCCGTGGAGAGAGGAGCCCACGCCGAAGCAGGTTTGCTGGCAGGACTTGTGACCCTGTGGGGGACCCACACAGGAGCAGTCTGTTCCTGAAGGACTGCACCCCGATGGAAAGGACCCACGCTGGAGCAGTTCATGAAGAACTGCAGCCCGTGGGAAGGACCCACATTGGAGAAGTTCGTGGAGGACCATCTCCCATGGGAGTGACCCCAAGTTGGAGCAGGGGAAGAGTGTGAGGAGTCCTCCCCCTGAGGAGGAAGGAGCAGCAGAAACAATGTGTGATGAACTGACCGCAACCCCCCATTCCCCGTCCCCCTGCGCTGCTGAGGGGGGAGGAGGTAGAGACCCGGGAAGAAGGGAGGGGTGGGGGGAAGGGGTTTTAAGACTTTGTTTTATTTCTCATTACCCTACTCTGATTGGATTGTTAATAAATTAAGCTAATTTCCCCAAGATGAGTCTATTTTGCTCGTGATGGTAACTGCTGAGTGATCTCTCCCTGTCCTTATCTTGACCCATGAGCCTTTTGTTATATTTTCTCTCCCCTGTCCAGCTGAGGAGGGGGAGTGATAGAGCGGCTTTGGTGGGCACCTGGCATCCAGTCAGGGTCAACACATCACACTCTATTATTGATAAAGTCAATCACTAGAACAACTTTTACTCAGAAGCACACCTGGATTTTGTTTTAGAAGTAGCTCCTTAGCTAACTCCCTGGAAGAAATTAAAGTTTATGAGATCTGTCTGATCAAAGGACTGCAATCTGGATGTAAATGGGAAAATCAGTTATCTGATATATGGACATAATCCACCATACACTCTAACTTCCAACAGTCTGGCAAAAAAGATTCCTCACAAATGATGGGGTTAAAACAAAGCATGCCCAGAGCGAACAGAATACAGTTCTTCCTATCCATAGATGGGCTAAAACAAATAGTCATTTGTTCTCTTATTGTAGATAAGGTATATACAGTTCAGACCAGCTGTAAGAGAGCCCATTGGTTTTGTGGGTACACTAGTATGTACAGTATTTGAAGCACTGGTAAGTCTGACCATGCACAGATAAAGACGGAGGCTTTACTGGATATATTTGATTGTGCACAAGCAAAATAAAGTTATTCACAGATTTTATAAATTGGCAAAATGTAGATAGATTTGCACAATAATATGAGGAAGAAATATTCTTGCTGAAAAGGCTAATGGTTTATTTAAGTAAAGTTAAAAACATATGGTCTCTAGCCATTTTCTCAGAATCAGATGATCATATAATCCAAAAGTCTCCTAAAATTCAGGGTGATGTGGACTATCATCATACAAAACTTCAGCTCAGTTCTCTCAAAGGCATGACTAAATGGAAACAAGATCAGAAAACAGGAAGACAGACCCTAATAATGAGGCACTATTACAAGCATCCTATTATTGTGCCTACATAGTTAATCCATACTTGCAAATATGCTAAATTGTATATGCCATATAGATTACTATTATTATCTATTCATACTTCCCAACACGCCTACTTACTATATAATGTGTAAATCTATATATTAAAGACTAAATCCCACACTTAGGAGTTTTTCACATACTTGTCACATTAGGTCATAATAAACCAGGTTATTTAAAAAAGTCATTTTGAAAATAGTACTGTGATGTCTCATAGAAGTGAAAATTAAGAACTTTATAGTTTTGTTTTCCTGATTCCTTAGTAATATAGTACTTGTTTTGGTAATTTGATACCCACTTCCCCCTTAGTGTTGAAATGGCAGAGTACATCATAGGACTCTCATTACTACAGCGGCTTTTTAGAGATGAAATCCAAGTGACATACCAAAAAAGAAATTAAAAAGCATAAAACATATGTATTACATCTTTTCTGAGATACTGCATTTTTTTCAGAAGCAAACTATTTCACAAAAAAAAAGGTTTTCAATGACATCAATAAAATCCTCAGAAAGTTGGAATTTCCTATTTGTCTGAACAATAAAATTTTTTAGAAATTAAAACTTCTGCAACCCTTTTTTTCAGCCCTCTGCAGTAATATTTTGTTGCTGACATGACTAATCTGGTGTCAATAACGTTTAACTCACTAATGTTACTCTTTCAGGGAAATAAATCTATGTAACAACATAAATCCCTATCACTCATCCTTCACAGATCAAGATACTCTGATTATACAACTTGTTTCTTTTAATTTCTCTTAGGAGAGATTTCCAGAGAAAATGATTTGTGTACATGTGAGGTTTGCCAATTGTTTTAAGAAGTTGTGATAAAGGTAAAAAACATTCTTACTGAGACACACAATATATGGTTGCTTTCATCATGCAGATACTTGTGCAGCAAAAGGAAATAACTTTAACCATTTTTAGAAACAGTGGCCTAAATCACTTTGACAGTACAACATGTGATGGGAATATTTTCAAGGGAAAAATCACTGTAGGCTATTTCAACATTCAGTAACTGTTTATCGTCAAACATAGCAAGACAAAAGGTTAGTTCACTATGAAGAGAAACTGGATATTTAAGTTGAAGCTTAGGCCTATATGAAATATGCTTTTCTTGTATAATATTACTTTGGTAAGGATTTTCTGCATGTTGGTAAAAGAAAACTCATATACATACTTGATTGAGAATCCATGTTAAATATTTCATATACAATTTATTCTGAATATAGTTTTTTCTGTGTGGCCAAATCAGTGTAATGCAGTAATAGAAACATATTATGATGCTTTGTAGCACACAATATATTATGTTCTCAAAGAACAATCATAATTATTAGATTAATAGATATTATTTTTTGTACAGGAAAATAAATAATAAATTAAAAAATTATAGTTCTTCTTTAATAAGAATTCAGCAGTACACCATTTAACAGTAACTTATTTGTCACAAGTTGTTTCATGTATTCATATACAACAATGCTTGAGTCAAAAACTCTAATATACTTAAACATTGCTTGCAGAGATTTGTGTAGGTCAGCAAGCCTAAAATTGATCAAATAAATCAAAATATTTCTAAGTGTCTTACCAATTTCACAAGTAAAATAACTCTTTCTCTTAAAAAAAATTAAATATGTGCTATTTCTGAATACTGCCAGAGTTTATTCCACTTTATCAATGAACAGTAGATGTGCACTTTTTGTACCACATATGTAACTGAATATATGTATAGGTCACTAACCTCATGAGATTGAACTAAAATTCAGCAGAAAAAAAAAAAGTTAATGAATAATAAAAATAAGAATACAGCTGCACCATTTATGTCTGTGTCTAAATTTAATTACCTGTAGCAATATATTGAGATACTGTTTTTTCCATTACTTTTCAACACAACTTTGCTGTATGCTAATATTTACATTATAGTATTGTGTTTAACTTTCAGTGTCTATAGATAACTTAACATTCAGTGCAAAATTACTCTCATTTTCTGTTCATTTGTGTTTTCACACAACACAATTAGTGATTCATATAGGTATATGTGGAAAAAAAACTATGGAGATGATCCAACAGAAGAAAAAAATATTTTAACAGTTAAAATATGTAGCCACACTGAAAAGTACGCCATTGCTTAGTATTGTTGGGTCTTCTAGTCTATCTCAGCAAATGTCTTCCTAAAACACAAAAATGTTTTACTGGCTTTTTAATTTTAATTCACTCTAGCACATGGATGTTAATACACTTCAATACAGAGTTGTAAACTACAAAACTGTATAGAGGAATGCTATTTGAGTACATCTATTGAAGCCTTAAGATATCATCCCTTAGGAAGCTGGTACCTGTGGATAGATGCATGAAATTGCAACCAATTTCTACTTTATCATTGTCTATTATACACATCATGAATTTAGGCTCACATTCTTACACAGTAACTACATGTACTCAGTTCCACAGAAACTAAATAACATCACAATAAGTGGCTATATCAATTACACATTCAAAAGATCTCTTTTTTCTGATATGTACTTAGCAAAAAAGCTTCCTGTTAAAGGAACACTGAAAGTTCAAAGATTTTTTGCTGTATACCTGCTAAAAAATTAAAAGAAGTTCACTCCTTACACAAAATTTCACCGTGTTGGACCTCACATACCCAATTGTTTTTGCATTGCCTTGTTCCCTTGCTGTTTATGATTTGACTTGTTCCTCCACTGTATGCCATGCTGCTATTTTCTCCTGAAAAAGATGTAGAACTAGAAACTTGACTCACGTAAAAGGGTGAAGGAATGTAAACATCATAATATACTGTTAAAATTCAACTGAAATAAAAAAAAGCTGTATGATTAGAGTTAAAGGAAAGGTAGGTAAGGAATGAAGAATTATACCCTTAAAAGGAAAACAATAGCTGTGTTAGTACTTAATGTATCTTTTGTTGTTGTTTCTGTTTTGTGGCCTGAACTTAAAAGCAAGATTTTATCTGTCTTCTGTTTTGTCATAACTTGCATATATTTTTAAGAAAAAACAAACAAACAAGCAACAGATTGACTCATTTTCCCTTAGAATGTTTGAAGTGGGGAATTCAATTTACTGTCTACTGACAGTTTGTTAATATTGTTTAACCCAGAAGTTTATTTCTGCTGTGGGGTTTAATGTGAGGTAGGCCAGATATGAACTGCCAACTTTAGTGTATTTAACATTTTTAGCCTGCTGTTGACTGACTGACTTCTAAGGTGAAGATTAGGTGTAGCAAGAATCTCAAATATGTAACTCAAACATGGATTCAGTTTTGTGTTCCTTCTCAAAAAATTTAAATCAGAATGTGAAAGACTTTCTTATCTTTAAGTTAGAAACACATAAATCTAGTCACTTACAAAGTTATAAATATGGCTAGAACAATTGTCTCAATATTCCCTCTCCCAACAAATAAACCAGAAAAAGTAAGGTACATGATAGTGTGAGAAGACTGATATACCAGTAATCTGTTTTGGGTACTTTTATAAAGAGACCTTTTAAGCAACTAGGAAATGTGTTAAAATATAGTTTTTAAAAAAAATTAAAAAGTGACATTTGAAAATGTAATTTTTAATTTACTTAATTGGTTTCAAGAGATACAGGCATGTTGAACTAAATGGACATATTGTGAACTGAAAGCTTGATGAGCTTGTTAGAGCTCTCAGTGTTAATTACAATTTTCATTTTTTCTAATAGTAGTAAAGGTTTAAGAATAACAATGATTTCAAAATGTTAATACAAATAGTTCCATATTGCTGTTGTAAAAAAAACCACTTTTAGGTCTTATCTTTTTAACCAAATTATATGCTTATATTTATATATTCCTCCTACAGAAGATCTCTTTTCATAGACATTAGTTGATCTAAATATATCTGTACCAGTGTCATCTGTTTGCCTCCCTAACCCACATCAGATTTCCTTGAACAAACTCATATAGTGCAAACTTAAATAAAAGCAATGTTGTTTTCTTCAAACAGTATATAAACACAGTTGTATGCTGGACTGGTAACACGTTTAGATAATACTAAGGAGATTTAAAAATGTAAGCCTCGCTTCTGAGAAACAGAAACCAAACAGATTATAATAAATCAGAATACATTTATTTTCTTTTTAAGTGAGATCACAGATTCACACTGACTTAAAGCCAATGGTAGATCTCATTTAGATTACTTCTACTCTGCATTGTAAGTATGGGTGTGTGCTTGAGCCCTGCCTGTGTCAGATGTAATATACTTGCTCTTCAAATTATTGGGTGTGGATTTATTGTAGAGTCATAGAGTGGATTGGGTCGGAAGGGACCTTCAAAGATCATCTAGTCCAACCCCTCTGCCCTGAGCAGGGATACCTTCCACCAGGTCAGGTTGCTTAAAGCCCCACCCAACCTAACTTTGAACACTTCCAATGATGGGGCATCAACATCTTCTCAGGGCAACCTGTTCTAGTGTCTCACCACCCTCATCGTAAAGAATTTATTCCTTATATCCAATCTAAATTTACCCTCTTTCAGTTTAAAACCATTGCCCTTTGTCCTTTCACTGCAGATCCTCTTAAAAAGCCTCTCTCCATCTTTCTTATAATCCCCCTTTAAGTATTGAAAGGCCGCAGTAAGGCCTCCCTGGAGCCTTCCGTTGTCCAGGCTGAACAAGCCCAACTCTCTCAGCCTTTCTTCAGAGGAGAGGTGTTCCAGCCCTCTGATCATTTCCGTGGCCCTCCTCTGGACCTGGTCTAACAGGTCCGTGTCTTTCTTGTACTGTGGACCCCAAAA
This sequence comes from Fregata magnificens, assembly GCA_013389945.1. Classification (NCBI taxonomy): domain Eukaryota; kingdom Metazoa; phylum Chordata; class Aves; order Suliformes; family Fregatidae; genus Fregata; species Fregata magnificens. The sequence continues at coordinate 109,677 of WAAD01034990.1, forward strand.
CTGGATACAGTACTTTATGTTCAAGTACAGGTGTTAGAAAAATTATACAGCATCTGAAACAGAAAGTTAGCACTTATTATTTGTTTTAGGAAACCAAGAACAGATTTACAAGCACTGTGGTTGAGCTGGGAATGGTCACAGATTGCCTGCTTAGCTTTAAGCCATCAACACATATTTTGCATGCCTTGGAGAAGTATTGTGTTACTGATGGATGATGGACAAGGTTTTTTTAGGTTTCTTGGGTGCAATATGTAGACTCTGAGTTATGGGTATCATAAGGCCCCTGTGTGAACAGATGGAACAAAGGTCACAGAGCATGCTGTTTGAACCTGCTTTCGAGCCATCCCAGTGAGGACCTGCAAATATACCTATAAATAAATATATCTTCATTAAGTCAAACGGAGCCTTGTTTTCACTGTGCTACCTGTATCCTGATTCAATAGATATTTACAATGCAAAGATATTAAGCAGCAACTAATTTATGTGGACACAGAAAATAATGTATATGGACAAAGTAATTTAGAAACTTTAATTTAAATTTATCAGAACTACAATAAATAGTACTACGATTATTTTAGCCTGATTTTTTTAGTTTTTGTTTAAAAAGAATCAGATTATATTCACTGTTTCTCACTGTACACACTAAACTATTCCTCTTCAAGCAGATTTCCTTTCATGAAATTATTGGTAGTAAACTATGAATCAAAATATTGTAAAAATCTTAATTGTAACTTAAATGATCATGATGTATTAAAATGCCAACATTTGCTAATGGAATTATTATTGCAATATGATTTTGGATAAATAAAAACTAGAAGATGACTTTGACTTCAGAAGATGTGTGTTCATTTGGTTCACTGGTTTTTACCTTGGTAAATTTACCCTTCCTTCATAGCCCTAAAATTCTGACTTCCTTTGTAATCAATTCTGAATCAACAGACGCCACTGTATCCAATATAAATTTTGCTTGAACCCAAGACCATGCATTACTAAATTATAGAAAACAGAGTCTAAAGAATTTACGTTGGTACTACTACTGCTTTTGATAGAAACTCCTCCAATGCAAATCTGAGAACTTGACACTGAGGGTGAATGACAATATTTTACTATTCTGCTGATCCAGTCAGTGTTATTTTTGCTGCATGAAATGTAGAACCACAATCCCCCTACAGCCTGGCATTAAGGACAATATCTGCTCCTATATTCTCACTTACTAACAACTGTTGCTGTTGTCATAACCTTAGGTTTCTGTGTCAGTGCCTCCAGAAACAATTTTTCTTGTTATGCACTTTAATTATACACTAGAAAAAATGTAATGTCTTCCTTCAGAAAATGTGTTGAAGAATAATGTCTTTCTCCATGGATCTCATTTTTTAAAAAACAAACTATGACTATGTGTCCATACTTGTACCTCAAACATTTCAGAAATTCTTAATTGAAAAAAGCCAAAACCAAACAAATGGACACGATTCTTATTAACTAGCTTCCATTCCTGGAATCCTTATCTAATTAATGAGTTGACAAAAGGGATCTGGAGGCAAAAGACTTCTTATCCACTCAAGTATTCTCCCCTCTTTGGTATGACTTTCTGGCTTTTTTTTTTCATCTCTATGTCTCTATCACTGTGTCTACATCTACATCTACATCTACATCAATCTATATCATCTACTGATAGATATCTGTGAGATTGCTCTCGTATCAGCCTTGGATGGGCAAATAGTAACTCTAGAAGGGTTAATATTTTCTGCTGTTTGATAAACAGTGCTGAATGGAATACTATTACAACAGATATTCATAATTCCTAAAAATTTTGGCTGATTACATCTTCGAGATACTCACCTAGCCAGGATGCTTTTGCCATCATTGAAATTATAGATATACTGAAATTTCATACCTGACACTCCAACTCTTCTGACATTACAGATCCTCTGCTCTCAGTTCAACCAGATAACAGAATAAAGAGAAATTGGGACTATATTTATAGATAGCTGTTTTCATTCTGTCCTTGAAAGGTTATGTATGGAAATCAAACTAACACTCAAAATGTAATCATGCATAAGCCGATCACGCTGTGTTGCTAGAGGCTAACAATTCTGCAGGTATGCATCAAGGAAGCACCAACTTCTTTGCTTGTTTCCCACCAGCATGTTGCCGCTCTTGCTGGGACCCCTGAAAGCCACCATCCCCACCTTTCCTCTGGGCATTCAGTGGTTGACAGTAGCAGTCACTCATTCAGAAGTTACAGGCAGAGTCCTGGTAGCTTCTGTGTCTTGTTAATGAATCTGGATCATAAATGCTGCCACTGCTGACAGATGTAATTACTCAGGGAAATCTACTTCACTGTACCCCTGTGTTTGCCTTGTAAGTACCGTAAATGGGATCATCTCAAAAACCTGACATTCAAGGGAAATACAACCCCAGTCGGAAAGAGATGTGAGAGCTGACAAGTGGTGACAAATGTCAGTAGTTCAGCTACACTGTTGACAGGTCTGCTCTTGTTAACATCAACAGTATTAGTAGAATGGTGAAACAAGCTATTACTCACATGTCAAGGTTTTGCTGTTAACAGCTTCTCCCTCCCCTGTGACTCGCCCCACTCCCCTGCCAGCTACCCAGCCAGCACCGCTCCCATACAGGCCTCTTGGATACAATATTTTTTTTTTCCACCCACATAAAAAGGTTAGCTAAAACATAAGATTTCTGAAGCTATCCGTTTCTAAAAACACCCCCACATGTAAAGTTCTGTCAAACATCTCATTACAGAGGTAAATCTGTTGTTAATGCACATATGAGTGATCTGTAGTTACTATAGATCATACCTAAAGGACAGATTAAGGACACGTACAATGAAACAAGTTTCTCTCTGTAAGTGTGAAGTTGTAGCTTGTTAAACAGTCATAGTGACGGACCGTGGGAAACTCCTGATCCCAAGACCTTGCCCTTAAACCCCTTTGTCAGTGGCCTGGAATGACCACTTTGCATGGAGCATGGAGACAGAGTCTGCACACTGATGGCTGTCAAAAGAATAGGCCCCCCAGACTGTGGCTCCCTCGTGTGCCCAGACCTCCAGCCCCTGCCCCAAATCTGGGTGTTACACCTCCCAAGTCTTAGACAGTGTGTTGCTGTGGCACAGTGCAGTGTCCACGGGTTGTCCATCCCCTTTTACAGCAGTTCATGGTCTATGTAATCTGGAGGAAACCAGCCTGCTTTCCTGATAGGAACACTTGGACATGCAGAAGGTCTGCCCTGCTCCCCACAGCTGCTGCACTCCCTGGCAGTGCAGGTGCAAATGGCTCTTGCTGCTTGGCTGCAGCTCCAGCCAAAACTGAAGCACAAGTAGCACAGCAGTGTCATTCATCCCCTGTGATTCTGCTCATGACGCCCAGACCCAAATACTCTCCAGGCAGCTAAAACAAGACAGTCAGAATTTCTGTCAATGTTAGAGTTATTCAAATCTCACTTTTTTCTCAAGTGTAGGTGTCTTACCTATGCCTCCTGGCAGATGCTTCCTTGAGATTTTGGAGTTTACAGGTGTGGTTTTCCCCGAAGATAAGTACTTCTAGCCCATCTTTAAAAGTGAGGCTAGAGACATCCTTTTATTAAACAGATTTGACAGAGACTTTCCTGAACTCTGGACACATAGTCTGTCAAGAGATTAGAAATTAAAGCACATATGTTTTTCTGTGGGATGTGAAAGACTCTTATTCATTTTAATCCAGATATTTTATCTCTCATGAGAAAATTCTTTCTAAGTTGGACAGCAGAAGCTTTGAATGGTGGGAGATTATTTCTTCCCAACCTTCCATCATAAAGCTTTTCTATACAGGCAGGAAAATGAAATACCAAAAAAACCCAAAAAATCTAGACAAAATGCTTTCTTAAATTGAAAATGAATGTTTCAGCACTTTCAACCCTTTTACATTCTTGATTTTGCCAAAGGCCCTAAATTCTTTTCCTTCTCATTTTTCTCAAAATGCAGTAGAATCAATGACATGTAGGCTGTATTTATCCCTTCTCTCCTTCCTGCATTCTGGCTCTCTTGTTTGGAAAAAATAATATTAAAATAAACATCAATAAACTAAAGATACAGCTCTCTGAAACATTTTTCTTCCTCCTCTCAGAAAGTTTTAGTGTCTTTCAGGGTCAGATGGAAAAGGTGAATTGGAAAGAAAAGTGAATATATTGATGAACATGTTCAGTGGCAAAAAGGGTAAGAAAACAAAAGAAAATATTTGAAACATAAAAAAGTCAAAGTGCTGAATAGCATAGTCTTACTCTGTTATATAAAATAAATTATTTCAAGATTGAAATTTTGTCTTCATTTTCAGCTACTTGATTAGCACAGCAGCATGAACTGTGAGAATGTTGTTACCAGATATATGTCAACAGGACATAGTTATACATCCATTAGTGATAAAGTGGAACAAGAGACTCATGCTACCCTGAAGACTTATAAAGCACTAAGGTTGTTTTTAATCTTCTTGGTGCTAGGACTGACATATGCTGCTTGAAAACCCAGTCATAAACTTAAGGTCTTTGTTACTTATTTATAATCAAAAAAGCTAACAGTTCATTCATCTGATAAGTATTAGTTTGAAATGCTAATAAAAATAATGAAAACATATAAATGTTTGCTAGTTTTCCCCTGTCTCTGCAAAACATGAAAAAAATTACTTCTTGCCTTCCAGTTAGGTGTCCTTGGGGNATTTTTTTTTTAAATAAAAAGACTTTTTATAAAAATTAAGTCAGTTTTAGCTGGCCAAAAGTAGGTGAAACTTGCATGTAAAAAGAACATGTTTTACAGATTATTCAAAATATGCACAGATTAAGTGGGGAGCATAGGGACCTATATATACTTGGAAAAAAAGTATTTCCCATTTTCCCTAGAGATGGATTTCTACATAGTAGCTTTCTAGCTTTCTCTCTCTTTCTCTT
>WAAD01034990.1:114694-125585 GCA_013389945.1 Fregata magnificens
GAAAAATAAATTTCTCTAAAAGTGGCACCAGTTCTATTTTATTCTGTACTATTTTACTTTATATTATTACCAGTCCACTTAATGCTTAGGAATTTGCAAAAGGTAGAGGGAAAGGAGAAATAAAATTTAAGCTTTTAAACATTTAATTTCATTATGTTCATTTTGGTAAGGTAGAAAAATACATTTTATTAGTGTTGCCAAAAATGCACAGAGTAGCTATCATAAAATCTTCATGGGCTGCATACAAATATCTGCCTTCAAAAGTCAAGTGTCCTTCAGCTTGGTGAAGCACCTGAGCCCAGCTTCTACAAAAATGTTTTAGAGTGTTTCACTTATGCTTCTGCTTACTGAGATAAACTCTACTTCTCTGACTGGCATATATCTTTTTCACATGTAAACATGTCATATACCACTCAGATGCAGCACAGAGAGGATCCCTGACCTGTACAGTCTAAAGCAAACATGACGTAACAAGTCAGGCTTATAAACATATTTGGTGTATGTGGAGGGAAAACAAAGGACAAGGCTGAAAAAAATGATCACACTGCTAGTCAGTCATTTACTCAGTGTCATGGTTCAGTTTCTCCCGCCCATGCATTTTTTTCATCTTTTTTCACCCCTTTTTTAAGACTTCAGAGGTTGAATGCACTTTCCCTCCCTTTGCTGAGCAGGCAGTGAGCAGACAGTAACACCTCCATGGAAGTTACAGTATAATCCCTTTTAATATGATTACTTTATAACACTAGCAAATTAGCCCTTACGGCTTTTTAATGTGTGTGTGGCTCTGTGTGTGGGGAGGTATTTTTGATACTTTTTGGTTGTGTAAAGTAAAAATGGTCTTTTGGGTTGTAACTGTGTCACAGGGTGGTGGGTTGCCCTTGGCTGGCCACCAGGTCCCCACCAAGCCGCTCTGTCCTCCCCACTTGCTTTTAATGGAAAAGGACCCTTTGCACATGCCTGGGGTAAGAGCTGCAGTGCACTCCAAAAAGGCTTCACTGAAGCTGACCCCAAAACACGCTGACGCACCTGCATGTATGTAAAGCCAGATGTCACCAAATGAACTGTCCAATGAAGCAAAGTCTGTGAAGATGGAGAACAGGGAGGAGATTTTGTTATGCATTTGTACAACCCCTGTGCAAGCCTGCAGTACTAGAAGTGGACAATCTGAAAATAGCTCAGAATCAGATAACGCAGGTCAAAAAGCCCCTAAAATGAACAAGCTATGAGCAAAAACATGAAAAGCTGGAGAGATTTGATAGGCTGAATCCAAAACAAAGGAAAGCACAAACATAACCAGAGAAAACCAATCTCTTGAGTTTAGCTATGGCAATACAGACCCAGAATTTGCTATCTGTATTATTCAGCAACCTGTACTCCCAAATTTCTCTCTTTCAGTGAAGGCTCAGGCACCCTGGCAGTGAAGAGGCAAGCATGCTCACTTGTGACTACAGTATTTATTATACTATAAAGCAGTTTGAATTAAGCACTTGAAAGCATGCCAGTTTAGATACTCTTTACCTACCCAAAACAGACACTGTCCATGAATCACACTTGAACTTCCATTACAGCAAAAACTTCTGTTCTGTCAGATACAATGGAAAGGTACAAATATCCACTTCCCCTTTGTGCTGCTGAGGTTGAGTGAAGCTGAAATCTCTCATAGCAAAATAAAAACAGGCTGGTAGGGCCTAAGTCTTCCACCTTTTCCCGAGGAACAATCATGACCTCATGGTCAGACATCGTCATTGCTCTTCTGAAATAGTATAAACTGACATGAAATTAAAAAAAAGTCCCACCAGTGTCAGCTTTAACACTGATCTGTAGTCCCTTATAAACTATATGTATTTCTGAAGACAGTAGTATGTCTGAAAATTCTTTAAGACTTGGACTTAGATTTTCAAAATTATTTAGGATTTTCTCATAAGTTTAACACCAAAACCTCAGATCTTTGTGGCCTCTGTGTTTTGCAGTTAGAAGCCTCTGTATAAACAACAGAAATTGTCCTGGAATCAAGGAGTAAAAATCAAGTGTTTCTTTTCCCAAATAAATATTGCAACTATTAGGCTAAAGAATTATCCTCAGTTCTGTTCAAAAAACAGCCTGACAAATCTTATTCTTTTTATTTTCTTATATCTTTTTATACATTGTAACAGCTTTCTCCGAATGGGTGAGGAATACTTTTACTTAGATAAATGTATAGTCTAGCACTCTTTTGGCAGGGAGAGAAGGGAATCTCCTCAGGCTATGACAGGAACTGAACCCTGGTTACCCATGGTCTAGATGAATGCTTCTCTAAAAGTCAATTGAATAAAAGAGGCTACAATTCTGTCATCCTACGGCAGTGTTTTAGAATAAAGTGGTCATGGCAACACTGCATAGTTCAGATCTGGATGTGAGTTTGTTGGTGTATTTGTTTGGTAGATGCATTTTTTAAATGGCAGAACAATTTCTTTTTGCGGGCTTGCAGGAATAAAATTCCAAGATGCTAATCCTGTCCCTTCTTGGGCAATTTTGGCTATATGATGAGATATAGTCATATGTTGATGTTGAGGTAACTGCAAACAAAAAATTAAGCTGCTGACAGGCATTAGTTATCCCCATGTCTAAATTCAATAAGCAGGGGTATTCAGCGTCACAACTGGGCTTTGGCTCTTAAAATCTTCATAGGTCCAAACCTCTGGATTTTAAAGCTTCTTTTAAAATATATTGTTAATGCCTAAAGGAATCATAACTGCATAAAAAATTTACTGCTTTAACTTTAGCTTTTCCCAGGGTGGTTTTTTTTATTATTTTTATTATTTACTTTTACTGCTGTATAATCTTTATCTTGAAAAGGCTGTGCATTTGAGTAGCTAAGTCCTTAATTGGGTCCGGCCTCCAGTCTTTGAAACAACGAGTGGATCAATACAGAAGTAGCTTGAAACATTTTGGATTTTAGCTTTGTGATCTTCAGCTACTGCTGTTTGACTTTGTGCTGCTATATTTTATCATTGTCGTGCATTGAAAGCAAGAGGCTTATTTGGGATTTGATTCATTGGGATGTGTGGAGAGCAGTTCTTAGAACATTTTAAATATGTCATTTTTTAATTTATTATTCAATACAATTAACGCTGAATTCGAATGCACTATCTTTAAATTTTTATTTACATTTGTTCTTATTCTTCACATAAATACCAGCAGTATGACATTTATGGAAATCCCTACAGTTACTGTACCTACCAAATACTTTCAGTCATTAGCACATTATGTCCACCAACATATGTTTGCAAAAATATTTCTTTTTATACAAATTAATTCTCACAAACAATCAAGTTGTGATTGTGTAGGGCCAGTACTCTTTAATGTCTTCATAAATGACTTAGATGCAGGACTTGAAGGAATACTAATTAAGTTTGCTGATGGCACAAAATTGGGAGGGGCTGTTGACACTCTCGAGGGCAGAGAGGCCCTGCAGAGAGATCTAGACAAATTAGAGAGCTGGGCAATCACCAACAGTATGAAGTCTAACAAGGGCAAGTGCTGGATTTTGCACTTGGGGCATGGCAACCCTGGATGTACATACAGACTGGGGAAAGAGAGGCTGGAGAGCAGCCCCACAGAGAAGGATCTGGGGGTTCTGGTCGATGGCAAGTTGGACGTGAGCCAACAGTGTGCCCTGGCAGCCAAGAGGGCGAGCTGTGTCCTGGGGTGCATCAAGCACTGCATTGCTAGCTCGTCGAGGGAGGTGATTGTCCCGCTCTACTCCGCACTGGTGCAGCCTCACCTCGAGTGCTGTGTGCAGTTTTGGGCACCACAGTATATTAAGGATATGAAGCTACTAGAGAGTGTCCAGAAGAGGGCCACAAAGGTGGTGAAGGGTTTAGAGGGGAAGCCATATGAGGAGCGGCTAAAATCACTTGGTTTACTCAGCCTGGAGAAGAAGAGACTAAGGGGAGACCTCATTGCGGTCTACAGCTTCCTCACAAGGGGAGAAGGAGGAGCAGGGGCTGATCTCTTCTCTCTGGTGACCAATGACAGGACCCAAGGGAATGGCAGGAAGACATGCCAGGGGAGGTTTAGGTTGGATATTAGGAAAAGGTTCTTCCCCCAGAGGGTGGTGGAGCACTGGAACAGGCTCCCCAGGGAGGTAGTCACAGCGCCAAGCCTGAAAATATTCAAGAAACATTTAGACAACACCCTCAGACACATGGTGTGAATTTTGGCGTTGTCCTATGCAGGGTCAGGAGTTGGACTGGATGATCCTTGTGAGTGCCTTCCACCTCAGGACGTTCTATGATTCTAAGTAACATGTCACTACTAATGCTAACTTTCATCCACTTTGATGGATTCATTTTTGCATGCAGTGGGGCAGTGCTACAGAGAAACTTTAGTAGATCTACAGGATCTTTTGTAGAAAACCATTAGCTCAGACAGTGTTTCCATTCAACATTTAATAACACAAGTTCAGAAAACAATTTTAGTCACAGAAAAAGGAACACTAAGCTACCACTGTAGGTATTTCTTTTACTTTGGAAATTTTTCACAGGTTTTAATAGGCGAAGAAGAGAAACTAGACTATAGCAAGGGAGATACCATTTCACGTCTACAAAAACTCAATCATCCTTCTAGATTGAAAACAGAAGATTTGGCATTCCTTTTGTGATTGAAACATCCCACTAATTATTTTTCTGCTTCATTTTGCCTCTACATGCAACAGAATGATAGGCATTTAGGTCATCTTTTTCTTTCCCCTGCTTTTCAACTCCAAAAGAAAACTCAAATACGAAATAATTTGCATGAAAATATTAATCTCCACAAATATTTGGAAGCTGAGAGCCTTGATGGGGTGGGCTGACCTTGGCTGGCCCCCGTGCCACTCTCTCACTCCCTCTCTTCAGCGGGACAGCGGAAGAAAATAAGGAAAAAAGCTCATGGGTCAGGATAAAGGCAATTTAATAAATAAAAGCAAAGGCCACACATGGAAGCAAAGAAAAGCAAGATTTATTATTTACTTCCCATCAGCAGCTGATGTCCACCCACTTCCTGGGAAGCAGGGCCTCAGTACGCATAGTGGTTGCTTTGTAAGACAAACGTCTTAATAATGAATGCCCCCTCCCTTCCTCCTTTCTTTTAGCTTTTATTGCTGAGCACAATGTCATATGGTATTGAATATCCGTTTGGTCATCTTGGGTCAGCTGTTCCAGCTGTGTCCCTTCCCAACATCTTGTCCACCACCAACCTATTGGCCTGGGAAGGGGGACGGTTGGAGAGACAGCCTGGATGCTGTGCAAGCACTGCTCAACAGTAGCCAAAACACTGCTGTGTTATCAATACTGTTCTAGCTACAAATACAAAGCACAGCACTATGAGGGCTGCTATGGGGAAAGTTAACTCCATCCCAGCCAGACCCAATACAGGTAATCATGAAACCGAAAACTTAAATTATTAAATATTTGTCCTAACTAGCCATTAATTTATTAAAATGAGATCTGATTTATATTATATATAAAATATATATGAAAGATTGTGTGAATATGAAAGATTCTGGGAATTATTTCTCTGCATTTATTTTGCTCACTACTCCTCAGAATATATTTGTTCTTCACACTGCTCCTAACTTGTTTAAAGGGCTGCTGTAGTTTTGCAATCTCTTCCAAAAGTGTCTTTAAATAAATACTCATATTTTAGTTTGTTTTTGGTAAAATTTTTTTTCTCAAACTTTTCTGACAGCTACCAAATACCTTATAAGTAAGAAGTAACATATGTTTTTCCAGATGTTATTCGCAATAAATGAAGACCTTCATAGAATACATTCTATAAAAAGCAAAATAAGCTTTTATACAACAATTTTCATTCTTGTTTGTCAAAGTGCTTTTAAAATGTTCTAAGAAAAATTTGTTTTTTCAAAAGTTGTTGAAATTATAGTGCAGAAAGGTGAAATGACATAAACGTTGAAATAAAGTTGCTTTCTTTATGCAGTTATCAAAAATATGGCCCACATGAGCTATGAATAATACTAAATATAACCTGGATTTCTAGTGAAAAAGGTACTAAGATTAAGATCTACCTTTAACTGATGTAATTCAAGAGGGCTTCTTTTGCCTTTCATCTGGATATATTCTTAGCAAGATGTGAGTTCTCCAATATTGCTTGAAATGATGAAAAGTACAGTTCTGATCTTCCTAATGATGATCTGCAGGGAAATTCAAGCAAATATATAATTGAAAAGGTGAGCTGGTGCCTGGATATCTGTTTCTTAAGTATTAGGAGTACTTTCAGGGGTATTTTAATATGAGTTGAATGAGTTTTCAGTTAGAGGTAAGTACTTCCTTCAGATCACTATTAATTATACAACTTTATACAAATAGTTCATGCATTCAGTCTTCATTCAATCCGATCAAGGCAAGCAGAGTTGTAGGCAGATGTTTCCTTCTTTTTGTCTTCTTCTATAAGTAAAGAGTGAGTTAAAGCACGGGCTTGAGAGACGAATCAAGTTTCCTGTATATTATGTTTCTTGATTTTCCCCTCTGCATTGCTGCTTGTAGAAGAGACACACTTTCCACCCAAAAGTCTACATACATTTGACCCATGTTGTAAGTCATTGCACCCTTCTTCTGTGAGTATAGATCTCCCAAAATAGTTATATACCTCTCCATATGTTTTAGGACATCATTGCAAAGAATGTTGCTATGTCTTCTGGACATGAAGTAGGTTCAACCTGTTAAACTTTTACATACAAAGTGTGAAACTCTCTTAAAAAAAAAAAAAAAAAAAAAAAAAAAAAAAAAAGTGTGAAACTCTCTTAAAAAAAAAAAAAAAAAAAAAAAAAGAAAAGCAATATGAGTATAGTACAGTATAACTGAAAGTGTAAGAAATTAAGCTTACTGACACTGACAGCCAAAGAGTGTCTTGAGTGTTAGAAACATTAAAAGCAATATATCTAGTCAGAATTTGTTTTTAAAATGCATAAGCAACAATCCAGTCATGCTCACAGAAAAACAGTCCTCACAGAGCTAAGTAAATGTAAATAGATTACTTTTCTAATTACTTTCAATCAAATAAAATAAATTTGTTTTCAAATCATGGCTGTTATTGTCTATTGTGTAAATAGACATAAAGATAACATGCTTAGCATTTTGAAATTATGTAAAAAAAAACTTAAGGAAAATAACTAATTTATTAAAGGTCTACTGAGCCAGAAAATGTCAACCATTTTTATGTCCATAGGGAAACACATTTATATTCCTATAATCCATCCTGAAAGTAATATAGTATTTTAAACAAACTATATTGAAGAGTTTTTAGTGGAATATTGGGCAGTTTCTAGTTGACTTAAATCAATATAGCTCTACTAATGCCACAGGTGTGTCAATTTACACATTTCAGTAAATATATGCTAATTTATACCAACTGAGAATCAGGCCTTTAAAAGATTGTAAATTTGTGTAAAGGTTTATTCATAATCCTGGATAACAGGAGGGGATGTTTGGGAGGATTTTTTCAGTCATTTTAAAGGTGCAACTAAACCAAACATACATACTTTTTTAATGTCTTTCAACAGAGGATTGATATTTTTAAATGACCATTTTTTTTTGTGGGAAGAGACATATTTACCAATCAAGACACCTCATAAGGAACAATTTAGCTACTCCTTTACTGGTAAAAAGAGTCCAGCACACAGGTAGACCACAATCCAAGTTTTCTATGTACCTATATGTACATTTAGGCCACTATGAGAAGCTAAAAAAGGTCTTAATCACTGTTAATATTCAAGCTCAATAAGATTTAAGTTCCTATTAATAGGACATAAAGCCAGCCTAACACTTGCGTTTCTCCACAGTTACTCTTATATAATATAAAAGTTCTAGCTAGAGAGAGTTTCTCAGTCTATAAATCAGAAAGCATCTTCAGATGTTTTAGGCCACCTAAAACTTAAAGTGAAAGAAAATTGGCTAGGGAAGAAAACAATACTGTGCTTTCTTGTAGTCCTTAGTCCTTGCAAGTGGAATATGAAAGATATGGATTTAAATACCTGCTGCCACTCTCTTAACAACAGAGCATTTTGGGGTCAGAGTTCTCATTCTCAGTGGTAGCTTCATAATGCTAAGAATTTTGAGAACTTCTATTGTTATTTTGCATAAGATATGACAAAATTAGAGATGATCTACCTAATTATCTTACCTGAGACCATAAATTCATATCTGAGTTTCCCAAATGGAAGAATGAAGAAGAAAGGTTTCCATAGTTTTTGGCCGGAAAGATAGTGGCAGATTAACTATAATCCAAGTTTCAGTGAGTTTAATTTAGAATACTCATTTAGAATACTCATAACTTGGCTTGCTCTAAGGATTATTCAAAGGATTCTTGAAAGAGTGCAGTCTATTTTCTCTCTCTAATATGCAATTACTAAACTCATAGTCATAACTGTTCTTATGCTCTTTTTGGATGAATATTCAAGTTCTTCTTTCTGTGATGTGCCAGCATTAATATAAACAGAGAATGAGAGAATAATTTAGGTTGGAAGGGACCTTTGCAGGTAATCTGGTTTCACCTCCTGCTTAAAATAATGTTAACTTCAAAGTTACATTAGGTTGCTCAGTGCTTTGTACAGTTGAGTTTTGAATATCTCAAAGGCTGGGGATTCCACATCCTATTTCAGCAACCTGTTTCAGTATTTAACCACTCTTATTGTGAAGATTTTTTTTTTTTCCTTATATTTAATCAGAGTTTTCCTTGCAGCAGGCTATGCCTGTTGCCTGTTGCCTTTTTCACTTTGCATCACTGGGAAGAATTTGGCGCTCTCTCTGACCTTCCATTCAGTAGTTGAAGACAGCAGTAAGATTCCCCCAAACCTTTTCTTCTTCAGACTACACAAACCCAGCTCTCTTAATTTCTCCATATGTGCACCAGCCCCTTGACAATCTTGATGGCTCTCTGCTGAATTAACTCCAGTCTTTCTTGTTCTGGGACCTAAAACTGGGCACAAGACTCCAGATGTGGTTTCATAAATGCCTATAGAGAATAATCACTTCCCTCAGCCTTCTAGCTATACTCTTAAAAATGCAGCCCAGCCTATGATTAGTCTTCATCATCACAAGTGCACACAATTGACTCACATGTAACTTGTTGTCTGTGTGGAGTCCAAAGTCTTTTTTCTGAAAGATTCCTTTCTAGCAAGTTTGAGGCACCCAGCCTGTATATGCCTTGTTTTTTTGCATTTGCTTTTATTGAAAACTGTGAGGTTTCTGTCATCCTATTTATCCAGCTTTTTGATGTCCCCTTTCATGATAGTCCTTCCCTCCAACGTATCATCAGTAAACTGAGTGTGTGCTCCATCCCATCATCCTTATCAGTAATGGCAATATTGGTTCCAGTATGAAGCCTTAAGAAATGCCATTCATTGATGGCTGCAGGTTGGACTTTGAACTGCTGACATTTGCACCCAGTGGTCCAGCCAGTATTCAACATTCCTTTCAATCTACCCATCTAGTCAACAACTCACCAATTACACTAAAAGAATACTATGGGAGAGCACACTGAAAGGCTTGTTAGAGTCAAAGTAAATAACATGGTTCCTCTCTTGTCGTTCACAGTCATTCCACCATAGAAGCCAACCATGTTGGCCATACACATTGGTAAATTAATGTTGGGTATTCCCTATTACTTCTTTTCCTCCACATGCCTGGACATGGCTTCCATGAGGATTTGCTCCGTTATGTCCCCAGGGGCTGTGGTTGGCCTGACCTGCTTTTAATTCCATGCATCCTCCTTCTTGAAGAGACATGTGACATTTGCATTCCTCAAGTTATGAGGGAAATCCCTGACTGTCAAACCTTTCAAAGATGGTCTAGATCAGCTTCATAAAGACATTAGCCAGCTCTTCTAGATGCAATCCATCCTCCCCAGTCTGCTTAAGTGGTCCCCAGCTTGATCCTTCTGGTTGTGCAGATAAGCTTTTATCGCATAACGTAACAATGTGATCTCCAGAATGTGTCCACCATAATCTCATCTCCACCACTAACCTAATCTCTGATCCTGACCCATAAATTCTCACCCATGCTTTAGGAATATAAATGCACACTCAAGCTACTCCTTCACATAGGGTACAAGCCTTTTCTTTGTCTCCTCCCTCTGTTATGCTTTCTGAAGGGCTTGAATCCATCCCTCCATCCAGCATTTTAATCACTGAAGCTATCCCATCATGTGCCTCTTGTCATAGCCATGTTGTGGTTCTATGACCGGCCATAGCTTTTTAATTCCTTCTTTTTCTTATGCTTCATATGTTCACGTACACACACAGGAGATAGGACCTTAGTTGTGCCATTTACCCTGGGGACGGAATACTACACTGTCTCATCTGCCATCCCCTCCACCCTGGCCCTTTGGTCCCTGTAGTCAGAATATTATAGTTGCAATAAGAGACACAGCAAATGTTTCTACCACACTGTTTTCCAAAACAACTATTGACTTTCTAAGATTGGTTTGAGTATCATTTTGGTCAGAGAGGCATTGAAACAAGTATTTTCCAATGCATTATTTCATTCATGGTCCAATAGTATTAAAAGAGGGACAGATATTTCATTAACTCCTTTCTACTTGGGTAAATTTCAAAAGAAAAATTGTAAAAGTACACCTATTCATATTTAGAGGAAAGATTGTAAGCATTTATCTTTAAGAGAGGTTTTGGGTCCATAGATTCTCTGTGGTCAGAAGTACTTTCTTACAACTCTGAGTTAAACAAGTGATTTAAAATGTAAGTCTGACCTCAACATTTGTAATTACCTAGCAGTATGTAACTGCATGATAAGGGCAGCTCTCTGTTCAGCCTTCTGTCTGTTTTGGTCTTAATTCTGAAGCAGCAATTATTCTCACAGATTGAAGAGAGAAGAAAATACTTCATATTCAATATCTG
>WAAD01034990.1:125664-136415 GCA_013389945.1 Fregata magnificens
AGATTGTTTTTCTTTTCACCTGGTCTTGTGCTTGAATTTCACTTGTACTTCTAATATGTTTCTTAACACTGACACTGAATTTCAGAAGAGAAGCAGCCTGGAACACACAGCAGGAGAAATGCAGGGAATGCAAGCAGCATATCAGAGTTACTTGGTAAAGGTTCTTGTTTGATTCTCAGTATCGTATAAGCAGTAGTACTTCATAGTAAAGCTCAGCAAGCCAAACATGCATACAGAATGTGTGCTTAAGTGCTTAAACTAAATTTCTCCATGGTCCTCACTCTTAAGGAAAATTAATCTGATGGTCCTCAGGGCATTGGGGATTCGTCCTTCCCAGTCTGCTAGAGCCCGGTTTGGTGCACTCTCACACCCCAGGGAATCCCAGCCTGTTACTTGTAGTTGCTACCGTTTTCTTCAGTAGATCCAGCCAATAAACAGGTGTTCCCAAAAGACACATGTGCATGTGTGCGCACACACAAGCACATGCACACACACACATATATATACAGACACAGAGACCAATACAGGCCGGTGCCTTTAATGACAGCAGCAGTCACATGAACATGGACAACACACGATCCTGTTCCTCCCCTCCAGCTGATCAGGACTGAAGTTTTTTTATTGATAGATAGGCACTCTTACTCCCTAACACACAGTCATACCCACATTCACAGATCTCTTGAGTATTAGCACAGGCTTTAAGTTCACCTGATACCCATGCCTGGATTCTAGGTCCTCAAGTCATTCACTAACTCAGACACTGGATCTTTCCTAGGCTCCTCCTACCCACTGGTTAGTCCAGCTTGAAGTTTACTAGCAGAACATACACACAGACACACAAAAAATACGCGTCTGCCCAGCAGCTGACCACAGATTGAGACCTCAGTCTCTCCAGTTGCTGGCTCCTATATCCATATCTGGCCTGAAGTTCACTAGCAGTTCACACACATGGTCTCAGAGAAGAGAGCGCACTCACACAGAAAATAGTGAGGAACAAAGTTTGATAAGAAGGTTGGACAGACTGAAATCGTCAGGTACAGGGCTCAGCAGAAAAGCAAAATGGCCAAGAGTCTTTTTTATATGCCATCAGCCACTTGTATCTTCCCATTTCTCCACTGTCCCACATTTGTTTCCTCCCTTTCTCTTCCCTTTTCTCCTCCCAACTAAATAGTTCACACCTAAGTGTTTCCTTTTAGTCCCAGGTCTGCTGCATCTGTATCCAAATTTGGTATTTCTGATAGGGTTACTGAGGCACTGCTAGCCTTGGAAGGTCCCACGCCCCAGCAGGTCCTCAGTGTTCCCCTCCAATTATCTGAGAGGTGTGTCCATCTCTCACATAACTACCCTTAACCACATGCAAAATCCTGCCTTTTCTCATGGTGCTGTCTGAAACTTTTGTCAGGTTGTTACTTTCTTATTTGTTATGTTCAGCAGCTTCTTGTGGCAAGCTCATGTTCTCATGTTTTTATGTTCAGATAGCTAAATATCAGGTCAGGGTCTAGTCATCTGTTTGCATACCTTAACACTAGTATTTATACGTATAAATGTATGTGTGTGTGTGTTTATTTTGCTTTAATCATCCTGTTTTGGGGGAAACATGAAAAACATTGATGTGTATTGATATTATACAAGAACAGACATGCCAAATCTACTAAGCACATACTAAAGTAAGGTGTAGGTACTCAACATAAAAGAAACTGTTGCTCCCAGTAATATATACTGCAAGACTTCACTAGCCTCTCTTTCCCCATGTGTATGGTGAAATTCTGATCATAATGAAAAGGTAAGAATGACTGAATATTCTTTTATGTAAACACAGTCAGAATTAATTCTTTTATACAGAAAAAAAAAGCACAAAACCTAGCCATCTTATGTAAAACAAAGGTCAAACAACCGTGACTTGAAGCATTACAAAATAATGTTTCTACCACTAATATGTTACTTAGGAACTTTGTCCAGAAGAAAGGTGCAAGGCCTGCCTAAAGAAAATTTTCCTGAGGACTTCATACAATAATCCTCTCAGTCCTATGTCAACCCCATTCCCACTTAAACTCATTCTGAAAGCAGGGAAGGAGAGGCAAAAGCAGTTTCGTTGAGCTCAAGTCATGAATTTACACATTTTCAGTGGCCAACCAAGTCTATTATCTAGGAAGAGAAAGAGACAGTTGTATCCCAGTTGCAATTTCAACATAAGGGGTGGGAGGGCAGTTATCTAAGTGAGGTGGGTCAGAAGTTGCTTTTTGGTGGATAAGTTTTTCTTTTCTTCCACTGCTGTCATGATTATGCAGGTATAGTAGATGCAAGAAGCCAACCGAGGAGCAATAAGGGGTGAGAACAAAGTCAAAACAGTTCTCAGCTGCCTTTTTTGAGGAAGATAGTATCAGCTGTCATTTAGTTGCTCCTAGAAGCACAGGGATTGCTTTAAAAGAAATTTGCTGACTTCTTGGAGACTGGTCTCTGAGTGACAATCCAAAAAGGCTAAATGGCAGCAGAGAATAAATTTAATTGTCAGTTCATATGAATGAAGCTTGGCAGGCATATGATTCTGTAAAAATGGGCACATTATGGTACAGGAAATCTTTCCCTGAAAGCAAGGAATAGTCATACATTTTTTTTTTCATGATCCCATTTTGTTAATAATGAACTAGCAAAGGTCAGCCCTGTTTTATGCAACAGTGTGGACCACAGTTTACAACTGTTTTGTCAAGGCTGATCCTTCATGCACCTGTGATCCTGTGGCCATCTAAAATCAAAACAAGTAAATGCTTCATAGGACATAACTGTATAGTTTCTGTATATTCAATTTAGTGGAGTAATGAAATAAATTGTTTTCCTTCCCCCATGAAAAATAAAAATATTCATCAGTACATAAATTGTTCATAGCAATTATTTCATCAACTCTATAAACAGGCAATATGAAAGCCCCTTCTAGATTTAAGGATGATTTTGTAAGAACCGTTGCAAAAATAAGCATCAATCTTTTGTATTTTATGAGTTTCTGTTGTTCATAAGTTCAGCTGTCTTGGATTATTTTATCAAACTCTTTAGACCATCCTTACTGGGCTTTTGTTTGGATATGGTACAAACCATTCTGCATGTGTTCCTTCAAACTTTTTTTTTTTTAAAATCTTTTTACTTGTTTAATTTATTCATGTACCATAAACATTTGAGCATCCATGAAAAATAAAATGAAACCAACTGTCTATGGTGATAATTCTGTAATTGTCACTTTGAATGGAAAGATTTCTTTGTGTGATATATTTGTCATTGAGGAAGTAAAACTAATTTTGTCTTTTTAGTTTACAGAGCTGAAAGAATAATTTTTATCACCCTCATTTACAGGGCTTCATCGTTGCTGTAGCTAACTATAGAATTAATTTTTTTATTTGTAGTTGTTGAGCATGTTTTTATTTGAGAACAATACAGAACATCTGCATAGGAGATCACTTGTTTCTAAAACACAATTTCAACATTAAGAAACTTTGAACCATCTTCAGAATTTCAAAGTTCTTAATAGAAAGTGGATGTCTCACACCTTGCTTCTATATTGACTGTAAATAATACAAGGAAAAAGTCAGAAATATTAATCTAAATTATATTATCATGTTGTAATTTCTCACTAATGAATAAAAAATTTGTATTACTTTATCACATAACTACTTACTGTTGATTTAAGAATAAGTATTTTATATCAGAGCTTTAACAGAGTAGACCTATTTTTAATTTTGATTTTAACAATGAAAATGAATTTTAACATGCCTTTATTCCAAGTAATAAAAGGAATATATCTATTTTGAGCCAATAATCATTTGTTCATATATTGTACGTAAACAAATGATATTTTACATTACTTAGTTTAGTTGCTTCCTGATTCGGACCACACGGTTAAAGAGAATGAAATGAATTTTAGTTCTAACCTATAAAATTCCAATAAACCTTATTCTGACAAAAAGCCTATGGCACTTTTAAGAAATACACACATTGATGGATATGGCCCACTCCACAAGATGAAATGCTAAGCTATAAGTAGCTATATACAAATCAACATAGACACACTAGCAGACTTATCAGATTGACCAGTGATTATTATACTAAGCATAAGAGCAGCATAGTATTATTTAAAAAAAAAAAACAAAAGACAACACTGGCCTGCAGAGAACTTACGTAGTGCAGTTACAGTCCCTGTCCCCCACTCATGTTGACATGTAGCCATGAATAGTAGGGTTAGACTTATGCTGGAGTTAGAATTTGAAGACTTGGGGATTGTTTAGTCTCTTCTCAGAAGATGATTCTTTATTTCTTTTTTTTTTTTTTTCCAAATTGTATAGTATTTATAGGTATATAATGATATGGATTTGTTTCTGAATTAAAATATTCTTTTTATGTATGTGTGTTTAAATATAAGACAAATTTACCAGCTAATCTGTCTGGAGAAAAAAATTAAAAAAAAAAAAGGGAAGAAATTATTTGGGGCAAATGAAGAAAAATAAATGATAGCAGTGCTTGTCTCCAGTCCCTCAGGTCAGTGGTTTGAGGACTCAGCAGATTATGGAAAGTCTCAATTCCCTTCTCTGCCAAAGGGATTTAAACCAGTATCTCTACTTTGGGGGATTCTAGATAAACTATGACAATGCAAAGTGTCGTGACTTCTTTTCTCTTCTTGCAGCTGATCCAATTTTACTTCAGAAATACTCCAATACTCTATTCCGAGGATGTTTCTCTTTGGTCTGGTGGGCAGAATATTAATAAAGACAGCAAAAGAGGAATGGCTGCATTACAGCCCTGTCTAAAGCCAATTTTTTATTATTTGTATAAAGTGGAAGAGCTCCAGCAATAGTGTTTATGCCAGACTAAGTATGTACTGGTGCCTGTGGTATCGAATTTCCAGCTTAACTGTGTAACCTAAATCAAGGGTCTGCTATGCATATTTTCATCTATTCAACAGTAAACATTCTCAGCCAATCTCATCCCAAAATAAGTAAAGCATAAAAAAAAAAAAAATCAGTGGTTTTTAAATAATTAGTTTAGGTCCCAAATTTCATGCCAACCTATTTAAACTGCTTGAATTCACACTGTGTGACATTTTGCATTGCCTTCAAAGGTATTTGTAAAAGAATCTATGCTCACTCATTCCTTTTTAACATCTACATTTTCTTTGAAGTGTATTTGCTGAGTCTACATGCTTGTCATAGCTGAGGAATATTTGAATCTTACTTGATGAGTAAGATCTTTACCTTTTGCTGATCTAGTACAACTGTTGTGCAGATTCAGAAGACAGGGTCTTTCACCTGCTTCTGTCATGGTAGTAAAGCTGTGTGAGTTAGTTGGCCAAAAAATGGCAGGAATTAATATTGCTGTAATTAAAACAGATTGAAGGAAGATAGTCTTGAGGAAAATAGTCATCCATCATTACTTTGCATCTTACTGACAGGTTATCTTATACCACCTAGCTTTGCCTGCAGGATGTGCTTATATTCTTTCTGTTTGAATATAAAAAACAGCACAAAAGAAAGTATATCCACATTTATATATCTACATGTATACACACACACATATGTATATACTAATATATACCATTTTCCTCAAAAGTCCTGATGCTAGAAAGGTGAAAAAGTAATCAACTGTCTTCAGAAATCTCTCTCATAAATTAAAGCATCTGACTATTTTAGCATGAGAATTCCATTTCTAGATCACACCTTGATTGTTCCTTGTCATTAACTTCCATGATAAATATATTTACTGGAGAAAAATAATTGCCTCTTTGGAGTCACATATTTGCAAGAACAAATTCCATTCCTTAGACCTTGGTCTCTGACCTTGTTTCATCCTCCTTGATTCTACTCACTTATTCAAAATACATCATTTGGGATCCTATTCATCATGAGCTCACTCTGTAGTTAGTTGAAAGTGAAAAAAAGAGACTTTAAAAGGCAATTCACTCTTAGATATATCAACATCTGAAGAAGACTATGTCTTTTTATTTATTAGGGAGGAGGCCCAGATAATCATATTCCTGCTCTGTGACTATCAGCTAGTTGCTTGTTGCTAGGTAGAAAGACCTTTGTGGGTTTTTTTTTGTATATACTTCAGCCAAATTATCTTTTATCAGCCAAATACCTTTCATGCTCCACTAATTATGGCATCATAAACATAGCAACTACTCTTTATATTTGGCTTCTGAAAGTGAAAAGCACCATATTCTGATCTGGTTCAAATCATATTCATATTTTACAGAGATAAACAATCATTGTAGATGAAATGCATTTCCCAAGATAACAGAGAACACAAATCAGAACTTCAGTGCATGCTTTTGCATGTTAGTTGAGGGAGGGGGGGGGGAGAAGAAAAAAAAAATAAAATTGACCAGCTTGCATATGTACAGTATTCTTTACCTGTTTTGGATTTGTCTCACTTAAATCTCGCTGTCTAAAAAGTGTAAAGCAGTTGTCAAGTTGTTTCCCACTTTGGAAATACCTATTTTCTGTCTAGGACAATAGAGGGAATTTTGCTGGATGGATTGTACTAGATGCCTAACTTGTGTATGGCTGAAGTTAAGTGAGAATGGCATCTCCTCTGACTAATTCACAGTTCTTACAGTTGCACATGCTGAAAATTTCTTGGTTTTGAGAGAAGAACACTAAGGATCAACTGTCTAATTTTAGAAATCTTAAGGACAGACATCTGCAGCTGAGGTGTTTTTACATGATTTAGAAACAAATACTTCTGGGGAATAAACCACAACAACCTCATACAGATATCAAACTCTATGAACTACACTAATTAGATGCCCATTATAAAATATGAATTAAGGTGACTAGCTCACATATATTAATGTTCCTCTAGAGAAAGCAGCAGACAGACAGCTACAGGCGAGACGAATCCTATCCTGAGTGTTTGTATTAAAATTAGTATAAGAATATTTGGATGTGCAGAAAATCACTGAAGCAGAATACCATATCAAGTAACTCACAGTCCTGAGCATCTCCACCTCAAGCAATTAAGCGTAGGATTCAACTTAGTCTTAGATGTAAAAAATGCAGATGTCTAAATCTGATTAAACATGCTAGACTGCCTTTACAGTCAAAGGCAAAAACCAGACACTTACAGAGAATAGTTCGTCTAATTTATGTCATCTTCTTACAAAATAAGATCAATCACCTCAGGTAGGTGCTTATTTCTCTATATTAAAAATAAAGCAAGCCTAAGGTGACCTACTCAGGCTTAGCCATCTAATGTGCAGACACTCAGGTTAAAGCAGATTAATCCCACCCATAACCCTGGAGACAAATGTAAAGAAATATCTGATATCACTACAAATCTTGTCCATATAGTTATGAATGTGTATTTGATGGGAAGTGTGGGAGATAATCAAAAGAATACGGACATCCAGATAACAGTCACAGGCCTCTGTTATATCTCTGGCACTTCTTACCTCTGATTCAGCCCCTCCATCATAACATACTTCTCATCCCTCCATTCTCCTAGTGAATAAATACTATCTTGATTTCAACAGCTAGCAAGTGCCCTGGATGAGTCCCCTATAGAAGAATCTCACATCCAGCTGTTCAAGCGGTTTGTCAATAGGACCCCCTGGGAAACTGCCTTCAGGGATAAGGGAGCAGAACAAAGCTGGCAGATCTTTAAGGACACTTTCCATAGGGTGCAAGAGCTCTTGATCCCCAGGTGTAAGAAATCAGGAAAGGAAGGCAAGAGACCAGCATGGATGAGTTGAGACCTGCTGGTCAAACTAAAGGGCAAGAAGGAAATGCACAGGCAGTGGAAGCAGGGATAGGTATCCTGGGAAGAGTATAGGGATGCCGCCCTGTTGTGTAGGGATGGGGTCAGGACGGCCAAGGCCATCCTGGAACTGAACTTGGCAAGGGATGCAAAGAATAACAAGGGCTTCTACAGGTATGTCAGCCAGAAAAAGAAGGTCAAAGTAGACACACACCCCTGATGAGCAAGACTGGCAAACCGGTAACAATGGATGAAGAGAAGGCTGAAGTACTCAACAACTTCTTTGCCTCAGTCTTCACTGGCAACCTCTCTTCCCACACCTCTTGAGTGGATGGACCACAAGACAGGGACTGGGAGAGCAAAGTCCCTCCCACTGTAAGAGAAGATCAGCTTCGTGACCACCTGAGGAACCTGAACATACATAAGTCCATGGGACCTGATGAAATGCATCCCAGAGTCCTGAGGGAATTGGCTGATGTCGTTGCCAAGCCACTCTCCATGATATTTGAAAAGTCATGGCAGTCAGGTGAAGTCCCTGGTGACTGGAAAAAGGGAAACATTGCACCCATTTTTAGAAAGGGTAGAAAGGAGGACCCTGGGAACGACTGACGTGAGCGCCTCACCTCTGTGCCTGGGAAGATCACGGAACAGATCTTCCCAGAAGCTCTGCTAAAGCACATGGAGGACAGGGAGGTGATTCGACACAGCCAGCATGGCTTCACCAACGGCAAGTCCTGCCTGACCAACATAATGGCCTTCTATGATGGAGTGACTACATCAGTGGACAAGGGAAGAGCTACAGATGTGATCTATCTGGACTTGTGGAAGGCCTTTAACATGTTCCCCCACAACATCCTTCTCTCTAAATTGGAGAGAGATGGATTTAATGGGTGGACTGTTAGGTGGATGAGGAATTGGTTGGATGGTTGCATCCAGAGGATAGTGGTCAATGGCTCAATGTCCAGATGGAGATCGGTGACAAGTGGTGTCGCTCAGGGGTCTCTATTGGGATCAGTACAGTTTAATATCTTCAACAATGACGTAGACATTGGGATTGAGCGCACCCTCAGCAAGTTTACAGATGACACCAAGCTGAGTGGTACAGTTGACACACCTGAGAGATGGGATGCCATCCAGAGGGACCTGGACAAGCTCAAGAAGTGGGCCTGTGTGAACCTCATGAGGTTCAACAAGGCCAAGTGTGAGGTCCTGCACCTGGGTTGGGACAAGCCTCAGTATCAATACAGGCTGGGTAATGAATTGATTGAGAACAGCCCTGCAGAGAAGGACTTGGGGGGTACTGATGGATGAAAAGCTGGACTTGAGCTGACAATGTGTGCTCGCAGCCCAGAAAGCCAACCGTATCCTGGGCTGCATCCAAAGAAGCATGGCCAGCAGGTTGAGGGAGGTGACTCTGCCCCTCTACTCCACTCTGGTGAGACCCCACCTGGAGTACTGCATCCATCTCTGGAGTCCTCAGCACAGGAAAGGCATGGACCTGTTGGAGCGAGTCCAGAGGAGGGCCACAAAAATGATCAGAGGGCTGGAACACCTCTCCTCTGAAGAAAGGCTGAGACAGTTGGGCTTGTTCAGCCTGGAGAAAAGGCTCCAGGGAGACCTTATTGCAGCCTTTCAATACTTAAGGGGACTTATAAGAAAGATGGGGACAGACTTTTTAGTAGGGCCTGTTGCAATAGGACAAGGGGTAATGTTTTTAAACTAAAAGTGGGTAGATTTAGACCAGATATAAGGAGAAATTTTTTACCATGAGGGTGGTGAAAGACTGGAACAGGTTGCCCAGAGAGGTGGTAGATGCCCCATCCCTGGAAACATTCAAGGCTCGGTTGGATGGGGCTCTGAGCAACCTGATTTAGTTGAAGATGTCCCTGCCCATTGCGTGGGGGTTGGACTAGATGATCTTTAAAGGTCCTTTCCAACCCAAACTATTCTATGATTCTATGATAAACCCAGGTATTATTGGAAAAGTCTTTGGGTCTGATCTAAGTATCCACCTAATCTATAGTCTATAGGCCTACATCCCCTAAATTCATTCAGATTAACCAAATGCAAACTTCTAACAAATTTAAAATCATATTCTTTGTATTACTGACCAACTGGTATTGGAATACAGACTATCATGTGCTAACTGATATAATTTGGATACTATGTTTTTTTCTTGAAGCTATTCTAGTTCATCAGATAGACACTTCTATCCGCCTGTTCTTTGCATTAAATTTATTTTAACATTCTCTGTACACTTTCAAATATTGTTTTCTGCTGAACTTAAGGTGTTCTATCTAGATCAATATTGTGGTATTATAAGTAACTTTATTTATGCATGCATTAAAATATGTGAAGTATATAAGTTTTTCCTTACAAATTCAATATTAAATTGCTAATACTTACTAAAAAATAAAATTAGCTCCATCTTTGAGAAAAATCATGCATTGCTCTTGATTAAGCTACATTTATCCCTCAGAGCATTGGGCAATGATTAATGGGATGAAATTTAATAAATCCAAGTGTTAGATTCTGCACCTGGGGTGAAGTAATGCCAGGCACAAGTGTAGATTGAGACAGAAATTTTTCCCTGCAGAAAGGGATCTTGGGGTGCTGCTTGACAGCAGGCTTAATATGAGTCAGCAACATGCCCTGGCAGCCAAGAGGGCAAACCGCATCCTGGGGTGCATCAAACACAGTATAACCAGCCAGTCAAAAGAGGTGATTATCCCACTGTATTCAGCATTGGTGTGGCCTCACCTTGAATATTTATAGAATCATCATAGAATAGTTTGGGTTGGAAGGGATCTTGAAAGGTCATCTAGGCCAACCGCCCCACCCTGAACAGGGACATCTTCAACTAGACCAGGTTGCTCAGAGTCCTGTTCAACCTGATCCTGAATGTTTCCAGGGATGGGGCATCTACCACCTCTCTGGGCAACATGTTCCAGTGTTTTACCACCCTCATTGTAAAAGATTTCTTCCTTGTATCTAGTCTGAATCTACCCTCTTTA
>WAAD01034990.1:137811-168315 GCA_013389945.1 Fregata magnificens
CCCTGGCAGCCAAGAGGGCAAACCGCATCCTGGGGTGCATCAAACACAGTATAACCAGCCAGTCAAAAGAGGTGATTATCCCACTGTATTCAGCATTGGTGTGGCCTCACCTTGAATATTTATAGAATCATCATAGAATAGTTTGGGTTGGAAGGGATCTTGAAAGGTCATCTAGGCCAACCGCCCCACCCTGAACAGGGACATCTTCAACTAGACCAGGTTGCTCAGAGTCCTGTTCAACCTGATCCTGAATGTTTCCAGGGATGGGGCATCTACCACCTCTCTGGGCAACATGTTCCAGTGTTTTACCACCCTCATTGTAAAAGATTTCTTCCTTGTATCTAGTCTGAATCTACCCTCTTTTAGTTTAAAAGCATTACCCCTTGTCCTATCACAACGGGCCCTACTAAAAAGTTTATTCCCCATATATACTGTGTGCAGTTCAGGGCCCCGCAATTTAAGAAGCATGTGAACGTCCTTGAACGCATCCAGAGGAGGGCAACAAAGCTGGTGAAAGGGCTGGAAGGAATATCCTATGAGGAGCGGCTAAGGACTTTGGGTTTCTCTAGCTCGGAGAAAAGAAGGCTGAAGGGTGACCTCATTGCTATCTACNTCTATTCTATTCTATTCTATTCTATTCTATTCTATTCTATTCTATTCTATTCTATTCTATTCTACCAGTTATAGTCCAGAAAAGTGATAACTATATTTCTAAATGATCTCAGAACTTCACAGGCAGTATGTTATTAAGTAGAAAAAGTAGTATTTTACACATAAATGTGTATGACATTTTTTTGCAGCAAAGGCTGTGTGTATAAAATCAGAAACTAAGCAACTGTTCCTAACCATACAATACTAGTTTTGGCCCTGTCCTGGTTTAAGCTGGGATAGAGTTAATTTTCTTCATAGTAGTTGGTAGAGTGCTGTGGTTTGGATTTAGGATGAGAATAATGTTGATAACACACTGATGTTTTAGTTGTTGCTAAGTAGTGCTTATACTAGTCAAGGACTTTTTCAGCTTCCCATGCTCTGCCAGGTGCACAAGAAGTTGGGAGGGGACACAGCCGGTACAGCTGACCTCAAATGACCAAAGGGATATTCCATACCATATGACATCATGCTCAGTATATAAAGCTGGGGGAAGAAAAAGGAAGGGAGGGGACATCCGGAGCTATGGTGTTTTGTCTTCCCAAGTAACCGTTACGTTACGTACCCTGCTTTCCTGGAAATGGCTGAACACCTGCCTGCCAATGGGAAGTAGTGAATGAATTCCTTGTTTTGCTTTGTTTGAGCATGCAACTTTTGCTTTATCTATTAAACTGTCTTTACCTCAATCCACGAGTTTTCTCACTTTTACTCTTCTGATTCTCCCCCCCATCCCACAGAAGGGGGAGTGAGCGAGTGGCTGTGTAGTGCTTAGTTGCCAGCTGGGGTTAAACCACGACAGGCCCTCAAAAATAAAACCAAATATTCAAATATTGTCTTTTTAATTCACTTTCCAAAACACATCACTGTGAGATGTTCCAAAAAAGATCACTTTTAGATGTTCCTCAGATGACTGATAGTTTCTTTTTAAAATTTAACTTTTTTTTATTTATTGTATTATAGCAGACACTGACATACTGTCCTAATCATTCTTACTCTCATTAAATAACAATAGATTTTCTACTTTGTTCTGTTTAACTTTAGAATAAACCATGTGGCAGGGAATGTAGTTGGCTTGTAAAAAAAAAAGAAGTTTAAAACAAATATAGATCTAATTTACATTAAAGAGAGAGATGAACAGAAGATAGCTGGGCACTTGAGAAAGGAAAGCTGTTGACAAAAAGGCTTTTGAAACTGTCTCCTAAAACATCCTCATAGACAAACTGATGCTATACGGACTACATAAATGTACAGTGAAACAGATCGACAGCTGGCTGAACTGACAGGCTCAAAGGATCAGCAGCATGAAGTTCACCTGGAGGCCAGTCACTAGTGGTTGATACTGAGACCAATACCATTTGACATTTTCATTATGGACCAAGATGATAGGACAGAGTGCGTGCCCAGCAAGTCTGTAGATGATGCAAAACTAGGAGGAGGGTTTGATAGAACAGATGGTTGTTCTGCTGTTCAGAGGAACCTTAACAGGCTGGGGAAATGGGCCAGCAGGAACCTCATGAAGTTCAGCAACGAGAAATGCAAGGTCCTGCCCCTGGGGAGGAATAACACCATGCACGAGGACAGACTGAGGGCTTACTGACTGGAAAGCAGCTTGGCATAGAAGGGTCAGGGAGTCCTGGTGGACAATAAGTTGACCATGAGCCTGCAATATGCCTTTGCCACAAAGATGGCCAACAGCATTCTGGGCTGCATTAGAAAGCGCTTCACCAACAAGTCAAGGTAGATGGGACTTCCCCTCTCCTCAGCACTGGTGAGGCCACATCTGCAGTACTGTGTCCAGATCTGGGCTCACCAGTGCGGGAAAGATACTGACTATGGCAGATCCAGCACTGGGCCACAAACATGACTAAGGGACTGGAGCATCTGCCATACGAGGAGATGGTGAGAAAGCTGGAATTATTTAGCTTGGAGAAGAGGAGGTTTAGGGAGGTCACATATTATCAATGTGGTTAAATAAATACCCAATAAGGTGAGAAAAGAAAACAGACCTTGATTCTTCTCAGTGATATGCCGTGACAGGACAAGAACAATGAGTACATATTGAAATACAGAAAATTCTACCTAAACATAAGATAACACTTACTGTAAGGGTGATCAAACAGTAGAACAGATTGCCAAAAGGATCTGCAGGTCTCCATCCTTGGAGACACTCAAAATTTGAATGGAAATGGCCCAAAGAAATCTGCATCAGTTGGCCCTGCTCTGTGCAGGGATATTAAACTAGCTGGAGATCCAGAGGTCCCTTCCAACCTCAACAACTGATTTTGTGAAAATGTATTTTCAACAAATCTAGCTTTTCACCAATTTTCTAATTATCCATGTTAGCTTTTAAAACATTTTCAAAATTACTTGAGGAACATTTTATCAAGCATTTGTCAGCCTATGGACTGGTCATTGCACTACTTACCATGGTTACTACTTAAAAAAAACCCCGCAGAAATTTATTTGGTATTTGCAGGTTGCCATCAGTTCCCTAAGATGTGCTTTTTTTCCTTTCTTCAAGCAAATAAGAGCATTCTCACAGACAAAGAAACAGTATCCGTGGCCATACAACTGCTTTTGGAATGAATGGAAATTTTTGCAAGCATTTGGAATTGTTTTCATTCTGTAACCATTTCAGGAAACAAATCTTTCTGCATTCAGTCTTAGAAAAATTGCAGTCATAGCATTTGAATATTTACAGTGAGATTTTGCCTTTATTCAAATAAACAGACATTATTTTATTTTTTCAATAATCAGCCCTCTTTATTACTGAGTTACTAAATGACTGATTTGTTTTCTTTTTGTCATAAAAACTGAATTTGAAAATTTAGAGTTGAAATTTCACAACTCTTACTGATTTGAAATTAGCTTGATAGAATAGGGTTTTTTTATTTGAGACAGGTGTCTGACCTAGCTTCAGTAAATAAATCTCGCACAGAAAAAGTTCGCAAGCAACGTATCAAAAGAAAAGCACCACATGAGATGGGACCTCTTGCAGAGTTGTTCTTGTTAAGTGGCAGCAAAATTAGCAATTACTGACAATTTAGCAGTTATTGAGCCCAGAATTTAAAGGTCACTACTCTTTATTTTAAAATCACTATCTTAAAAATAGGTTTTGTTACAAATTAGAGACATAAAAAGAAACAGAAACTTATAGCTCACTAAAGGGCAGTCTATGACATATCTTTTTATCAAATGTGTGGTCAGTTATCATTGGAGAGTTGGTTCTTAGAACGGTCTGTGTTTATACACAGTGGGGCTAACATTGAATTAATCACCATGGCTACGAATAGTGTTGTTCTTTCAGGACAGATGAGGTCGTCACATTGTGATCCTGGTGTCAGTAGGTGACCATGCTGATTTTATTTATTTTTCTCTGTGTAGTTCATGTTCCCAAGTGAACTAGCATTACCACTGTGTATAATCCGACATCGTTCTATTGTTCCCAGCAGACATGCTCCTAGAAGACTTTCTCCCCACCTACAGAAGTGCTCTGTTTCTCAGTAGGCACAGCCCAGCAGGAGGCAGATGGTAGGGTAAGTGTGGATGAATAAATGTTGTTGATGTTCACCTGTGGTGATAAAATGGAACTCCCAAACAAAACCTTTTTTGGTAGATACAGCCTGACTGTACTGAAACTAGATAAACAGAAAACTTACAAATCTGGATAGAAGAATAGTACAATTTTTGGTGTATATAGATCCTAAAATATCTTTTTAAAAGTTATGTCTGCCTTTCAGCAACCACAGAACAAAGTGAAACACAGAAGCGGAGTAAAGTCTACCTTCTACCTGACACAGGTATTTTATTTTCAAAGACATAAACAGAAAACTTTAACAGCTGAAATTTCTGTTGATAATTGTTACAGACACAGAACATCCAACTTGCGTTCTCCTCAGTGTCCAATTTCAGTGTTTCTTCAAAGCTCAAACTTTTTGTGTGTATGGCTCGCCATTGATAATGTGGAACTTCCCTAAGAACTTGGGTGGGTAAATTAACACATATCAGATGCGAAACGGTTTATGGTTGTTTGCTGTCATCTGAGGTAATTTGCAGGTCCATTTTAGCTTTTAGTTTTGGTATTTTTAAGTTAATAATTCTTAAGTGTATAATTTCAGTTACTAGCTATTTTCTGTCTTCTGATTTCTTGCTTGGAGAACGCGTAAGAGTAAAATGCATATGTTTGCAACCTGTCTACTGTAGAAATAAATGTGAAGTATTCATTCACTTTATTGAAGGATGCACAATACAAATGAAGAAAATTTTAAAAAATGATCCTAAAATTAAATGAAATATCTTATATATTCCTTCCTAAGCACACAATTTACATTATGATGGAATGCTAATTGAATAACTGATTCAATTCACATTGTTCTTGAGCATTTGCTATTATTTGCCTTTGTTAATATCTTTTTCTTGTTCTACTTTGTAATACCTACTATAGAGACTTCTAAAGATACGCTGTAAAAAACTAAATTAATCTGATTACATTTTGTAAAGCTTCATGACATATGCTGGATTGTCAGAATTTCTTCTTTTCTCTTTGGGATAAAACAGATGTTGGCCCAAAAGTTCGAGAATGCTAACTGCTTGCTTAGTCAGTCACAAGAAAAAAGGAACAGAAACACAAAGAACTATTCTGGAAGTAAAGGATAAGGGAGAGAAAAATGAACTGCTCTTCCGACATTTCTGGGATAGGGCAGGCAGATACAGATTTTTTTCAAGTGTTGTCTCCTCACAGATATAACCAAGTGTTAAAGGCTATTAAGCACCTTTTTTCTCATAGGTGTATTCCTTTTCTGTGTCCTTTTTATTGGTTTTTCTCATTTAATTATTCAGAAGCTACTTTAGACTGCTAGTAACATATTTATTAAGCAATTTTTCTTTTTCCTTTCTTTTTTTTTCCTGCTTTTTTCCCCCATCTTCCTTTTTGCTTCCTCACCTCGTCCTTTTCTGTTATTCTATTTGTTGCTATGTTACTTAAAAATTGAAAATACTTTATAGATCTCTATAACTCCAAAACTAGTTACACATTCTCTTCTATTTTTCTTTTTCTATGTGTTCTGGTTTAACCCCGGCAGGCAGCTAAGCCTCACAGAGCTGCTCGCTCACTCCCCACCAAGTGAGATGGGGGAGAGAATGAGAAGAATAAAGGTGAGACAGCTTGTGGGTTAAGATAAAGACAGGTTAACAGGTAAAGCAAAAGCTACATTTGAATGATTGCAATAACAAGCAGATATCCTGTGTAGAGTGAAGTATGTGTTGCAACTGAATATATTGCAGAATCACAGAATGATTAAGGTTGGAAAAGACCTCTAAGATCATCAAGTCCAACCATCAACTAACACCACCATGACTCCTAAACTAGGCCCTGGAGTGCCACGTCCATACCTTTTTTGAACGCCTCCGGGGTTGACGACTCCACCACCTCTCTGGGCAGCCTGTTCCAATGCCTAACCACTCTTTCGGTAAAGAAATTCTTCCTAATGTCCAATCTAAACCTCCCCTGATGCAACTTGAGGCCATTCCCTCTCGTCCTATCACTAGTTTCTTGGGATAAAAGACCAACACCCGCTTCACTACAACCTCCTTTCAGGTAGTTGTAGAGAGCTATAAGGTCTCCCCTCAGCCNTCGACCAGCACCCCCAGGTCCTTTTCCACCGGGCAGCTTTCCAACCACTCTTCCCCAAGCCTGTAGCATTGCATGGGGTTGTTGTGACCAAAGTGCAGGACCCAAATCATTAAGGTTGGAAAAGACCTCTAAGATCATCAAGTCCAACTGTCAACCAACACCACCATGCCTCCTAAACCAGGCCCTGGAGTGCCACGTCTACACGTTTTTTGAACATCTCCAGTGATGACGACTCCACCACCTCTCTGGGCAGCCTGTTCCAATGCTTAACCACTCTTTCGGTAAAGAAAGTCCTTGTCCTTTAACTTCTTTGTGAAGAAACAGACCTTGAAATTGTCCATAACACTCTTCATCGCAGATTTTGTTTGTTTGCTGATGGTTTGGGTTTTCCTTTGAGTTTTAGTGTTACATATTATTAGATATCAGAAGGAGCTGTATAGTTTTAAATACGGATTTGCTTTTATCCTAGCACAGCTTTCCATGATCTGAAAACAGAAAGAAACCTTAAAATGTATTTAAAATGAGACAAAAAGGTAAAAAAGAGTGCAAAATTAGAATTCAAATCTATAACTTCTGGTAAAAAAGATATGTTTTAAAATTTTCCTTTTAGTTCAGGAAGTATTGCTTTAAGTTCCAGTTGATACTGCTTATATTAGGAATTTGAAAGTCAAGAGGGAATGGATTTAGTGTGCATGTAAAGACAGAAAGAGGTTTTTTAAGTATATAAACAGCAAATTTTAAGCTATCATCTGCTTTAAACACGTATAAATATTTATAAACTAAGTTGTTTCTGAGCTCTGAGTTTATAATTGTAGAGCCTGTAGGGCTCACCAGAGACAGGAAGTATGAGTTGAGGACCTGCAGAGTGAAGAAAAATGTGTTTGGAAAAATGTCTAAGATGAATTTGGGGAAGCATAGAGAGGAGATCAGGGTCATAACTCTGAAAAGGACTGATGATTACATAGAAAGAAGATGCCTTATCAGGCTTCTCAACTTTTGCTGTTGAGACAGAAAAAGGGAAAGAGGACACTGGGGAAAGTGTAGTGTCATATACTGTACTGAGGGCTGTACAGAAGGGAATGTACCTGGAATTCAGGAGGGCAATACAAAGTTGGGTACAAATGAGTGAAAACTGGAAGTGGGAGTATAGCCCAATATTGGATCGGATACTGAAGTGAAGGTATTTCAAGAGCAACAGAAATGGTAGTAGAGATGGAAATCAAAATATGGTCCTTGAGCAGTCATGAGAAAATACAGAATGTCTTAATAAAACATAAATCAGGGAGAAAAAGGCACAAACAAATTATTAAACATGACTTCAGTCATCATTCTCAATCATTCTTCTTCAAGCTTAAAACAGACATGCACAATACTTTTGACAAATAAATGCATAGCTGTTACAAAGCTGTTGTTAACTATGACAAAAAAGTTTGGAGATCTGTAAAAGTAAATAAATCTTCTTAGTGTATGAATGGAGGCTAAATGTAATTTAAGGGTTAATGTAAATATATTTGATGGTGAAAGCTGAACATTTTTAGACTGTTTGCTTCTATAAAATTGCATTCAACATTAAGGTTGATTAGTGCTTAGCAAAAAGGAAGAAAAAACCCCTGACAAAAAAACCCAAGCAACATAGGCTAAAATGATATCATCTTAAAAAATTCTGTGAACATTTTTTAACAGAGTAGCATTTATGAAATCTGTTAAAATATACACTACTAGGCAAGATTCCAAGGACAGACTTTAATAACGACAAGATGCTTCAGTGTGATAGCATTCTACTTTCATCAGTCTTTGGTGTCTTGAATAATGCATTTTGATAGTGCCATATTAGTCAGTCTCAAAAACACTTTTAGTGACCAGTGTTTGAGACTATGTCAGAAGCTTTCTGTAGAAGTTACAGGTACTAGATGTTCCTCAGCTCTGTTCTCTGAAGGTTCTGTACATGTTTTCTATATCCTGGATTCTTTTTTATATTTTTAGATCAGTATTTTTAATCATTGTTTTCCAGCAAGCTTATACATGACAAACTCTTTGCAAAGCAAAACATGTCTTGGTTTTCAAATAACACACTCAAATGTATTCAGAAGTTTGAACTGAAAACAATATATATAAAAGAAAAAATCCTCATAATAGAAAACTTACTAAAAATTTTATGAAAGAAATCACAAAAAAAGAAAGACTTGCTGTATTAAGTACTGAAAACCTATGCCAGTTCATTTACTGGGCTAACCCTTCAAACCAAAGCATACTTCACTTGTGTTTAAATGTGTCTGCCTTTGGGTACACTTCTTGGACTCGTCCACTGATTGCTCCTGTTGGGGATTTGTTGGGTAGTAGCCTTATTTCTAAAGAACTTGCATGCTGTATTTTTCCTCTATAGAAAACAAGTAACAGGAGAAAATGGGAAGGAACTGGTATGTGACTGATGTATTCCTGACATTAAGCTAGGATGCAACCTGGGGGATACACAGATCGAAGATCTGGTCTCATATAGAAAGATAATTTTTGCTTATCTTAACAAGCAATTGTATATGTATTTTATGACCTTGTCCTGACACTACTTTGGCACCTTGGTAAAAAGTAATGATTGGTATGGTCTCTCAGCTTGGTCCCAGTGAAAAAGAACATGTGATGTGTAAGTATATATCCTGAGTGTGTTTGTGAATGTGTATGTGTGTGCACACACATGTATCTGTCTAGTTATCTGTCTGTGTGGTTGTGTGCATGTGTGAACATAAATAAACAAATTTGTATGAAAATGCGTAAGAGGGTCAGTAACAGGTAACATCCAGAAAATTCTCTCCCAAAAATCTAAATTCATATATCAATATCCTGCATCTACAAGGTTATTCCAATTATAGTAAATAAAATCTAGAATAAATTTGTGTCTAACTGTCTGTTGCGTTAAAGGCTAAAGTAGCCTAAGTTGTTGTTATAAGTCCGGTCGCGCCCAGTACATGGAACTGTCACAATCATGGATTATAAGTCCAGTCGCGTTCGGTGCACTGAACTATCACGATTATGGATGCACAAATAACGTACTGCACCTTCAGTCTAGTCGCGTTCCATGAACTACCACAGCCGCACTTAAAGAGTTTGGTCGCGTTCAATGAGAACTATCACGGCTAGACTAATGAATAGTGCAGTTTATTAAAGCAACAGATACACAGGTTCTTTGGATTGCCGGGGATAAAATCGCTGTCTGCAAAGCACGTGCAAATACCAAGACTATGAGTAATACTGCTTGGCTACAAACGCGTTAAAAGATGTAAAGCAACTCTATAGATTTCTAAGTTTCCCGGGGAGGCACTTGGTGTGACCAAGTGTTCGAATCTTACCCAAAGGTGTCCCGATGGGGGGGAAGAGAGGCTCAGCCCATCGACTGATCCCAGAAGTCAGTGGTACATGGCGATGGTATCTTCCCCAACATTCTCTCTCTCTTAAGCTATATTTATACTTTTTCTACCTTTCAGGTGGAGCTTGAGTGACTCTAGTCATACATATCTTTGTTATGATTGGTGTAAAACTTTCTCGTTTCGCTTTTAAAGGTATATACTAGAAAAATGCAAAGCGCAAGCTCAGTGACGGGTGGTCGCACCTTGGAGGCGGGTAGCTTTTGGGATGGAGGTGTGTTTTGGTATTATAACGATATTATAATGAGCAAAGTTCACCAAAAGGACAGCATTTTGTCAAAACATGACAGACCGTTGGCCCAGGGTAGCAAATATGCAGCTTATCATTGTTCCATGGTACCTTCAAGTTCCCATTGTTCCATTGTTCCTTCAAGTTTCCATTGTTCCATGGTACCTTCAAGTTCCCATTTATCACAGAGCCTGGCCGCCGTGTCTCCACTCCGCTCCACCCTCCGTGCAGTTCCTCTTAGAGTGGGCACACCAAGTTCCCCTGGTGTCGCTAACATCTAAGGTTACAGGCCTCAGGCCTAGGGAACTTCCGTGGAATGGATTCCTTGCATATCAGCCACACTCCACCCTGGAGGCTTCTTCAATGCTGTACCTTTCTTTAAAATATGAATATAAGTTTAATTTCTAGGTCACCTCCAGCAATTATTCCACACTGTCATAGGTTCTCCCCTTCTTAAAAAAAAAAGGGGGTGGATGTCTGTGAATGTAAAGAAATGGTTAACAATACACAATTTCTTCAAGGATAAATACCTTGTCTCATGCCACTGAATACGACACCATAAAAACATGACTTCTGGGCAGAAAAAAGCAAAGGTTGATTTTGATAAATATCCAGTTTAGAGCCCTATCTGCTTTATAGAAGCTCTGACTTCTGACTTACTGTGTGTCCTAGTAAGTAAAAAACTACTCTATGATAGTTTCCCAAGGAGTAAGATATCCAGTTCACTCCTGTTGAAGTTACTTTTGAGTGGAATATCTGATTCCCAGTGTCCACATCACTTGACAAGAAACCTGTCAAAATAGCTGCTGTTGACATTTTTTAGTATATTAAATGGGCTTAGATAATTTTGCAGAAATAAAGGCTTTTGTGACTATTTCTTTATTTGAAAGTATGTGACATTTTTGGATGAAAAGGACAAAATGTTTAATCTGTTTAGTTTTGTGACCAATATTTTTTATTCTTCTTCCATTTTGCTTATACATATTTTTATGTTGTCTTCCCTCACAAGTATCTAGAGCAGAAATCTTATGAGGTGCAGCTGAGGGAACTGTGGTTGTTTATCCTGGAGAAAAGGAGGCCCAGAGGAGACATTATCGCTCTCTACAACTACCTGAAAGGGAGAGTTGTGGCAAGGTGAGTGTCTCTTCTCCCAAGTAACAAGTGATAGGACAAGTGGAAACAAGTTGTGCCAGGGGAGGTTTAGATTGGATATTAGTGTGGTGGGTTGATGTTGGCTGCATGCTAGGTGCCACCAAGCTGCTCTATCACTCCCCTTCTCAGCATGATGGGGGCGGGAAGGGGGAGAAAATGAGATGGAAGAAAAACCTCATGGGTCAAGATAAAGGCAGTTTAATAAAAGCAAAAGCAAAGACCATGTGCGGAAGCAAAAGGAAAACAAAGATTTTATTCTCTACTTCCCATTGGCAGGTGATACCCAGCCACTTCCCAGGAAGCAGGGCTTCAGCATGCCTAGTGGTTGCTCCAGAAGACAAACGTCATAAATAATGAATGCCCCTCCTTCTTCCTCCTCTTCTTAGCTTTTATTGCTGAGCAGACGTCATATGGTANTCTCAGCATGATGGGGGCGGGAAGGGGGAGAAAATGAGATGGAAGAAAAACCTCATGGGTCAAGATAAAGGCAGTTTAATAAAAGCAAAAGCAAAGACCATGTGCGGAAGCAAAAGGAAAACAAAGATTTTATTCTCTACTTCCCATTGGCAGGTGATACCCAGCCACTTCCCAGGAAGCAGGGCTTCAGCATGCCTAGTGGTTGCTCCAGAAGACAAACGTCATAAATAATGAATGCCCCTCCTTCTTCCTCCTCTTCTTAGCTTTTATTGCTGAGCAGACGTCATATGGTACGGAATATCCCTTTGGTCAGTTTGGGTCGGCTGTCCTGTCTATGTCCCCTCCCAAGATCTTGCCCACCCCTAGCCTACTGGTGAGGAGAGACAGCCTTGATGCTGTGTGAGCACTGCTCAGCAGTAGCCAAAACACTGGTGTGTTATAAACACCTTTCTAGCTACAAATACAAAGTACAGCACTATGAGGGTTGCTATGGGGAAAATTAATTCTATCTCAGCCAGACCCAATTTCTTCACCAAAAGGGTTGTCAAGCATTGGAACAGGCTGCCCAGGGAACTGGTTGAGTCACCATCCCTGGAGGTATTTAAAAGACATGTAGATGTGGTGCTTAGGGACATGGTGGACAGTCCACAGTGGGGGACTGGGCAGTGCTAGGTTAATGACTGGACTTGGTGATCTTAAAGGTCTTTTCCAATCTAAACAATTCTGTGACTCTGTGATTCTATGATTCTATCAGCAACCAATAAGGAACACTGTCCTTATTTGCTATATTATCAATGTAATGTTTTGTCATACACTGCCAAAGGTGTTCTTTGATTGCTATCTGAACCAGATTTTATCTTCTGGGCATTTAGACCACATCTACACTTATTTATTAATATACATCACAGTGCTCCACAGCGCTCTGATCTGTGATCACACTGCCAAGCAGCTCCTTGGAGCAGGCCCTTCTCACTATCATCTCAGCTGTTTCCCTGGATTTCATTTCACCTCATTTCAGATTTATACAATACAAAAATCTACCACTAGAACTAGTTTTCTAGATGTGAAATTCTGCCAAGCCATGACTGGTATCTACAAAAGACAGGTTGAGTTTCTAGGGTCACTAATAAATATTGGCTCAAGACACCACTCAAAAACCTTATAAATTATAAAATACTCAATATTTTATGACTCTCAATTTGCAGACAAAGAACCAAAAAAACATACTTTATTGAGGGGAAAAAGAAATTGACAGTAAGAAAAAAAATAAATAGATTAATGTGTGATAACCACATAAGTAATTTCCAATATAAAATAACAATCAGATGAAGGTTAAATTCTTGATAAGCCATTTGCTAGGACAGTTCCTTAACTTTTATTTTTTTCAGTAAAGCTATTGCAGTTGCCAAATCACAGAACTCTGTCACCTGTCTTGCTGGGTAGCAAAGTCTTATGCAGTCTGCTGCTGCTAAGTAGTGTTAACGTGCTTGCTATCCAACCTGAAGAGTTGCACTTGGGTTTTAGCATTCTGTTTTTTAAGTTGAAGCAAATACACATAGTCTTCATAATTACATATAGTGTTTGCTGCACAAAGTCTTCTAAACCACATTTTTTCAGTCTTAACACTTTTGCACTCTAAAACTGCAGGCTTTCTCCTTGTAAACACATTTAGACATATCTAGTCTGCCTTGAATTTTCAAATAAAATATTTTCAACATAACTACACTGATTCTTATGCAAAAGCCATTTGAACAACTTTTTTTTTTTTTTTTCCCTACTGGTTTACAACACAGTGCTGTTACCCTCCTGGCTCTCCAGTGTTCTTGAACTGTAAAACTCCTTTTTTATATCTCAGTCACTAGGCTTACACAGGGGAAAAGCAGGAATTCCTAGCCAGGAGTTTTTCTGGTTTAGATGTTTTGTAAAAAACAAGGTGAATTACAAAACAGAAGTGCTTATTACTCTCTACAGACTGTAAAAGGAGTCAGTCTGATGAGATCAAATGCCGATGCCAACAAGTTGGTTACCTAAAATTACATAAAGTGAATTGAATCCAGATGACAATTAGGTATCTTTTTTTTTTTTCCTTGAGTAAAACATAAAAAGGAAAAATATTCCAGGATTATCAGATATACATGTAGGAAATGTAGCAGGGAAGAAAACGCACTGAATTAGAAGTTAAAGTCCCATTATCCTGAGATCTGAGATGAGTACTATCATGTTTTTACAGTTTTTATTGTCTTCTACCCTGTCTTTCCTTTCCATTTAGACATAAGGTCTTCTGTGCTTATTGTGTGTTATGCACAATGGAAATTTGTGGACGTCTATGTAGTACAGCGATAGGACATTACAAAAAGCTCAAAATTATACTACTAATGAAAGTAGTGAGGGGTTATTTCATTTTCCTGCCAGCAACTCTAAGATATTTGACTTACTTGGAATACCAATTTTAAAAAAGAGAATAAAAAGGCAAGTATCATGACATCACTATGAATTGCATATAATTATATTTTTAAAGCAAAGGAATATAGGCTTTGGGGGATCTTGTAAGTGGAAACAGATCTTCCTCTTTCTTCTTTCACTTATACTTTGCTTCTTATTAAGTCCGATCTCCCTAATAATGCAAGAACTTGGTAGATGTGTCTGCCACAGGGCACGGCCTTGTGCAAATGCTGAGCTGGAAGCACTGGGATTTTCTTTTCCATCCTTGCACCCAGACAAGTTCTTCACTCCCATGAATCTTGTAGCTCTGTTCAGTCACATTTGGGTGACTAGGGAGTAAAACTGCTAGCTAGAAAAGGGAACACTAAAAGCAAGGGAGATACTACCTCTCATCTTCAGTTCCTTGCCTTCCTCATCACAGAGTGGTGATACCTTGCAAATAGCACTAACTGGGGTGTATCTAAGCAGGGCCAAGGCAGGAAAAAATTCAAGACAATTTGACTCTGTTATTCAAACAATTAAAATTGTCTGTCTAATCTAGTGGAGGAGTAATAATTCATTTACTTAATAAAGAAAGCCTTGTTCAGAACAAAATGAAGTACTTCACAAAAAAAGCCTGGAATATGCCATCCATTTTCCCCAATCTCTTGCAGAAATCAGTGACTTTTGAGAGGTAAATTGTTAACTCCCATAAGACTAGAGTTTTATCATGATTTATGCAAATACTATTGAATTTACTACAAATACAAATATCTGTATAATTTTATATAAAAAAATTAAATAAAGACTGTGGTGTGTGGTTGTCCATTTGACAGCATCTGAGGTGATTGCAAAACATTTTTCAACCTTTAATTTTTAACTTGAAATGGCACTGGATTGCATATTTGAGATTTTTTCCTGATTCATCTTCTATTTTGGGGGTTCATTTGAAATCAGTGGATTTTTTCAAGCAGTGAAAACAGACCTGGAACTGAGGCATAGGAATCTTTCAGGAAAGTATTTTTATGCAGTTACCTGTAAATGTGTTTTTTCTGTAAACACAGAGAGATTACAGTTCCCTGCTCTACTGCCTAGAAATTTAGTCTGCTTTTTCCCCTTGTATTCACTATTAGTCCTACATAATGTCAATTGTCAGGGTCAATTTCTTAATTTGTCAAAATCGGTAGGACTTTTTTTCCCCTTACATTTTGCTTTTTTCCTCATAGTCAAAACCAGTAAAACAGAAGTACAATAAATCTTTAAGCTATTACTGTCAGAACAAAATGAACATCACTTACAGCAGCTGATTGTTTAAAAAATAGATGCATATGCTATTTGATTTTCTGTTCACTAGAATGACTTTCTTTTTCCCTTCTTAACAAAAATTCTCTTCTTTTGATCTTATTCAGAAAGGCAGTAAGAGTCTTTTTTAGGAACACTTGAAACCCTCAATAGATGCTGATTTTTCTACAACATCTGCCATGTTCCTATTTTTCCATGCTGAACAGACATTTTTTAAAAGTAAATGCAGAGCAAAACAGATTTTGCTAAACCTTAATTAGCATTTTTATAAAATACTTCACCCATAGAATTTAATATGAGAATTCTTTATGGCATGACTGGTTTAGCCCAACAGTAGAAGTTGTATTATCATCTTATTTGTCTACTGGGTAGAGACTGTAGCCCTGATTTAACCTTTCTTATGCTTTAAAGCTAAATTTTAAACCAAAGCAAAGCTGTCATTATTGCTAATCTGCTCTTTGAATTGTACCAGTACTCATTTAACTTTTTATAATACCAAGACAGTGCAAACCTTATACTGTCACACACTCGTTACAAAAGATACTCAATAGTGAATACATCGTGCAGTACATCATGGAGGCTTTGTAACTCAAGGGGAAGGTTTATGGTGAGGTACACTAAATCTTCCCAAATGCAGCACTCAGATAAACAATTTTTTTCCCAGTTCCCAGTTCCCACAATAAATTGAAATAAGTTTCTTGATATTCATTTTTTTTCTCACTGTCACATATTCACACATTCCTCTAAAAGTTATTATGATGACCAGGCTTCACCTATCATGATATGAGAAAGGCAAATATTAGGTCTTGCTTCTCATCACCACCAAAAAAAACCTAATGGCTGTATCTTTGATCAGACAGTATAACTGCTTTCTAATTGGAAATATGAAGTACAAAAGAGCTCAACAGCACTCAAATGAGCTGCCATTGAAGCATGTCTTAAAATTTAGAGGTATTTTGTCAATATCATTGTTGGGGGGGATGTTAATAAGTCATCTGTTTAAATATCTTTGTGATATATTTTAATTGTTCTGTAGAGTAGTGATGATATGCTGAATTAAATGAAGAAACCAAAGGGTTTTTTTCTTAATTTAATTTGAGAAACTATATCTCTTACCAGATATTATGAGTAAATCAAACCCAGTGCAAAAAAGCTTATGATATGAAAGATTCAATGACTTTCAATATTTCAGTTTTATTTCCAGTTAATCTCTGATTAATTGCTGAAAGAGGGGAAAAGTTTTATTTCTACTATTATGATGATGTTAGCCATTTTAACTGGCACAGTTTAAAATAAAACAAAGATAAGGAAAAGAGAAATCTATATATTCAGTTGATGAATTCTCATCAAATTACATTGTTCCTGACAGTGAGTGAATATTAAGCATATGCTCGCAGTTCTATCACATTTTTTATTTATTTAGCATGTTTTATATGCTAGAATGCAACTTTTATAATGATAATGAAAAGTTATATTTAGTACTTGTTCAGCTTCCATAATTTCTTTCATTAATATTTACTTCTATAAAAATGTCTTGAACATGATCTTTTTTCAGTATTTTTTTTTCCTGGCAGTCTTTTTATGATGATATTATATTCTTAAAAGGAGTGTGGGGAGATCCCAGTTCTGAATCTTTTGGAAGAGGTAACTTTTTTAAGGTTTCTTCATCTCTAAAAGAAATTTTTTCCAAGCTAATTCTATTTCTGTGTTACAGAATAATTGCATTCATTTTCTTCCATCAGTTCCACTTTAGCCAAAAATTGCCTTTTATCTCTAAATTATTACTGTTCCTCCCAGTTAATTTCTTTTTCCTTCCAGAAGTTGTCTCAGTATACACTATATGACTGCTAGCTAGATGATTTGGTATCCAGTTCTTAAGTGCTCACAGATCCTTATGTCTTCCTAAGTTCCCACAGATCACCTCTGCTTTATTATGCTTATTGACATTTTCAAGACAGCTAAGGGATGTGCTTCTGTCAGCATGTCCATAATGTCCAATACAGCCAATGTTATGGCTGTGGGTTGCCTGACTAGGAGACTTTTTTCACAGTTCGTTGTTGTTGTTGGTTGTTTTTTTTGGTTTTGTGGTTGATTTTGTGT
The DNA here is from genome assembly GCA_013389945.1 of Fregata magnificens. Classification (NCBI taxonomy): domain Eukaryota; kingdom Metazoa; phylum Chordata; class Aves; order Suliformes; family Fregatidae; genus Fregata; species Fregata magnificens. Next base: position 155,129 of record WAAD01034990.1, read on the forward strand.
TTTGTTTTCCCCACAAATACCTTCAGCTGATCTCACATGGAGGCTCTGGAAAAAGACTGTTCCTCTTCCTGTCTCCCTGGAACCACTGGGGAGTCACTGGAGCAAGAACTGGTGTTCTGGAGAGTCCCAGGGTTAGCTACATTGGGAAATGCCTTATTCAGCTGAAGGTTGTTCTTAAATGTCTCTTTAATGGAGTTTGCTCTCTTTGGGGATCAGTTAGCACACTTCAGAGGCACTTGTCTGTAGTGGTAGGATACTGAAAAAACAGTACTTTCGTAATATACGTTCCCATCCAAAAGTAATACATGCTCTTTTTTCTACCATACCAATCTATTCTAAAACCTGTTGTATGACTAGTATTAAACTGATGTAAGTCTCAACTCAGAGAAGGATTGAGCCCGTACTTACTTATTTGAGTCTCTGTTTACTCTGTTTCTGAAAACATCTGGAACTGTTATAAGCCACAGCTTCCTTCAAACTAAACAAAAAGTTAGGAAGGAAATTAGGAGCTTTATTGGTAAGATAAACATTAAACTATCATGACATACTGGATCTAATGTATTTTTTCTTAAATAATTAACTTCTAAGGAATAAGAGGGAGAAATAAGGAAACACGATATATTTGAAATGAACTTCACTAAAAATGAAAAAAACTAGAAATTGTATGACACAAACATCCTTTAAATCAGAAGTGCCTTTGTTTTGATATTCCAATGCACATTGGCATGTATGTTTTGTTTCCCAGTTGGACATTCTGACTGAATGAGCTGAATCACTTCACTATTACAAAATGGTCACAGCTCAACAAAACGTATTTCAACACAAGCAACTTCAAAGCAACTTATCTGGAAAGAAGAGTGCAAATGGAAAACATGCATTAGAAAGGAGACAATTTTAGCAAAATAATCACAAATGAACCCCGTGGAAAGAAATTCTGAATATAAAGAAGTAAAATCAGATACACTCCTATGAATTGTTATTGACAAGGCAACCATCAAAACAATGCACGTGTCTGGGTATCTCCAGTTGGTGGAAGAATGGTCAAGAGAAGAAAGTGCAACTTACTCAGGAAATAGAAAACAAAGCTACCAGTAAAAAAAGTGAAGCTTGACATTGTTACTGTAATATCACAAAAATGTGTGACATTAGGGTGCTTATTTCTCAGTACGGCTGACAAAGCATATATGGGTTGAAGATGGTTAGGGAAATTCAACTATAAAATAAAATACACCTTTCTTTTTGTGACTGTCATTAAAAACTGTATCAGCTGACCAGAGAACTCAAAAAATATTCTGAGTATTTAAAAACAAGATTAACTGTGCTCCTATAGAGAAGTAAACTCATTTATACTCAAATCTTGCCACCATGGTGATGGTGGTCATGGTGGTCTTCAAATTATGAATCTATGAATCACCTTAGTCATGTAATTCCTTCTGCGACAAAAGGAAAATAGTATTTTTTAACATTTTCTCTCTATCATCATAACTAACACAAATATGTGAAGACCATAACAGTCATAAAAGACGGATTTCAGTGATTCAGACAGCTGATTGAAGGAATTCTCTCAGACCTTTTTGCTTCCTTTCCACAACTAACTACATGTATTCTATATTTTGTCTCTTCTGCATTTCCAAATCCACTTGTACTTCCTGTCAGCAGTATCAGGGGTTTGCAACAACTATGTCTAACACACTAGATATGCTGGGCAAACATTCTAAGATCATAGGTTAAATGCTGTTTCTGAAATATATGGTTGGTATGCTATGCTAACACGCTCAGGGTTGAAATGATCACAAAATGAAGACCTTTTTCACCTAAGACAGATTGGTAGAGACCTTTCATTTTCTTTTTTTCCTTTCTTGGCAAACATCACCATGTCTGTCTTTTGGAAAATAATGAAGCCACTAATTACATAATTAGTAACAATAAAACACTAAATAATTACCTGCCTTTACAAAGACTTAAATATCAGTAGCAATCTATTTTATTTGATATATGTAAGTTTATCTGCTTTCATAAATAGGCACTTAAGAGCAAACTCTATAATTTAGTAGCATTATTTACTTAGGTTCTTCAGATGCAAACATCTAAAATGGACAGGTCTACCACAGAAGGAGAGGAGTCCCATCCTGAAAGATTAAAAAATGTTAGTCCAATCACATTATTTAGATATAATGCAAAGATATCCAGATTAAATGTAATCATAGAATCACATCTTTATAGAACAGTTTAGCTTGAGCGGAACCTTTAGAGGTCATGTGGTTCAACCTTCTGCTTAAAGTGGGGCTAACACCAGTGCAAATGGCTTAGAGCCATCTCCTGGGAAACTTCAAAGATCTCTAAAGATGGAGACTCCACATCATCTCAGAGCAGCCTGTGCAATTTTTTATTACTCTCCCTCTGAAGAATTTTTCTTATATCTAACTGGAACCTTCCTTGCTGCAAATTGTAACTGCTACTATTACCTGTTCATTGTGCACTTCCAAGAAGACTCCAGCTTTGTTTTCTTATTCTAAGGATAGTCAGTCTAATACCTTCCTATTAACTGAAGACAGCCATTAATACTTCCCTTTAGCCTTCCCTTCATCAAGCTGAGAAAACAAACTCTCCCAGCCTCTCCTTATGTGATGTGCTCCTGTCCCTGACCATCTTAGTGTCCTTCTGCTACATTCACTCTAGTTTGTCCATCTGGTTTTTTGTACTGAGGACCCCAAAACTAGACACAGCATTCCAGATGCTATCTCACAAATATCAAATAGAGAAGCCTAATCACTTTCCTCAACCTGCTAGCTCTGGCCTTACAAACGCAGCTGAATATGTGACTGGTCTTTGTCATCACAAGGGCTCTCTGCTGACTCACATTCACCCTGTTATTCATATTGACCCCCTGATTCTTTCCTGCAAAGCTGCTTTCTAGCAAATTAGCAGCTTCCAACTTAAATATTCACATGGGATAATTCTATACCAGGAGCAAGACTTTCTATCTGACTTTGTTGAACTTCTCAACAGCCCATTTCTGTAGCCTGTTGAGAAGTCCCTGAATGACAGCCCTGCCCTCCAGCATACTGACTACTTGCTGAGTTGAGCAGAGCTAATGTTAGGTCAGATTGCCCAGGGCCTTCTGACAGAAACAAGAATATGTCACACACAGTAAGGAAGGTTTTTTGTTAGGTTTTTTTTTATCTTTTAATGAGCTTAATACTTGAAAACACAGCTTACAGGTCAGATAAGCCTTTGGAGGGCTCATCTCAAATCTTGCCTTAGCTCACACTTCTTCCAGATTCATTTTATCTGAATAATTCTACTGTTTTATTATGTATTTACTAACTGGGACCAAAACATCTTTCAATAGATACCCTCTGGGTAAAGATGAGGGAAGGCTGAGAATGAAATACCTCCCTTGCCTAGCTTCCAGAATTATAGATTCTTCATAAAAATACTTACTTGTGTTAGAATATGTTATCCTTATGAAGAGGATATTATGTAACTCACTTTATTGCAGGGGGAAGGACTGAAGAAGGTGAAAAGCTGGGCATTTAAGTACCTCTTACCTGTCCTGTAACTGGGAATCCAACTTGTTCTGTTTGTGACTAGAACTGCCTAGAACATCCAAGAAGAAAACCATAAGCACTTTGAAGCTGCTGATTTGATTTCCCTTTGATTCAGGTCACACTGTTACAAGAGTCTGCAGGCATTTTTCCCTCTCATTATTCATGTTTCATGTTGTTTAGCTGTCTTAGTTGCATTTAGGTAAAAAATGTGGATCAAAGATGAAACAAAATATAACTGTTTGTTAGGTATGAACCACATGTTAATATAGTTATAATTGATTTATTCACAATATTAGACTTATTCCTTCCCGCCCTTTCACCAGTTTCCTTATTTCATCTTTTGTTCAATGTTAGTGTCTCTTTTGCTCCCAGTTTTAGATCTCTTACTTTCTTTTCTTCTGTATTTTTCTTGTCCTCAAGTGTAATTGTTATATTTGTTACAGGAATTTCTCTCATACACAGAACTCATAATCAGAGCTTGCTTTTTCTCACTCAGTCTGTTTGATGTTTGAAAGCATATATACACCTGATTTGGAATATTTTAGAAGTGTTGTGGTTTAACCCCAGTCGGCAACTAAGCACCACACAGCCCCTCATTCAACTCCCCCTCCTGTGGGATGGGGGAGAGAATCAGAAGAGTAAAAGTGAGAAAACTCATAGGTTGAGATAAAGACAGTTTAACAGGTAAAGCAAAAGCCATGCATGCAAGCAAAGCAAAACAAGGAATTAGTTCACTACTTCCCATTGGCAGGCAGCTGTTCAGCCATCTCCAGGAAAGCAGGGCTCCATCACACGTAACGGTTACTTGGGAAGACAAAACACCATCACTCCCAGTGTCCCCCCCTTTCCTTCTTCTTCCCCCAGCTTTATATGCTGAGCATGATGTCATATGGTATGGCATATCCCTTTGGTCATTTGGGGTCAACTGTCCCAGCTGTGTCCCCTCCCAGCTTCTTGTGCACCCCCAGCCTACTCGCTGGTGGGGTGGTGTGAGAAGCAGACTTGACTCTGTGTAAGCACTGCTCAGCAATAGCTAAACCATTGGTGTGGTATCAACACTGTTTTGGTCACAAATCCAAAACATAGCCCCATACTAGGTACTGTGAAGAAAATTAACTCCATCCCAGCCAAAACCAGCACAAGAAGTTAGTAGCAATCATTTATTGTGAAGTTAACAGAAAAATGTAGGTACTCTGAATTTCCATGAGCTCATTTATCAAAGAGTGGTGATGTTGACAGAATTCTGATCTTGTGTTATAAATTCCAGGGACTCTGTTTCTTAACTGTCCTTTTAGTTCCTCTTGCAAATTCTGCATGACATGCAGCGCAAGTTTCTTTGGGTTATTTGTTGCCGGTATAATAGCAATGATACAGGGAGATAGCAGAAGAGATTTTGCATATTTTAGAAATATAGAAGTCCAATTGCGATTCTGATAGAGGTGGATAACACGGCTGTGCCTGTGTGCACACCCACTGCTCTTAGTAATTTTTGGGGTGGTCCAGAAGCTCACCAGCCAGTTATCTGCATATATGAGTTAATTGACTGGCTTGAGACAATGGACAGACTTGGAATTAAGTGACTGGCTGGATCTTCCTATTGAGTATTTCACGTATTGTTACAGCAGCCCTCCAGGAGATAATGTTGGGCAGCCCTAGAATTCCCACCATGCAGCTCCTGCTGTGCCCAGCCTAATTTGTATGCCTAAATGTCTTGATTAACATCCTAAATGGAGTGTCCCAAATAGTCACCATTTTATATTCTATTTCAGTCAATAAAGAAAGGCTTCAGCTGTGAAAGGTCTAACAGATTCCCAGCTTGTCCAAAGGAATGAAAAGCTTCTGTAAGTTCTGTTTCATATTCATCATTCCATGTAGATATCTTGGATATCCAGAAACATCTGAAACAGTGATAATGTTTCATTATCACTTCAAACCAAAATGTGTGGAGCTTAACTGGGATTTAAATTTTCAAGGTTAAAGAGTTCTGATGTTCCTCCACTCATGACTTCTATCTATAACTCTATAAATAATTTTTTCCATTATGTTGGAAATATAGGGATACTACATTCCGGTACATTCATTTTTTTTAACAACATGAAAAATATTTAGCCTTCATAGTTAAAAATCCCCTAAATAAAAAAATATATGTTCCTCAATTTGAAGTTTATTCCCATCCCATTTATTTTCCTTAAGTTGTCTGGTCACAGAAGAACATATACATCATGTGTAAATCAACTAATACAGAAAGTGTTTTGTGATGACAGAGTGTTTATATGAAAGTTAGAAAATTACAGGTGATTTTACTTTTATTATAGTAACCATCTTTTAATATTTAATGTTGCATGTATATTTAATATTTAATCTAAATCACCACGAAATAATGGTATATTTGTGATTTAGTCTTGCAAGTATTCTGTGTATTTCAAAGAGACCAAAGTGTGTTGGAGGCAGGTGTTGTCTGGTACTTATTGCAGTACGAAGAAAGCATCATGTGCTTAATTCACTTCTCTATAAATAGGCTTGTAGAGTCATCTGAGACACCCTGGAGTACCCAAGACATATGCCAGCATCTGACAGATATGATACAGAAACTATGAGAAACCCACATCATTCTGGAGCAGCACCTAGTGGTGAGGAGGAATGCTTAAGGGCATCTCAAATGACATCAGACACCTCTCTGTGGTCAAATAAACTGTATTCAGTTATACTTTTTCTGTGCGCCCTCATATAATTTGATCAGCCTTGAAAGGATGCTAAAGATTAGATCACAATTATCAAAATATGTTTAGTAACATTAACCATTATTGACTGATTCATTGATGACATTAATGATTGACATATTGACTCTTTTTCCTAGGTCTAGAAGTAGGCAAATATATTTTACTTTCATTTATAGCTCAGAAAGGTCCATATAAATATGACCTTTAAGATCAGTTTTAAACAGATCAATGAAGAAAACATGCATTTGTCATTATTTAGAAGAAAAAAAAGAAAAAAAAAGAAAATAAAAACAACAACAGAAAAAAATGGAATAGAATGGAAAATTAATATGATTAATTTACCTCCATTTTTCTCATCTATTATACCTAATAAACACAAATAAATAAGAACTTTCCTCTTGTGTGACCAATCTGATCAGACTTCGTCAAAAGAAATTTTGGGTTCAGAATTTGCAGGGATATGGGCAAAATTCAAAATAAAACTTATATAAAATCCTTCAAAGACTATACATAAGCAACACATCTGCATAAAACAATATTCATTAATTTGGAAACAATTTTTTTGTAAGTCAAATTTTGCAGCTATTTGTTGTTGCAGATCTCCCATCATGTCTCCCCAGTATTATCATAGATACATTTTAATTGTGTAATTTTTCTAGAAGGGGTGTTTAATAACGTGTGTGATCATAATGTGTATATGATTTTACTGTTCTGTGTGACTGTATTATTCCTACACTACCAAGGATGCACTCTTCCCACAAGGTATGAATGAGTTTTCCATCTCCTCTTTTTCACAGTAGATTCTCTCTACCTGAGGGTACCATGAAGTTTTGAGCTACGATTCACCTCCCTGAGAAGAGTCATACTGTTTTTCAGTGACAGAAAAATTGTAATATTTCAATGGTCCCATGAGGAAATCTTGACCAAATTTCCAAAACCAATGAAGCCTTTGTATCCTGGTAGAGGGGATGCTTAGTACAGGTCTGGTTGCTCTTTCCATCTCTTTGTCCAGTTCATCAATAGATGGCAGCAAATAGCTCTTTTACCTCTGATCTCCAGCCCAGAGGGTTACACACATTTATTTATTTAGTGTTCTTTTCTATTTCTGCCTTTCTTTCTAAAAAGGTCATGTACATGACTGTATGTGACAATGCATTACACTATAGAACATATATAACTCAAGTAGGTAACTTCTTCACCAGCTCCTTGCTAGGGAGAATTCATAGGGTTTCACTGGGAACTGTAAACAGCTCCTGCCAAATCCAAGTTAGCAAGGATGTGTGTACATATCTTGTACACAGAAATTCACTGAAATAATAAAGTCACAGATAGAAATATCCCATATTTAAGTTCCCATTTATTAAGGAGCCACAAAAATCATTCCCTAAAACCAAGGTTCCAATATATCCTTTTGATAATGTTTTTCTTTTGTTCCTCAATTTCAGGTTTTGGAAAAGATTTTGCTCCACTTAGACATGTCCAGCATGCCTTGTGCAGCTTGTCCTAGAAAAGCCCCTTGGGCCTACTCAGTCTGGATAAAAAGGATGTGTAGTTATCTCTGAGCTAAAAAAATGCTTTCTAAAGCTGCAGAAAATCTTGGCAGATTCCACTGTATGTACTCAGAAATATTTTTTTCAATTCCTATAACTGTGTCCTGAAAAAATTTTGCTTTCAAACTTTGGCACTTTCTCTCTCTCTCTCTCTCAAAAAAAAAAAAAAAAAAAAAAAAAAAAAGAAAGAAGTGAAAGTAGACTTCAAAATCCACAAATCAAATGCCTTCCTGACCCACTATTATGTAGAGAAAGTAGAGAAAGATATAGTAGGGAAAACTTTGCTCAAGTTCCAGTGAAATCATCTCTGACTTTAGAACTAGTAAAGATATTTTAAGCACAAGGGGTGCCTGTTTAAGAAAGTAAAAACTTGTAGGAAACCAAAACTTTAGTTAAGGTTGACTATGATATTTCAAAACTTCATATTTAAATATTGTTGTGCAAATTAAAATGAAAATATATCCATCTTTAAATGAAAGCAGGTATCACACTCAACTGATACAGGAGTCCCTAAGAAAATACAAGAAAACTAAGATGAATCAGTAAAATATGTTCAGAAAACTTTGCTGAGAATCTCCTTTGCAATCAGTTTGCTGATACCTGAGCTAATGACACTTTATCTACCTCACACTGCCATAAGAGTACTCTTCCTCACAGTGTGTTGCCATGATGATGCTCTTGGGATATAAAAAGAAGATGGTAAAAAGAGATTAATAGATAACTAAAAATATTTTGATGCAGTGTACATTAGAAAATGAAAAGAAAAATAAAAACATTAAAATACCAGCTTTTGTGTCACCTCTATATAACAAAAGCAGTTAATTCCTTTCTGCTGAGAACCATGAGCCAGACATCCCTGATAAAAAAGGACAGATGGAAGAAGTGCTGAGTGTCCATGTGAGATCTCATCTGGTTTGAGGACTTCAGTTACTATCTTAATACATCCCAGTAAAGCAAAAATTATATGAATCACACTTTTTTTTCCCAGACAGGTAATTTTTGGGTTTTTTTTAAATATATGGTTTTTTCTATTAGGAATCTGCATTCAGCTTGGATGGTTCTGGGGAAAAAAAAAAAAAAAGTAAGATTTAATCCCAAAGAAATATATGTATAATATAAAAAAGGAAGAGAGAAAAAAAATCAGAATATGTGACAATACACCATTTAAAATAGTCTGCAAATGATAGATGTTGAAAGTGCATTTAAAAAATTACCGATGTGAAATGAATTTAACACAGGTTGTGTAATTTATTAAGTCTGACAGTGTTCAATTACTTACTTAAGCCAATAAAGTTATTGAGATTTGGAAAGGAAAATGAGAGTTTGTCTTCATTTACTCAAGATGTCCTTCATTTGTTATTAAAGTTTTAATTTATACATATTGCCATTTTTATAAAATGAATTTTCTATACTAGTCATAATTTTCTCTTTTGAGATTTAACATGTTATATGTGAAAATAATTATAAAATGTCATATATTACTGCTGCATCTTGAGCCACTGTTGTGATGGAATTGAAAAACACTGTGTTCAAGGTTCAAGCCACTAGAGTTTCTGTCTTTGCTACATTACCTGTGACAGAACAAGAATGTTGCCAGTGTAACAAGCACTCTTGTGTGAAATCAGTGAGGTTGAATTGTCAGTGACCAGTCCACCACTTCCTGGTAAGTTCTATTTTCTGTTTTCTTAAATTGTCATGTTTTAATTATTTTTGGAGAAAATATTATGTGAAAATCCATCACTGGGATATTATTAGGCAAAAAAATGTATTTCATTGTTACAAAGTTCAAGGATAGCTGACACAGATGTCATATAAAGCATGAACAAATATTGTTTTAATATTTCTGTGTAGTGCTATCCATCATGAAAATAATAGAACTTAATGTCTGATCACAGGAAAGATAAAGATATTGCTTTATTAATTGTTTTTTTTCCCTTGAGAAAGAACACTTTTATTTGGGGCTCAGCTGTATAATTAGCATTGTATTGTAAATTGTTTATAATGTATGGAAAATCAGAAATGAAGATCTAGTGTAAGGTATATAACTTAGCCAGAACATTCAGTAGAAGTTGTTCATTTTGTTTTATATTGGCAGTCAATGAACATTACATGTATGTTCAGCTGAAGGAGTTGTGTTGTTATATTTTAAAATAAAACTAAGGAAGAAATATAGGCTCTACTATGCTTAAACTCTTTCTGTGACTCAGGAAGGGAAACGTAAAAATTATTTCATGAAGCCCATGTTTGGGCTTCATGCCTTAGTATGAGATAAAACTATTTGAAACTTAATTTGTGTTATTTGGTCACAGCCTCAGGAACTGGCATGGAGGACTACAAAGCAGTAGTAGAGCTCTGTTTCCCTGGATACACCTGTATGCAAGATACTTCAGCTACTGCTTAGCGATATACTGAGGAGAGAGGTCTCTTTCTGGTTAATTAAACTGGTTTACTTCCATTTTGAACCTATGACACCTGCAGATGTTCTCCTCCACAGCACTGTGACCCCTGAGGCGTCACAGCTCTGGCAGGGGCAGGGATGGTCTCTCTTGCAGGGCAAGGGTTGCCTTGACTGGTTGGAGGTAGCTTGGAGTCATTAGGAGGCCTTTGGAGCCATTCCCTCCCCGCCCCTGCACTCACACGACTCTTGCCCGTGACTCTTGTCTGCTTCTAGTAAATTATTTCCTGTTCTTGAGGCTTCTGGAAGTACTTGTGATGTGACAGCCTCTACGTGATGGTCCGGTCCTCCTTGTTAAAGGGAATATGAGGACGGTGAGTTTCAGGACCCAGGGCCATTCTCATTCCTTGTGTGCTAGAGTAAGGCTGCTGTGATCCCCTGACACTAGGTCCAGCCAATGTCAAGGCTGAGCAGGTATCCCTAGGGTGTACACACACACACACACACAGAGGCGGCCAACCACTGATAGATCAACACAAACACAAGAATGATGCCTTTACAGGTATCACACACAAAACCAGCACTAACATAAACACAAACAATACAAATGGCTTGATCCTCTTCGTACTTGCCATTTTCAGTATAGAAGTTGGACAAGAGAAAAGACAAGTAACAAGTAACAAGGGAACAAAGCAGGGAACCCAAAGAGATGAGACAGGGTATGAGAAAAAGGAACCAAGGAAGAGGCATAGCTGAACAGAGCAGAGGCAGAAGCAGAATTGAAGCAGAAGCATCACAATATGAGAAGGTCTGAGAAGACAGGTTATAATAAAAACAGAAAATCCCCTTAAACAAGCACCCTGTTGCATCCTCACCTAGATGAACTATTCAGTCATTGAGACTCTCTCTACAAATGGCCATTCAATCAGATCTTTTAAAGATTGTGATTGCATGGTCATACCAGTAGGAATGACTTTAAACTTTGTGATTTAGTTTTCAGAAATACATCCCTTTGTGCATGTATTTATCTTTCTTTTCTGAAACCAATTTCCCTCTTTAAATAATTTGTTCTATTCACAAGAGGCTTCATCCTTACTTTTTGTGTTACTGTGTGTTAGGATTGTATCTTCATTGTAGATCACTGTCTGGGAAACTAATAAAAAAAATAACTGGGCAGCATGATCCTAGTTGAAGGTGTCCCACTTCCAAGAGCACCATAAGTTTTAGCAGATGTTGGCCAGACTGCACTAAATATGTGTCTGCAACTTCAGGAGTCTCAGAACTCTTCAATGACCATAGACAGCTACTTTCAGATTTCTCTTTTGTTTTGTTTGTTTGGTTGGTTGGTTGGTTTTTTTGACAAATGAACACTCAGACTCATGTGAATGGCAGAGAGAATATGCAAACCCACTGCAATAAGCAGGAACTCAAACTCACTGTGAACAATGGTACAAAGTGTCAGAAAGCAGAGAGGGCCAGCTGCTCCCTAATGGATGGGAAGTCGAGTGTAATAACATGCCAGCAGGGCAGGGGCCTTGACAGCCAGGGTCCTGTCCTACAGTACCTGAGCAGGGGGAGCAAAGCAGGCCCAGGGGTAGCAGCCAGATTCAACCAAGAGTCCAGATCATTGGGTAAATTCAGAGTGGTTGGACAGATGTGAGGTCAAGCCACAAGGTCAGACAGGTCAGGGTCATAATCATGTCTGATAAAGGTAACCAGGGTCAGACACACTCCACTGATTAGAGGGCAGGTCCGTGGTTACAAGACAAGCATGAGGTCCAAAAATATTAAGGGATTGGAATGTCTTTCATATGAGGAGAGCATGAGAGAGCTGAGATTATTTAGCCTGGAAAATAGAAGGCTCCTGGGGATCTCATCAATGTGTATAAAAGCCTGATGGGAAGGAATGAAGAGGGAGACAAACTCTTCTTGATAGTACCCAGATAAAGGCCAACAGGCAATGGGCACAAATAGACATGAAATTCCATCTAAACACAATAAAACAGTTTTTTACTGTGAGGTTGGACAAACACTGGAATAGGTTGTCTGGAAGGGTTGTCAAGTCTCCATCTGTGGAGAACCAGAACCTAACTAGAAACAGTTCTGCACAATTTGCTCTAGCTGACCCTGCTTGAGCAGGGATTTTAGGCTGGGTGACCTCAGGAGGCCCTTTCCAACCTCAGTGATTCTGTGATTCTGAGGTGAAGCCAAGAAGTCAGTCTGCAGGTCAGAGATCAGACCAGTGGAGCCCATGGTCAGGCAGGGGCATAACTGTTGGCTGAGGTGGAGACTGGTTCACATGCAGTGTATTTGAGGCAGGGACAAATACTGACACATTATGTTACCAGGCACCCAACATGTGAATTGATTGTCACCAAGTGCAGGAGACATTAATATAATATCTACTGCAAAGAAGCAAAGATGTGATATTTGATCTAACTTGAAGTGTCACCAGTGAAGAATCCAGGGTCTTGAGTGAGAATAGAATAGATCCATTAGGCAGGGACCTAAAATAATCATCTAGTCCAACTGCCTGACCACTTCAGCACTGACCAAAAGTTAAAACATATTATTAAGGACATTGTCCAAATGCCTCTTAAACACTGTACAGGTATGGGGCATTCTCTGCCAGTCTAGGAAGCCTATTCCAGTGTTGACCACACTCTCAGTAAAGAAATGCTGTGTCTCAGTAAAGAAGGGTGTTGTTTATAAAATCTTGGTCTTGTTCCTTCTGGTGGATGAAGGACGCCCATCCCGTTCCATCCCGTCCCATTCCATCCCCTCTCCTCCCGCCCATCCCCTCCCATTCCCTTCTTTTCCTTCCCCTCCCCTCTCTCTCCCTCCCCTCACATACCCTCTGCTTCCCTTCCCTTCCCTCCCCCCTTTCCCCTGTCACCTCCCACTCCTTTCCCATCCCCTCCCCTCCCCTCCCCTTCCGCTCCTGCCCTTCCCTTCCCTTCCTTTCCCTTCC
>WAAD01034999.1:2270-23838 GCA_013389945.1 Fregata magnificens
TGTTGTATCCGCTTGATGTTCTGATGTGTAATTGACTGAAATAACAAAAGCTGCATTATCTCACAGTGATTTTTCTAAGCATCAATCTTGTTTATCGATGAAACAAATAATTCTTTCACTCTTCTTTCAAAAAAAAGAACAAGAAATTACAGGAGGGTAGGACGGGATGAAGTGTCAGTACAGCGTATACTAAGATACAGAACCTGTCTTCATATGATATGTTTAACACTAATGGAGCAGGTAAATGAAGAACACCATTTTCATGTCAGGCTAGGCTAAAGAGGAGGCATGCAGGTACAATGTACAGGTGTTTTCTTGTTATGTTTTTGGCTCTACATTAGGTCCTCACCTCCAAATATGATACTTGGTATATCTGTTGAATTTTGAACTAGCTTGAGCAATTTCTTATGTAGCAGAACACTCACAAACATTTACTAGCTAAAAGTGTCATTTATTACCCATTTTTCACATGTATTTCATCAAGCATGACTAGAGGTCTGTGATTATGCAAATTTAGTAGCTAAATCACTGCCTTGCAGGCAGTTTTGCCAAAAGTTGATGGGAAATAAAAGGTCATTCTGCTGTATCTATCTAAGACACAGTAACATCTTTCCTTATTCACCAGTCTCTCCTACGCAGGACAGTTTACTTTGTCTATATGCTAAGGTGTGGGATATGGTCCTAACATGATCACTATTGAAACTAAGGCATCACGAGAAACTAAACAGCAATACAGACTGGAAAGTGTTTAATTTGTTGTTGATAAGCCAGAAGGTGTTATTGGTACGCTGTGTAAACTTGCAGTTGAAGACAAGGTTATTTTCATTATGAAGGGTGGGCATATATATTCCTGCTCTTTCTGTTAGGATTTTGCTGCTGTTGATCTTTTAAAACATATTTCATATACATTGACAGAATTTCTGTTGAGATAAAGAATTCACAGGTGTCGGTATCACAGAAGCTCAGAGAAACATCTGTTTAGCTTTACCTTTTCTTCTGGGAGTGTCTTCTCTCTAGTGTCAGGCCATCAGGAAAAAGGGAATTCAAGTAGACTAAATATTAACTGACAGGTGATTTTTCTCACCTCAGGGAAGGTTTTAATATACCAACTTATTATTTCTCTGAGAACAAAATAGACAGAGACACTCTAATTCTTGTGGTAGTAAAAAAAAAAAAAACTTGTGTAACTGAATAAGTGAAAACAATGAGACGTAAATAGGAAGATAGATGAGGAAGTTTGTCTTTAAAAGTCAGCAGATGAAGAAAAATTTGGCCTGAGCCTGTTTTGCAAGCTTCACATTTGGTTCTCTGTGAGTGAAGCTAACTTTCGTACACAAACCATGAAGTCCAAGTTTTTACCCTATCACTAAATCTGGTAGAACAGGGTGATAAAGGGCAAGGTTTCTCCGACTTGGTTTGGCACAAGACATGACAGTAGCACCTACTTCCAAGACAACAGAGTTTGCCCATACCTTCTCAAAACTGGGCCTTAACCTCATCTCCTGCAGGCTTTCCACTTTCAATACTGCACACTTCTGGCGCCATGAGACCATGGTCTCATGGCTCTCTACCATCATCCACACTCATCCTTCTCATAGCAGCCTCCCCTCAAACTGGCACCCAGGTGTGTCTCCCTACCAAAAGCATAGGCCTCCTCGCTAACCCGTCTCCTGTCTCACTTGCCTCACCTTTATCCTGAGCTGAAGTGTAATGTAGTGAGTGGTAGGTTTCAAACCATCCTCTGAGGCAAGTAGCAGTTGTAGTCTTTGACCATGCAGGTTTTCACAAGCACTAGGAGTCATTTTACTCTATTGCTCTTGTATAAGATCTGTGTCCATGTGGAGCCCAAAGCTTCTGGGGCTCCCTGGTGTGCGGTTTGTTGTGCTGCAAATTGTCTGTTTTGAGGTGGTTTGTGACCACCAGTTACAGGTTACTGTAGGGTGACCTGAGGTGGGACATGCCCAGAGCTTTGCCTCTTAGATTACGTGGCCTTGGTTGTTAGCCCTCTGACTGTGGGGAAGCTGTAGCAGTGGACTCACTGCAGACACCCTTTCTTACCTTTCCCTTATACCTCCCGGCTCTGTATTGCCCTGGGGCTCTTTGTGCATTTCTATTGAGGCACCCCAGGTCATGAATGAAAAAGACAGATTACTTCCACTGTGTGACTCTTTATCCCTATACGTGACCTGGGGCATAGCCCCAAAGGCTTAGCCGCTGTATAAGGACTTTACAGTGGAATAAATCTCAGCTTGTGGTCCTTCACTGGGCAGCAATCAACAGCTCAAGCTTCCATAGCTGCCTTGAATGATTTCTGTTGTTTACGTACATTCACACCTCCTGTGCTGCCTACAGCACAGATCAGATAAATGGGCTTTATTATAGTTACCACTTTTATCACCCAACGCTGTCAACAACTAATATGAAGTAGATGATAGGATAAAGAGAAGAAGGATCCCTAATATTGTAATGGTATCTGCCCTGGTGAGGAACAACTAAGGACTGCCCATCAGTTGAGTGTTCCTCAAATTTATCCTCACATCAGTCACATCAATTGCCAGCAATGGTTCCTAAATGTATGTTAAAAATAAGAACTGGGAGCTACATCAAGACAGCAGACAGTGTATATTTTTCCAAATCTTATGGCAGCTTTACATTCAACAACTTGATTTCATTCAGATAAATTTATTGTATTGTTTATTAGCATACATGTTAACGTTTCTGTGGCAGAGAGTCTTTCATATTTCATAAAAATAATAGATAAATATATGTGATTGTTAATTTTTCAGCTTTGGGACAGTTCTCTCTCCCACAGCTTTGAGCCACTCTCCAGATATAAGATCTACTGAACCTTTGAAACCTTGGCTGGTTTACACAATCTGATGTGTAATAAAGACTCTACCATTCTTTTGTTAAACAATATAATCAACGTGTGCTTGAGGTCAGCAGCTTTTCTCTAGCTGACAGCAATTTGAAGAAAAACAGGTGTGGGTTCAGTACCTTTTTCTAGCGTTTGATCTAGCAAAGTGCTGAGCACTCTTTACAGTGACTTTCCTGGGAGAGACATATCCAGGATTTAGATGGGGATCTAGATTAGCATATTTCAGGATATAACTCTGAAATTGCACATTATTTATTTTTAAGAGCACTGTTACTTTGTGTAGGGAAAAGCACAATTGTTCTAAATGTAGATAAAATAGAGGAAAAGCGTTTACAGAGAGCTTCATTCCTGCACAGTACTATTGCTACTGAGTGCGTATAATACAATTTCTCTGGTTTAAAGTATTGATATGTATTCTGTCAGGATTGTCATGTTTGACACTCTTAATATTATTTCAAATACAGCTATGGGGATTGTTTTTTATTTGTACAACTGTAAAATAAATAAGTTTTTTTCATTTTTTTCTGCTATATTCTGTACCATATTCCTTTGTAACACAGTTGTGATAATATTTTTCAATTATGTGCTAATTGTAAGGCTTTGTGGAAGGAGAGTGTCTGGTCCTTTAAGGTGTTTGGTCAAGGACTTTCTCAACACAAAAGGGGATATTAAGAAAAGGAGGAAGCCATAAACAAGCACACAGAAAGACACAAACCGGACTGACAAATTATAATGAAGGCAGCAATGAGAACCAAAACTGATCAGTCGCACTAACTGGTAAGGATATGTGGAGTGTAGGAATGTTTATTCCAGTAAGATTATCTGATCGAGGACCTTGTCAAATGGGATACTAAGGAAAAGGGGGAAGCAATAAAGTATATGGACACACAAACCTGACAGGGAAATCATAATGGAGACAAAGACAAGAAGCCAACCTCACCAGTCACACTAACTGAACAGCTATAAAGAAACTGCAAGCAAACAGGACTTTGCGACTGATAAGGATGCAGGCCTGAGGGTCTGGGATGTTGGAGGAGAGTTGGTGGGACTGTGCAAACTGATGAGGCAATGTGCAGGGGAGGAATACACAGAAAAGGGGCCGGTCGCGTGTAAACAGTGGCCAATCAGTATGCTTGTTTGGCTGAGCCCTGTGCCTGATTGCTGCAGTCTGTCCTAGCTCCCCATTAAATCTTTTCTTAACTACCTCTCTGCATAATCTCACTCTCTATCCCATGCATGTGAGCGTTGCAAGGACTCAGTGCCAGCTGCTGGGGCACCATTGTGAGAGGACTGGGTGCCAGCTGCTGGAGTCAGTGTGGGGGCCCCTGGCCTGTGGTGTCGGCTACTGGAGCGAGTGGGGGTCTCAGTTGCTCTCTAAAACTACATGAAAGGAGGTTGTAGCGAGGTGGGTGTCGGTCTCTTTTCCCACGTAACAAGTGGTAGGATGAGAGGAAACAGCCTCAAGTTGCACCAGGGGAAGCTTAGATGGGATATTAGGAAAAATTTCTTCACTGAAAGCATTATCAGGCATTGGAACATGCTGCCCAGGGAAGCGGTTGAGTCACCATCCCTGGAGGTGTTTAAAAGATGTGTAGATGTGGCACATAGGGACGTGGTTTAGTGGTGGACTTGGCAGTGTTAGGTTTGTGGTTGGACTCAATGATCTTGAAGGTCTTTTCCAACATAAATGATTCTATGATTCTATGATTCAGTGCCAACAGCTGGAGTAAGTGGGGGTCTTTAACCTCAAGCAGTCAGGTGGGGACAGTGTGTGTTCCCAAAACCAGCTGCTGGGGGTCACCAGCGTGAGTGAGGCGAGTGAGGGGCTCAGTACCAGTGGCTGGAGCAGGACCGCAGATCACAGCCCGTGTGCCTGGTGCTGGCTGCTGGGGGGGCGAGTGTCTGTATCTTCCCCAAACCTGGTGTGCATGGGTAACCACCAGCAAACTTCAAGCTGGACCAGCCGGCAAGTAGGAGACCCTGGGTCGGGGCAGGGGTCTCAGGCTGGCAGAGGGTCTATGCTGGTGTGCCCAGGGGGACCTGCAAGTGTGGGGCGAGTGTGTGAGTGCTGCGGGTTTGGAGCAAGCACTGAGCTGGACCAGCCGGTGAGTCGGGGACCTGTGGGGCAGGCAAGGCGGCCCAGGACTGGGGCAGGGGTGCCAGGCAGGCAGAGGGGCTGTGCTGGTACTCAGGGGATCCACGAACATGTGTGTGCTTGTGAACCTGGAGAGTGTCCTGTGTGTGCTGCACTAGCGACCTTCTGTCTCTGCCAGCCCAGGAGGAGGAGGGGGCTGGACTGCCTGCCCTTTTGTTTGTGTGAGTCCTCTATGGGGGTGCTGTCGGAGGTTGCGCCTCCTCTGTGGCAGTGCGTGTGACCGGCCACGTCAGTGTCTGTATCTGTGTATGTCACAGGGACACGTGCTCAGCTTCACTTCTGGTTGAGCCTGGAAACTGGAAAGCAGCAGTGACATCCCTCAGCCTGGGCAAACATCCTGGGGCAGCGGGCTGGGCTCCGTCAGCTGGGCAGAAGCAGTCCTGGCCCGAAGCAGCTGGAGGACGCGGCCACTCATAATGCCCCATTAATACAATCTACTATAAAATGTCTGAAGTGGTTCACATGAGAGCAAAACTTGCCCAGTGAGGGCCAGAATTAATCTCTGTGTGCACTTCAGAATTTAAAAGAAAATGAAAAATAGCTTGTAGAAACCATATACAGTACTGCAAAAAACATAAACTATGCTTTAAAGCCTATTAAATCAATCAGTATCATGGTTTAATCAATATCAGATTTCTAAACCTTTACCAGCCATGCTGCAAAAGCAAATACACAACTCCACCCTGGCTATAGAAACTAGAAAAAAAACCCTAGCCTTGTCCATAATGAATCTGATATTTTTATTCTATAATTGCAGATGCAGCCTTCACTCACTGTTGGAGCTTGTGTGTAGTTGAAAATGCCATGACAGTCAATATTTTGCTGAGCTATGTTCTTTTTCATGGCACAGGGGCAAAAGGCCATATTTTGCTGAATCCTGCTTATAGCTCTGTAATATTAATTAGGTTATTTTCAATGACTATCTGTTTTTATTGGGAAAGTGCTGTCTTTTGATTACTTACTACAGCAAAAATATAAGCATATAATTCATGATCAGTAGCTGTGTCCGTGAAAAATTCTTGCACTGTAATGAAGACCTGTTTACACTGGCAGTATTCAGCTGTGCTTTCTCCTGCAGCCTTTAACAGTGGCCTTCTGAGCCCCACCTTTCTGTATTCAATTTATGCCTTCCTATCTTCTCTTTGTCTTTTATGTTCCAAAATAAATACATATATAGATCAAGGAGATGTCTTCACCATTTTCTTATTACAAAACTTTAAGTTTATTTGATATGATTCAAGTGCTCCTTCTAAGCCTTAAGAAATCTGATTAACAATATGAAAGACTCCTTCACAAAGGAGTGTTGCCAAAGGAAGTGTAATTTCCACTTCTAGTTTAGTTGTCCCTTTATGGCACTCAGGTGATAACAGAGCTAGCCAACTATACAGGTAGCTAGTCAGCAAAGTAGAGAGGCCGCAGTCTCAAAGAAAAAGAACACTTCTTTTCTGGAGACTAAAATGTATTCCAAGGGAAGCGTAATGAGAAACATAAAATGGCAAAGATGGAAGTAGAAGGGTCCACTCTAAAGGAGACATCGTTGCTTGAGTCTCAGTGCTCTTTGATTGTTTTAGAGCAAAGAGGAAACATCTCTCCTTAAAAGGTGTCTGTTGATCACCAGTCAGCTTCTTAGTCTCCTCACAGTCATTCCATGTTCTCTAGACTGTTGTATACATACTCTGGGTATTGTTACCTTTTCAACTCGTTGTACATTGCCATAATTTGAGTGGAAATAGTGGAGTTGATTCTATTTAGTGCAGAGTGTGTTTAAAATACAATGGTATTTAGTCTTTTGAAAGAGTGAGGAAAAACAGGTCTATAGACACTTGTCAGATATTACCTGTACATCAAAGACTCAGAGAAGAAATACAGTCTTCACCCTATTGCTATTAAAGCTACTGTCTAGAGTCAGATGGGAAGTTTTGTCCCCCTTTCGCCTCTATCGACTAGCATCTCTTGTGATGCACCAAGGAGCATCCTCTGTTGAAGAGCCAGGGGCATCTATGACTCTTCTCCATTCTGAGAGGTAGTGTGAAGACTGAATTTCTATCCCAGAATGGAAAATGCAGACACCTGCTCAAAATGCAACTCCTATAAAGCTCAGGCAAACATTACAAAGCAAAACATTTCCAGTCAGGAATGGCAAACTGCTGTGCTAGGACTCCAAATGCCAAAACTACACATATGGACATTTCCAAATATAATGTAAAAAACTTTCAGTCTCTCAGCTCTTTATTTGCTCCAGAGAAAAATAAATATCAAAATAGTTTATTTTGCCTAAGCAATAGCATTTTTAATTGTGTATCTGTAGATGAACTCAGATTTTTGTGTTTCATAAAACAATCCTTCCAGTTCTTCCAGAATAGCTTAAATGGGCCTGTTGTATTTCTCCTCAGAACTAGACCATTTTGTAGGTTGTTATTATTAATGGACTTTTTCCTTCTGTTTACTGTGGTTGAACAGTTCTGAGTGTTACTATTATGTCAATGTGCAGATAACACAGAGAGAACAATTATGAGTCTACTGAAGTAAAGTTCAACTCCTGCCTTTAAACATAGTTCCCTTCTAATGGACACTCAAAGGTATTCCTGGAAATCCCCCTGCCAGAAGAAAGCCTATTAACACACTGGGATGCTATCCAGGAGTTAAGCCCCAGACCAATGTAAAGCTGGGAAAGTGATTAGTTCCAGCATCAGAACGGGCATGGAAAGTCAGCTGAGACCCTGACTGTCTGAAAATATGCTCTGTACATAGAAGGATTCCTTCCAAATAGTAACCATCATCCTTAATATATATCTCTAGCAAATGCTTTAAGGAGATGCATGCTTTTTGTAGTTGGCCTTCTTGCCTCTAGTTTTTAAGTAATCAGTCAATTTCTGAAATTCTGACAAAGGGAAATCATGCTCACAAAGTGTTTCACTAATACAGAAGGGCTGGAGTGGGCCATTTTCCTGGATGGTAGCAGGTAGGCAGGTGCAAGCTCTGTGTTTACTGGTGCACACCTTTTTTCAAATAACACCTTAACAAAAAAAAACTTCTTGATGAGCTAGCTGTGCTGTCCAGGTAGTGTTTCGAAGACTTCTCTTGCTTTGTTATTACCTCACGAATATTACTCTCAGTAGCTTCTGTTCCTTTCAGAGATTGACAGCTGCTATTAAATCCAACTAAATCTGCCTGCTTTTGCTATCAGGTTGCTCAGAATCGCCTTCATAACTCTAGCTGTTCTGGAGCATTCAAATCCTTGTCTCCATCCATCGCTTTGTTGCACTAACAAAAACCATCTTCAGGTCCGGTAAGTTCAAGAACACTTTCTGAGCAGCCAGTTCCCACAATGTTTTCCTATATAATCCTCTGACTGCAGGAAATCAAGAGTCAAAGTGAAGGTTGATGACATTATGATAGTATGAAGATAGCAAGAAGAAAAAACAGTAACAAAATAAGAGCAGATGCTTTCAAATGTCCCTCTCCTGAATCCCCAACTGAATGGCATTCACCCTTCTCTCTCCGGGGTTGTCCATTTGCTCTCCAAGCTCTCTGTTCTTACTCCCACTGAATCACTGGCAAGTGCAAGCTGACTCCTAAATCTGAGTGTGAAGAGAGACTATTTGAAGCCTGAGGCAGTGTTTTGTAGCAATGCACCAGCCTGAAAGAAGAATAGCTATTGTAGTGTGGTACTCCATGTGGATTAATTGCTTCTTTTAGAAGAAGGATGGAGTAACCTGGGCAGTGCATCATGGTAGTGCTCTCTGCTCTGCTTCTGCAGTGCATAGAAGAGTGCTGTATGATACACAAACAGCATTCAGTGCTATAATAGCTCTCTGTTCATCAGACAAGTCATCCTATGAGTACTAGAATGTGTAAAGCCTGATTTTACACAAAGTTATGTCCTGAAGTAACCTCAGGTCCTCCCATGCCAGCTTCATCACTCTTTCCCACCTTCCACCTTTCCAGTTCCAGTGTCTTCCAGAGTCTTCTCACTGAGCTCCTTCCTCTTCCAATAATCCCACATCCCTCCAATATCTACTGTTGCAGCATGTGCCAGAGGACCTATTTTACAAAGGCAGGAGAAGCTCACAAGCCAGGCAAGTAAAGGTGCCTATGATACCAGTTTGCAGCTATACAAGCTATATGCCCATGCTAATAAACCTGTATCCCATTTAGGGAGGCGGCTGCTGCTGCTGAGGGAGTGCAGATTGTCTTTCCTGCAGCAGCAAAAGTGGTGTTCACTCTCCCTCTCCTTGCAACTTACTGATTTACAAAAAGTTTTAGGAATTTAAAATGTCTAAGACAGCTACTCTTCTAGCAAATGTGGCTGAATTTAATCAAGGGATTAGTACAGAATCACAGGGTCGCTTAGCTTGGAAGGCATCTCTGGAGATCATCCAGTTCAAATCCTGCTGCTCAAGCTGGGTCAGCTAGAACATTTTGTGCAGGACCATGTCCAGCTGGGTTTTGAAAGCCTCCAATGATGGAGACTCCACAACCTCTCTGGGCAGCCTGGTCCTGTATTTGACCACCTTCACAGTAAAAAAAGCATCTTCTTGTATTCATATGGAATTTCCAGTTTTTAATTTGTACTCACTGCCTATTGTCCTGTCAGTGAGCACTACTGAGAAGAGCCTGGCTCCCTCTTCATTCCCAGCCATCAGGTATTTAAACAAATTGATGAGACCTCCCTGAGCCTTCTGCGGGCTGAACAGTCCCAGCTCTTTCAGCCTTTCCTTATATGAAACATGCTTCAGTCCCTTAATCTTCTTTAAGGGCCTGTGCTGGACTCATTGGCTAAGTTGTTAGGATCAACTGACAGACAAGCAATGGCATCATATAAGCCTTACTGCCTCAGCAAACCCGGCTGAAGTGAGCTGTAGGTAAAGACAGAGCTATGTGACTCTAGATAGGATGGAAAAATACCTGAAGAGAATTCAGGTATTTATTTTCTCAATAAGAGTAAGCCCTAGTTCCGAGTCTCTACTACTACTGCTAGTGTTTGAAACGCCCTCACTGGGGGTATCAGTTGTGAAACAAAGGCAGGTGAGTAGAAATCCAGTCTATATTCTCTCCCTTTCATTTTTAGTAACTTCTTATCTGTAGCATATGACAAAGGTTGGAAAGATGACACGGAATTCCTAATAAGGAAAGTAACTTGCTTTTCAAGAACTATATGAGAGTTATCATGCAGCCCAGGAGGATTTTGTTCCTAAATCCTTGTGATTCACTAGACCACATTATAGTTGTATAGCCTTAACATAGCTTCTGGCTTGAGCAGATCTTTAGGTGACTATGTTGAAGCAAGTGACTCTAGACACACTTGTGCAAGGTTACTTTCATGTTTTGGAAAAGGGTCTCAATTAATGGAAAATCTATTAAAAACATATGGCTTTGTTTTGATCTTTATCTTTAGAGCTGGAATATGTCTGGAAGCTGACTTGCAGGCAAACACTTATGCTGAAAGAAGATGATGATTTGTATTTTCTCCAACTTGCTGCTGAAACCAGTTGTAAGAAAGAGAGAACTTTGTGGTTTGAAAACCAGTAGTTCTCTAAAAGTAGGAAAGATTTTTCATCTCTGTATCCTGTTTATTTGTGGGCTTATTTGGATAGGACATAGCACTAGCATATGTGTTTGTAATTATTTGGCATAGAAATAGTTTGTATAAAGTACATTTCTTAGCAATTGCTTGACTTTTTTTCAACTAGTATACAACAAAGTGTTGATAAATCTCAGTTTCAGTTCAGTTGCTCCTTTAATGAAAGTCAACAGAAAGACAGAAAAGAAGAAGCTGAAATAAGATGAATGTCCTGTTTTTATATAGTACACATCTAAATGGGGTCTTGGTCACTGAGCAGAGGATCTAATCTGCTATAGCAATACTCCTAGTTAATTAAAATTTATAATGGAAAGTTTGAGGATGGTGCTCTGACTTCATTGCGGGTTTTTTTTTTCTAAGAAAACACTTTACTGTTTTAATGAAAGTGTTTTCTTCCTCAGAATGTTCTTGTTTTCTTGCTTCTGTGATAATTGTAACAGAACGTATAATGTATATATCCTATATATACCCACCAACATTAAGAGGAAAATTAGCAGAAGCCTTGTAAACTGGGAAAACACCAGTGTGCAGCCAATCTTTTGTCACAGGGCAATTACTCCATCCTCACCAGGTCACCTGTCCAGGAACTCAGCTCCACCTTGCTAGGCAGGAGAGCATAGCAACATGAAAATTATGTAATCTGGGGGCAAGAAGTCAGTAACTGTGAGCAAAGCACCATTAGAATCATAGATTCATAAAATCATTTAGGTTGGAAAAGACCTTTAAGATCTTTGAGTCCAACCATAAATCTAACACTACCAAGTCCACCACTAAACCATGTCCCTAAGTGCCACATCTACACATCTTTTAAATACCTTCAGGGATGGTGACTCAACCACTTCCCTGGGCAGCCTGTTCCAATGCCTGATAACGCTTTCAGTGAAGAAGTTTTTCCTAATATCCAATCTAAACCTTCTGACACAGTTTCCTACTTGCAGGTCAAAATGATGGAAAGGAAGATTAGACATGCAGGCAGTGTGAAAGAAATAGTAGAAGATCTATGGAAAATGACTCAGTTGCTTATATCAGTCTTTGGTCTTCACAGGAGGTGACAGTACCTTCTGGCAGAACAGAGTATGGCAATACTGTAGCTCTGAAAAAATGTCTAGTTTGCAGTAGCACTGTTCTGCTTAACTGTTGAAGAGAAGCATACAGGTTCTAATTTAAGCCAATTTCTTCTTGAATTACCTTGAAAAAAATAGTAAATATTTTACAGAGTAGGATAGATAAAACATGCAGATCTATATTCACTTAATTTATGAAGCATAGAAATACTGCTGACCATCCAAATTAGTTAACTGCATTTGAAGCAATAAGGCTAATCAATAAAATTTTTAAGCAAACTTTTAATTTGCGAAAGGCAAAAACTGTTACTTTTGAATGCAGAATGCATTGTAAATCAAGAAAGAGCCATAATACATGTGACTTCAGACTGAGCTCATTAACAAAGTATAAGGTATAGATCTTTTTTTTAATAAGGTATAAGGTATAGATTTTTTCCCTTGCTTATGGCTGATCTCACTGTTGAAGTGGCTGATGATGCAGCTGGCAAAGAAGTATCCTGAATGTTTTTCTTTCCTTCTCTTATGATGGAGACACAATCTAAAGTGAAAAGGAGGCCAGGTAGAAAACAGATGTGTGTTAGACAGACAGCAGAGCAAAAAACTCATTGGGTAAGTAAGTGTGATTACTTTAGACTATCAGCCTACATATGAAGCCAACTTACTTTCTGATAATGCTGTAGGCAGGATTGCTGTCCCACAATTTCTTATGCTCAAGTAATATGGAGGACACTTACACTTCTGTTGCTTGACTTAGATGAAGTCCTCAGGGTAACCTGAGTCCCTGTCTTGGCTTATACAGTACAACATATAAAATATGTGCAGAGAAGTGGTTTAGATTTTAGCTGTTTGAAAATGCATCATTTGGTGAAACAAAATTTTCCTCAGTACTTAATTGAAGTAGTTTTCAGCGTATCGTTTCACGCACAAAACCTCCAAACATTTAGTGTGGATATTTGAAAAACATACCTTGATTTCATATTTGATTTGGGCCAACAGTATATTTACAGCCTCTCTCTGGTAGTATGCAGGATAAATTGAAATATTTCCTTCCAGCAGAAATTTATCACCCAGAGACAGTGAAATTACAGCATGTTCACTGTTGTGGCCGCTTTGTTGCAGCCAGCCTAGAGTGTGGATGGAAAGCAGATGCAGCAAGAGCAAGGTGACTGAGTAGCTAATACTTGCATAAATTAGTTTTATTGAAGAATCATAGAATCATAGAATCATAGAATCATTAAGGTTGGAAAAGACCTCTAAGATCATCAAGTCCAACCATCAACTAACACCACCATGACTCCTAAACTAGCCCCTGGAGTGCCACGTCTACACCTTTTTTGAACGCCTCCAGGGTAGACGACTCCACCACCTCTCTGGGCAGCCTGTTCCAAAGAATAGAGGTTTTGTTGCTTTAGGAAAGGCATTCTAGAATAAAGACTGAAACCACTGGCAGAAATAAGTACATGAAAGGAAACTTAGTCCAGGAGAGCAATGAGTAATAATGAGGTAATGGACAAATTATGAGGACTGTAAACATAACAATAGCAAGAGGCAGTGTGTGTTTAGAAAGCTGATGTTAATGGTGTGACCCTGTTCCTGATGCCGTGTAAGCAGGAGTGCTGTCAGCTGTGCAAATGTCCCCTTCCAGCTACTGGGGCAGCCCTGCTGCATGAGCCTCCTCACTGCTGTGAGGCAAGGGACGGGGTTGTGGCTGCTGGTGGTCGATTTTGGGCTGAGGGGACTGGGGGGGCGGGTAGTGACAGGGAAGTGGCTTTTTAAAGTGCTTCTAGGAAATACCATCTGGGTGAGTGTCTTTCGGAGTAGCGGCAAAATAAAGCCATTCACATTATTTAAGAGACTCAGACTGTTTTAATCTTAGCTGTTTAAATGAGGTTCATTAATACAGAAGCTTTATGGTTCTGGTTCTACCTTCAGTTTACTGGTCCTTGAACACACACTAGTTGCAACTCATAATGTTGCACAGATCTATTGAAATGAAAGAGCAAGAAAAACACTTTTTTCTGTGCAGTAGCTAGCATTGACAAAGCACAACAGTGGTTCTATTAATATATTACATATATTAGCACATGTTGTCAGTCATTCCTTTCTTCTTCTTCCCCCCCGCCCCCCCTACCTTTTAGGCTTAAGCAACAGCTAGGATTAAAACTAATGAGTGAGCTCCAGAGCAGGCACCACTGTGTCGCTGCTGATAGCTGTCAGGCTCTCCTCTTACCTTAAAAGCTTTCCTGCAGCAAGCCAGGAATTAGGAGTTAGAGGCAGTTGATAGCTAAATTATTTTCTGATGCTGTGTGTGCTAAACAGCAAAAAAGCAAACGAGTATTTGTATTTTGTTCTACCAGTATGAAAACCCAGGAGGATGCAGAAATAATCAAGAGAAGATAACATCTTGTATATATAGATACATGGGAAAAGTGCCAGGAGCTAAAGGTGGAAAAAAGTTTTTGAAAGAAATCAGTGGCCAGAACTGAAGCCAAATTCTGGCAGGAAAGAAGTGATACCATTTTAGCAGGGAGGGTGGTTAAGTAGTCTGACAGACACTAGGGATGAATAAGTGTGGTAGCTGGGAAGAGCAAGACCTCTCTGGAGGAAGTACCCTCCTGAATCTAGTAGAAAGAAAAAAACTAACACAGGGCCTAAAGGCCTGAAACAAAGCCTTTGCTTTTACTTTTTTCTACTTTTTGTTTTGCAGAAATGAGTCCAAAACTCCTTATTTTAAGGAGATAAAAAGTTTCTGGTTGGAGCACTGTATGAAAATGTGGACTGATTAAGAGATGCCTTAGGTAGCTTTAGTCTGGGGAAGAAGGAGCTATGAAGTTGGAATGAACTTTGGGAGATTCCTGTTTGCAAAAGAACCAGGTAAGCCTTCAGTGCTGCACCCACCCTTGCCAGCGCAGGCAGGACCTACATGGGAGCACCTGCAGGCTGCGCTGAAGCAGTTCAGTCAGCATTGCCTGACAGTTCCGTGGTGATGAGAAGATGTTCCTGCAGGAGAGTAAAAGTGTGCAGCAGAGGCAGCTAGCAGCTGCCTCGCCAAGGAAGAAGGCTCCAAAGGAAATAAATGTTTGCATTAGGATCACGGAACTGTGTGTTACCTGGAAAGGCCTGCTAGCCCCTTTATCTACCCTGAGTTGCTTTTTGTCTTGTATTAAGCCAATGGATCTATGTTTATTGGGAGGGGAAAATTAGCTTGTTCAGCACCAGTGATTTGAGTTCATTTTCCCATGATTCTGGACAAGGGTGTAAGCAAAATTGAAATTTAAGAAAGAAAAATTCCTTTAAATGTAAGTGCCATTGTCTTTGCTTCTGTAAAGTTGTAGCAAAAGGCTTAGGTAAGACAGTGGTGGCTTCTTTTCTCGTGGTCTTTTCTGGAATATGATTTTTAAATAGTGGAGCATTATTGATCTCAGTATAGAAATAATTCAGAAAACTGCTAACTAAAAGCACTTCTAGTCTTGCATGCTCTGTGAAACAGTTCATTACCTACGGCACAAAGTTTCATACACAGACTTGAAGTACAAGAGATGATGCTGAAGCTGTTTTACTTTACTGAGTACTGCCAAAAGCTTTGAGGCGGAAAGGAGTTAAATTAATCTTCCTTGAGGGAAGTTTGGATGTCTGTAGCAGTCTGACAGGAAATAAATGTGACAGAAAATCAGTCTTCCTTCTCTAGGTACTTTTTTAACAGATTCTGGATATTGTGTAATACTGAGACTGATAGGTTCAGTGACAAAAATCTTTTGCCTAGTGGCAATGGCATTTTTGGCTATAAGCATTGGGAAAAAAAAAAAAAAAACAACAAAGAACTGAAACAGTGGACTAGAGATTTGAATGTACTTCAAAAGGAAAGAGCATTTCCAAGCAATGATTGTTAAAGCATATTTCAGTCCACATTAACCTGCTTTTGATGCCAACATGTTAAATCTCCCATTTATCAGCCAGGCCACTTGCCAGTGCTGTACAAAAAGCACTGAATTAGATTGTGATGACTGTTTGACCAGCTTGTCTGTCTTCTACTCCCACAGAAAAAAAATTGCCTATTTCAGTGTTCAAAGTAATCTTATGATCAGTTCATGAGTGTGAGGAGAAAGCAAACCAATGCCAGTGCTCGTAACTAGAACATATGATAGACATAATTTTGATTTACCAGCTGTAAGAAGGTCCCTTTTAGCATTAACTCAAAAGTTTCTTGATAGTATAAAAAAAGAATAACAGTATATATGGAAACAGAAAATTTTATTAAAAAAATTAAGTCTTGGCAATGGTTGGGACTTCCCACAAGAATTTTTTGCCTTCCTTTGCCTGTGTAGTTCCTGTTTCATTGTTCTTACATTTCTAGTCTCCTGTGGACACTTTTACTGCTGGCTGAATTGCATGAATTTTCACACAGCTGAGAAATGTGATGGCACAATGTCAGGTCAATACATAAGTTACTTTCAAAATCTTGTTTATGGGCAAAGACGAAACACACTTTACATATAAATCCAAGAATTTATTGTTAGTATCACCAAAATCTGGACAATGTAATTCAAGAATCATTATTAGTCTAGATCTAACTATTACAGAAAAAGAATAATAATACTGTTAGAATACAGGGGAAAAAATCTTAGTAACAATACAATTTAAATTGTAATACAAACACTTGGTTTCTGGATTTTTTTTCTGGTGCTATGCTCATCCTTTGTCTGCTCCTTTTGGTCCTAATGTCAGTGTGGTCATTCTCATGGTTCATGGTGAATTATGGGGAGTTGTCAGCATCCAGTGTGCTTTGCCAGGAGGAAGGTGATATTTGTGTTGGTCATTTTTTTCTCACTCTAGGATCCACTTGCAGTCATTTTTATATTTGCTAACATATCTTACATCTTGCTTTTTCTTTGTTAGTCTGCAGCTCCTTGTTACACCCAAATTTACTATATACATACTTTAGACACCTTTGTGTATGTTGGACACCATTTCTTTGCTACCTAAAATCAGATTTTATCTCCAGCTACAAGTCTGCATTTTTAAACTGACTACTGGTGAGTTGTTTATTGCTGTGGAGTCTCCAGGGCCAAGCCTGTGCCTCATCTCTCAACCCATTGGCCTATGCCACATCCTGTGCCTCCACTTTGCAAGGCTTCTGCTGTTGTACCAGACCTGTGCTTCTCTACATGAAGTGTCAGAATAGTATTTCATGCTACATATGAAATACATGCCTCAAAAGTCAATAAAATCTTCATAGATCCTTTTGACTTTCCCAGATATTAGGCAAGGATTAGCTGGTCAAATATGATTTTCAATTTTTAGGCTCCTTATATTCAGAATAATATAAGCCTACACAAAAGATTTGTTCAGTGAAAGAGCAATATATTAAGCCATCCATTTAGCTGGCAAATATATGTGAAATAAGAAACTATGGCAGGCTCATCTCTCTCTTAATTGTATGAAGTAAGAAATTAGTGTAATCTTTCTGGCATTCTGCAAATGCATGGTTCAGTCCCCCTTTTTTGCGTACCTCATGCTTTTAAAACAAATTATCTCTCATAGTTATCAGAGTTAGACAGTTAGCAGAGAAAAACAGCAAAGTTGTTCATCACTTGCTGGGAATGAGATCTGTCAAAAATGTAAAACCTGTTTATCTTCATTCGGGTTTAAAGTTGCAGTCGCTTTTACATTAATCCCTAGGTTCTATATTTTCTTGTCTTTCTTCTTTTCTTTCAAGTGTTATCACTTCACATGTATACTTGCCTAGAACAGTGAATGGTCACATTTCTTTTCCACAGAATAAGATGTCAAACATAGCAAGACTTCCACGAGGTTTACAAGGATCCCATAGGCCTTAGCAAAGTCTATTCAACTCCACTCATACAGTATAAATTGAAAGTTTGTGCTAAACTAATATTAAGAAAACTTTTGATGTTCAGGCAGACATGTGGAAGTTGTATACTCCAGGTACTCAAAGTAAAATGCTCTCAAACTGACCAGTCACAGAAGTTTAATATTCAAGATGAAAGAGTTTCGAAGGCTGTGCTTTTCAGAATTTGATAGGTGAGGCATTTCTCACCTATCCCTTGTGCCGAACATCCTAGAATTGAGGCAACCATAATCTTTTGTTCTTTAGAACAAACATCACTGTTATCCAAAAAAAATCTTTAACATTATACATTTTTAAAAATGAGAATGAATAATGACGGTTAATATTTTTTCCAAATAGCTTTGCTGAGTTCTTGCATCTTGAGAGCTCTATGAGAAACATGGGGTGTTGTGGTCTCACTCCTGTGATGTGCTGAGCACTGATATCTTACAAGACCTTCTACAGTAGGTAAAAGCTTTCAGCACCAACAGAATTAAATTTGTAAGGTGCAAAAGCTTCACAAGGAGAATGAACTGTAGTAATACACAGGTAGCAAATATGAGAGAGACTCGAGGAATTACTTCATTGGAGATTGCAGCCCACTTTCTGAGCACACTGAATGTAAGTCAGCTTTAAGCCTAAACCTATTTTATTGCATTACCTTAAATCCATTGCTACACTAATATCTTCTGCCTCTTAGCAGAATTCATTAACTTAGTTTCAAGACATGTTAACAGAACTAAACATATTTTGATTTTCTGCAGGCTCCTTCTGTTAAGCTCAAAATATGGGCAAAACAATCTTTCATATGATCATGTCCTCAGATGATGTTTCACAGAAGAAAGCTGATGAAATTTTTAGNATTTCTATCTATGTCTGTAATCAGATGAAATTAACATCTGCTGAGTAGAATTCCATTACTGTCAGGGGATTATTTTACCCTGTGAAAATGCAGAGATATATGTAGACATACAAGTATATTTTGTACTGCTTGTGTGCAAAATATAAATAAACTTCTGTATAAAAGTAGTTAATATTTGGAAACCATGTATGCAAGGATGGTGGCATTATTGTTAATGATAGACAAGGGTAAAGAAACAAGGATATTGTCACAGTGTAGGACCCAGAATGCAGCACCAAATCCTTTAGTTCTTCAGCAGTCAAACTCCACTTAGCTGAAGGAAGACTTACAGTGAGAATGTGGTATGACTGTAGGCAAAATCTTGAGCACCTATGTACTCTGCAATTTATGTACTGAAATGCCTTAAAAATGACATGCTTGATCCTGAGAGCATGATCCAAAGTATGAAAATTAACTGCCTACCTCTGTATCATGCCAACAAGAGTGCCTAAGATGCATCTGAGGGCCAAGCCACATAGTTACTCAAGTAGTAACTGAGTAAGTAACTTGTAGTAACTCAAGTTACTACACTGAATGAGGCTCTCTTTAAGACCTCATTTGCCCTAGTCCTTTACCCCTCTGCTTTTCCAGTGTTTGGATATCTTTCTCTGACCCAAGTCCTACTCCCTGCAGACAAAAATGGCCAAGCAGATTTATTTAAGCTGTCATTAACATGTTTTCCCCAGTGTGTGCTCAGCTACAGAGCAAAAGATCTCCTGAGCTGTCTAAGCAGACTGTATTCTATTTGTTAAGCGGTATGGATCTGTACCCAGTAGGAAGGTAAGATGCAATGAGTTGGTTTTGGCTAGAGAGTGTTTTGATTTTTAGCTTTAGACAATTAAATTCAAGTCCTGCATTCCTGTCCACCTTCTGGGAGGGATGTAACAGAGACCTTGTCAATAGAGATATGTATCAGCTTGCTCATAGAGAAGCGCTCATGGTAGCAATATTTAGAGTAAAATATCTTCAGGCAGTTGAATGGAACATGCTTCCTCCTGTTGTAGTAGTTCATTCCTGGGGCACTACAGCTACCCTGCTTCAGGATTGTAAACATGTATTCTGGCCATTTATGCAAATTTTAGGTAAAATCTATGTATGTTTTAATGTATATACTTTTTTTCAGATTTTAGGACAGAAATTCCTTTTAGCAAAAGCCGTGTAAAAAACCTAATTGACTAATATACGTAAATGTTTCAAATCCAATGGAAAGGGAGCTCCTTACTGAAGTGCTATTTAAATTAAAGCTTGGTTTTAAAGAACAGTAAAATATCAACTTCTCTGACATGCTTCTCATTTGTCTGAGTATTTAAAGAACAAAGTAACACACCAGTACTAAATTGAACTAAATTGAAGGTACTTAACTGAACACCAAAAAGAGGGGGTGGAGTGGGGTGTGTTTGTGTGTCTTATGAAAAATATGATTGTAAAACCTCACTTTACACATGACTAAGTAAGGGAAGATGGGGGGGTGGGGAAGATGTACATGTTTGACTGTTTTTCAAAAAACAATGCAAACCCACAAATAAAAGGCAAAAATGTAGTCCTTATGTTACATATATTTTTAACATTTATCATTGAGGAAATTGTAACTTCTCCCTTTATTCTGAAGATCTTAAAAAAAAGGAAAAGCTACTTAATAGGTCTCTCATCTAAAATGATATTTTGAGTTCGTAGTTCCACAAGCTTTGTCTTTGAAAAGCAGGTAACATTCATATCATCATTTTTCTAACTCATTATCTTATATAACTAAGTGAATGTGATAATAATTGGCTTGC
The DNA here is from genome assembly GCA_013389945.1 of Fregata magnificens. Lineage (NCBI taxonomy): Eukaryota > Metazoa > Chordata > Aves > Suliformes > Fregatidae > Fregata > Fregata magnificens. The sequence continues at coordinate 22,476 of WAAD01034999.1, forward strand.
ATATACTTTTTTCCCCAAAACTATTCAGCTATTTCATACCACTTTTCCGTAAATGTGTTTTGTTAGTTTTTCTATGAAATATATATGGACTGTTTATGCAAATTTTCAGAAGGCAATAACTTTCAAATATATATAATTTAATGGGACGGCTGCAGCTCGTCAGCAGAAGGCAAGCAATCTTTAGTTTGCTCGATAAAAAAGATGAACTGCAAAACAGGATATGTCCATCTCTGTGTTCCCTGATCCATGGAGTTGCCACTCAGCAATATTAAAGTAGTCTTTAAACTCAGTTGAGCTGAGCTGAAGTAGCCTTGAGAGACCTGTCAGTCACTGAACTGTTACAAAAGAAGAAATCCTGTGATCTGTGGTCACTCTGCAGGAAACCACCTGGGAACCACTGTGGAAAACCCAACACCTGAGGGGTTTTTTTTATATGAGGCAAACATAACAGAGAGCTATAACCAAACTTTTTGTAGAGGTAGCTGCATGCAGACACCTAGGCAAATCCTAGCAAAATCCTTGATCCCTCTATGTACAGTGTGAATTACTTTGAACATGGATGCACTTATAGGGACAGGGCTTGGCACTGATAAACTGAGAGAGCTAATATCTTCTGAAAAGTGCCTGCATGAGGACTGCAGGACTAAACATTGGTGGCATTAAATACCCTCAGGCTAACATGGTGCTTGGCAGATCAGTGTGTAATTGGTTTATACACTGCAGGCATTCATGTAGTTTTTAAAATAACCAATTTTTCCAGTAAGAATCACCAAAATGCATCACAACTTGATGCTTCTTACTGCTTGAGTGAAAATACTTAATTCTTAGCAATATTTTTCAAAAATTTACATTCCTCCTGATTGGAAATATGGCTGAAATAATATATAGAAAAAAAGATGAAAGGTTAATCCTATGTGGGGTTTATTTTGTGCTTTAAGTTGTTCTGGTGAGCATGATGCAAGATCCATGTGATTGGATGCTGTCATAGCCCCTATTGTACCACCACACCCTTTTCCTTTCCCCTGCCAGTAACATAGAGAAGAGGAAGTTAAAGCAATGCTGAGCTGATAAGCTACAGCCAGCAAACTGATCTTTACTGTCTGAGCAACATGTGTTTCTGGGGAGAGACACATGGGCATCCTGGCCACTTCAGAGGCTACTGTGGTGGATCGACATGGACAGCAGTAGCACTGTTGTATTTCAGAAAACTTCTTCCCAGAGTAGCCTGTGCACCAGCTTACAAAGATGAAGGAAGGTGATCATGAATATTGGTAGAGAAACTGTCCCATTTTCATTCATTACTAATGAAGTAATCAATACTAATGATGTTTTTCAGCGAAGCCACCGAGGCGAAGGGCTCCGG